>JAJLTK010000011.1:86112-381293 GCA_030568155.1 Wenyingozyma suzukii | reverse complement strand
ATATATAATAATATATAATAATATATAATAATATATAATAATATATAATAATATATAAAAAAGTTTATAAAGAGTTCATGTTTTTTTTAGATGCTATTTTAATTCGGTAAAATAAATAATTCTCTATCGTTACAATTTTTATTTTCATTTTTTGCGTTTTCGTTCTTCTCTCTAGGTTCTATAATTGATAAACTGAATCACCAAATGAATTTCTATCAGGTCTTGCTAATTCAGCTGCAAATGCATTAAAAACGTCATTAAATCTTGAATGACCAGTTCCTCCAAAAATTTCTGTATTCATCATTAAATTCATATTACGATTGTCTGCAACTGGGCCCATATTATTCATTATATCAGGTACTTGAACATCATTTGAAAAATTTGAAAGATTATTTAATTGTGCTTCTAAATTCATTGCCATATTAATTTGATTTGGATCTTGGAAATTAAATGCAGTTGCTGGATAATTATTGAGATTAAAAACATCTAATAATTCTTGACTATTAATAGAGTTCATTTGTGGCATTGAATTCATTACATTTGGATCATTTGAAGAAGGTTGCTGTTGTTGAGGTTGTTGAGGAGGAATATTTTGAAGTTGATTAGTTAAATGATCATGAATAACTGGCTGAATTGGATTACTAATTCGATCAGTCATTTGATCTATTAATTGATTTCTAATTGAATTTTGATCGACTAATGATTGTTGATTCGTATGGAGATTTTGATTAACTGACATAGGATCCATTTGAATTGGAATAGTTTGATTGTTTGCTACATCCATATTCATATGAACTTGACTCATTTGATTCATTTGATTGTGATGACTATGATGATGACGGTGGTGTTGTTGATGATGATGAAGGTTATTATTGTTATGATTCATTGGTTGTTGTTGAGCACCTATATTATTCATATTACCATTTACATTTCCATTATTATTTTGATAAGGAATTGGATTTTGGTTTCGATCAACAACTCCATTATTTATATTATTATATGGCATCATATTTTTAATATTACCATTACCATCATTTGATACTTTTTCAGGTATAGTATTTGGAATATAATTGATATTAAATTGATTAATTTGATTGTTGTTAACGTTATTATTAACGGTATTTTTGTTAATATTGTTATGGTTATTGTTATTATTGTTGTTGCTAGTATTATTATTATTAGCATTACCATTGGTATTTTCATTGATATTATTATCTCTTTGTGGACCTACATCTGGATCGTTATTAATTGATGATGATCTTTCACTACCAATACTAATGCTTTCTAATTCTGAATCATAATCGATAATAAATTCAGGAACCCATTCATCATTTATTTCCATATCTTCAAATAAGTCATATTCTTCATAAAGAACTTTAACAGCTTGAGTTTGAATTTTACAAACTTCAGAATCATCTTCAGTAAGTTCACCCTCAGTTTTTCGATGAGGGAAAAAATATGGTATACAAACTTCATTAATTTTAGCAAATTGACTTAATAATTCTTGTGGAGAAAATTGAGTAGCAGTATTTAATTCAAGATCATGAGCACTATATTTTGATGATCTACTACTATTACTTTCTTGACTTAATGGTATGGATGATAGAGATGGACCACTACCTATTTCAGACTCATGTAATTTATTTTTAGATTTTTTTGTTGATTTAATTGTTGTTGTTGTTGATGCATCTTTAGTCGATGGTTTTGATGATTTATTAGTTGATTTGGATGCTTCAGATTTATTTTCAGTATTAGAAGTAGTGGTAGTAGTATTGGCAGTAGTACTAGTAGTAGTAGTATCATCAACGATTGTTGTGCTTGAATCTTCTTCTTTAATCAAATTCTTTTTCTTTTGAGATGATCTATTACAATATTTTCCTTTATTTTTAGAAATTGAACCAGATGATGTAATACGTAAATTTTTTCTACTTAATGATGGCCATTGATCTAATTCAGGTGGAAAACATAATAATGAAGAAACAGGAATTGATCTTGATGCAGATACACTATTTGGGTCATCAGGTTCAGGATCATCAAAATTATTATTAACTCTTGTTGCTCTAATACCTAAAAGAATTTTTAATAACTTATATTGTCTTGCTTTTGAAATTGAAATATCTTCTAAAACAAGAATAAATACATTTACATTATCTGAATCTTTTTCTGATGATGCAGCAATTTGTTTTAAAATTTTTATAGAATTAATAACTTGTCTTGTTGCAACATTTTTAACTTTAGGTTCAGTAGACAATAATAAAACACATAATACAAGACCTGCTGAATAAACTGTATAAACAATAAGTGATGAAGCTTGACTATAATAAGATAATGAAGGTTCTAAATTAATTTGAATTTCTGATAATTGAATTAATAAAACAGCAGAAATAAATGATATACCCCATGATGGACTTTGTTCATTAATTTTAACATTTTTCTTTTCATTTTCTTTACATTCTTTCATAATATTTGATCTATGAATTAAAAACAAAACATATAAATATGATGTAACTAAACCTATAACACCAATTGGCATAATTTTAATTAAATGAGAAACATTAACATCATTTAAATAATATTTCATTAATTGATCAAATCTTAAAATATCAAAAGAAATTTCAGTTGATGATGGAGAACTTGAAGTTGATGATGATGATGAATTACCAAGTACTGATGAATTATTATTATTTGCAGCAGAACCTGAAACGAATATATCAATAATTTTTAATAATTTAACAATTGATAAAAAAATATGATTTGTATAAAGTCTCTCGGGCGTTAATTTATAAAGACTTTCATTTCTATTTAATAAATCTTTATCAGTTAAATTATTTGCTTCAAAAATTAAAAAATTTAAAGCACAAGCTTTACCACAAATAAAAGCAGAATATTTATCTCTAATAAATAAAATCCACCAAATTCTTTTAAACATTTTTTTTTCATAATCATCAAGAACATCATTTCTTTCAACTTTTCTATGCATTTCATATCTTAAAGCAGTAGCAATTGCAGATCTTGTCCAAAATAAATATTGTTGATTAATATTTGAAAAAAAAGTTGAATATCTAAAGATTAATAAAGATTGACATAAAGGAATTGGATTTGATTCAGTACCTGTATCATACAAAGCTTTTGCTCTTTTAAAAAAAGTTTCAACAATTACTTGATGGTTTTCCTTTTCAGGTTGTGATAAATGATTAACAGGTGCAACTAAAGCTCCATAAAATAAAACAGATTGTAATAAAAGTAAACTTGGAGGTTTTTCAAGATTTGAATAAGATATGAAAAAATCATCTCTATCAATTATAATTGAACCAAATAATAATTTTTGAAAACATAATTTAATATACTTATCACAAGTTTCCTTATTTGGTAAATTAAATGCACCCATAAAATTTAAATATTGCATATCAGTTTCTTCTAAAAAATGTTCATTTGAACTAAGAATACCATCATCTAAAAGATTAAGATCTTTTAAAATTCTATAACCAGATGGTAAATTTTCATTAAATTCAGAACTGTTATTAAGTAATAAAATTTTTGGATCAACTTTAATTGAATCGATACTTAGAACAACATTTTTAGTAAACCCATTTTGAAAATAATCATTTTCTAATTCTAATTTCGTTTTTCTCTTTTTATGTTTTCTAATAACACATTCAACATTTGCAGCAATACAATTTTTACAAGGAAATTGTTCAGCAGCATTACATTTGACTTTTCTATGATGACAGACTTCACAAGCCTGCATAGTTCTTTTATTGAAATCCATTATTATGTGTTTTTTTTCTTTAAAAAAAAAAAAAAAAAATTCTTTTGTCTTTATAAGTTATAAAACAGGTGATGCACTTCTTTTTATTGTATTATTTGTTTGTAATATTAAGAAGGAAAGTAAAATAAAAAAGCAAGAATAAAAAAACCCAATGGACAAAAATAGAATGAGTAATAAATAGAAATAGACTTGAACCACTTGTATTTTAAGCGAAGTGATGGAATACTAACGGATTGATTATACTATACAGTAAAGAAGGACTATAAATTATCAAAATTAGATACGTCCTGTATACTAAATCTTGTCTCCTTTATTGTCTTTGATCTTCCGAGATTCCGATTTTAGATTGAGATTTCACTTTCAGTTAAAGTCGATCGTCGTCACATGGATTTTTCAAGAACGTCTGAAAGCCCGAAAGGCTATAATTATTACTGTCGTATATTATATATCAGGTAGAGGTACCTATATTAGTTATTATATACATATACAACTACACTCATAATGTTCACAGGTATTGTAGAGGAAATAGGGACTGTATTAAAATATCAGCAACTTGATAGTTCTGAAAGTGGTGGCAATGGTATTTCATTAGTAATCACTGGTTGTCCAGTAATGTTAGAAGATGTTCATTTAGGTGATTCAATTGCAATTAATGGTACATGTTTAACAGTTACTGAATTTAATGAAAATTCATTCAAAGTTGGTATATCAAATGAAACTATTCAAAAGACAAATTTAGGTGATTTATTTGAAAATTCTAAAGTTAATTTAGAAAGAGCAATTAAAGGTGATGTTAGATTTGGTGGTCATATGGTTCAAGGTCATGTTGATACAATTGCTTTTATTAAATCTAAAACACAAGATTCAAATTCTATAATTTTTGAATTTGAATTAAGAGATAAAGAATTTATTAATTATATCGTTAAAAAAGGTTTTATTTGTATTGATGGTACTTCATTAACTGTTATTGATGTTGATTATAAATTATCAAGATTTAAAATTATGATGATTGCTTATACTCAAACAAAAGTTATTATACCTTTAAAACAAATAGATTCATCTGTAAATATTGAAGTTGATGTTACAGGTAAATTAATTGAACAACAAGTTAATTTAAATATTGAATCTCAACTTACTAATGAATCATCTCCTTTAGTTAATTTAATATCAAGATTAATTGATGAAAAATTAAAAAAACAAAACATTTAATGAACTTTATTATTATATGTATTAATTTATTTAATTACTTAATTATTTAATTAGCAATTTCAAATACTAATGAAACACCTTCATCACCTGCTGTAATAAGTCTTTTTGATTCAAAATCAATTGCAAAATCTAAAACACCCATATGATGACCAACATATGTATATATTAATTCACCAGTTCTTGCATCCCATTGATAAACTTTACCATCCATTGATGATGCTAATAATATTGGTTTTATTTGTTGATTTGGATTTAGAAATTCAATTTTAGTAATTGCATCATTTGCTTTAACATTTTTTCTTAATCTCCAAGTATTTGAATCAAATATAAATACATCACCAGAAACTAAACCAATTGCCATAAGATTAAATTTTTCATTCCATGTTATACTTTCAATTGATGCTTCATAAATATCTTGATCTTCTCTTAATTCTAATGCTGTAAAAATTGTTAATAATTGACCAGTTTCACAATTAATAATTGCAATTTTAGAATCTCTTGAACCAATTGCAACAATTTTAGAACTTGTTTTATCATTCGAATTTATTGAAACCCATGGTGGTGATAAACCTTTTAAACCATTAGTTGAATCGATTTTAAAATAATGAGTTTGTTGATAACAATTCCAACCAATAATTGAACCATCTTCTGAAATTGTAACTAAATTTAATTCATCTAAATTATCAATATTTACAAAAACACCATTTGTACATTCAGATTGATGTGAAAAACCTGAAAAAATCATATCAATATTATTTTCATCAATTGAATAACACCATACAGATCCATTAATTGCACCAACTGCAAATATATTTTGATTTGGGTGAGATTTAATCCATGAAACTTCTTCAATATCTTCTAATTCAAAAATATTTTTCCATACAGAACCTTTTTTAGTTGATTTAAATATAATAACTTTACCATTCATATCACCTGTAATAAGATATGAACCATCATATGTAAAAGTTGCCGAAATAACAGATTCTGTAAAACCAGTTAATTTACCAGCTAATTTGGCAGGAGTTGAATGAGTTGTCCAAAGATAAGCAACATTATCACCACCACCAGTAACAGCTAATGGTAAATTTGGATGAGTTGCAATAGTGAAAATAGAATCTTCATGTTGATCAAAATAACTTACTGAATTGTTTGACATATCAAGTTGTATATTACCTTCTTCATCTTCATCAAGATCATGTTGATCATCTAATTCTTCATCATCATCTTCATCCATCATATCTTCTTCTGGAATATTACCTTCTTGATCATCTACAACTTCATCAACTTCTTGAAGATTAATGAATTCTTCTTCATCTGGGACTTTTTCATTAATTTGTTCACCTGATAACATTTTGTGTACTTTATACTCTATATTTTATATTATATATTATAAATTATAAACTATATTCAACTGATTACTAAAAGAAATTTAATTAAAAAAAATTATTTAAAAAAATTTTTGGTAGTGCAAATTATCAAAATGACTTTTTTTTCTTCCCTATAATTTTTTTAACTAACATAAAGACTTTTAATATTGTATCTAACTTTTATGTTTTATCTTTGATTATCAAACAGTAATAGTATCAAGAAATATATCAATAAACAATAATAATAATGAGTACATATTCTAAAATACGAAAACAAAGAAAAAAAGTATTTGATAATTCATTATCAAGTTTTATTAATTCATCAACAGCAACTGATGATAAAAATGTTTATGATGACATTGATAAACTTTATTTCAAATCAATTTATAATTCAAATTATTCTAAATCAAGTGTATTGCCTGATTATTTACAACAGAAAATAGATGATTCAATATCAAAGAGAAGTATATTAGATAAAATGAGATTACAATCAGAACAAGAAGAACAACAGGAAAGTCAACTTAATAATAATAACAATGAATTAGTTAAATATTCAAATAATAATATCAATAACGATAATTTATCACTTTATAAACCAAATCAAGTACTTGGAGAATATGCTAATGCAAATGAATTAATAATACCTAAAAATTCAATAAATTCAAATAACAATATATCATCAAGTTCAACTAACTTTAATAAATGGAAATTATCAAAATTAATTTTAGGTCATACTGGACAAGTTTATTCATTAGCTATTGATCCATTAAATAAATTTTATGCAAGTGGTTCATCCGATAGAACTATTAAAATTTGGAATTTGGCAAATAATCAATTACAATTAACATTAACAGGTCATATTATGTCAATAAGAGGTTTATGTATATCTGATAGACATCCATATATGTTTTCATGTTCTGAAGATAAAACAATTAAATGTTGGGATTTAGAAAAAAATAAAGCAATTAGAGATTATCATGGTCATTTATCATCTGTATATACAATTGATATTCATCCGACTTTAGATTTAATTGTTACAGGAGGTAGAGATTCATCAGTTAGAGTTTGGGATATTAGAACAAGAACTGCTGTTTATACATTAACTGGTCATAAAGGTTTTGTTAATAAAGTTCAATGTAGATCATCAAATCCACAAATTTTATCATCATCAATGGATTCAACTCTAAAATCATGGGATTTAGTTGCAGGTAAATGTGATAAAACTTTAACTTATCATAGTAAATCAATTAGATCATTTTCAATTAATTATAATGATAATGAATTAATTTCAGGATCATCTGATGGTATTAAAAAATTTAATTTACCAAATTTAGAATATCTTCAAGATCTTGAATTTTTTAAAGATTTAAATGAAATTAAATCAGGTAATACAATAATCAATACAATTTCATCAAATCCTCAGGGTATCGTTATGTTTGGTTGTGATAATGGTAAAATTGGTTTAAGTGATTGGAAAACTGGTGAAATGTTTCAAGAATTAGAAAATATACC
Organism: Wenyingozyma suzukii; assembly: GCA_030568155.1. Taxonomy (NCBI): domain Eukaryota; kingdom Fungi; phylum Ascomycota; class Pichiomycetes; order Pichiales; family Pichiaceae; genus Wenyingozyma; species Wenyingozyma suzukii. The sequence goes on along the minus strand of JAJLTK010000011.1, from coordinate 373,436 downwards.
TGTACCTGGTTCATTACCTGGTGAAAATGGTGTTATTTGTTCAATGTTTGATAAATCTGGTTTAAGATTAATTACAGGTAATGTTGATAAAAGTATTAAGATTTATAAACAATTAGATGATATTTAAATATGGTTTTGTTTTATGTATATATGTATATTTTGTAGAATAGAAATAAAAGAATATATATAAAAAGGGTTTCTTTAAGTTAATAATTTACTAGTTTTAGTGATTGTTAAATAAAATAAAATAAATTATGTCTTTGAAAATGTTGCACACACTAAGATTTTATATTTTTAGTGAACTCGTACAACTTTTACAGATCTCGCAAATTAATTTCTTGATTTAATTTTTTTTTAAAAGAAAGAACCGTTTATTACGCTTTGTTTGTGTTTTTGGTTATTTTATTTAAGAAGCGGGGTTATTTATTTCTTTCTTTATCTTATGATCAATTACTGATCATAGTTCGTTGTAAATATGGGCAAAAAAAAACCTCTCACGTGATAGTTTTTTTTAAAAATAGAATTTACAAAACTTTCTTTTAAAAAAAAGTGAAAAAATCAAAACTAATGCAGATAGCATAAAGTTCTGATGGGGGTAAGAATTGAAAGAAGAGGGGATATGAAGCAGGAGAAAGCAGTGATACATACATTTGAAGTTTGGTTGTTGTTGTTTTGTTGAAGAAACAGTAAAAAAAATACACACAGGACCACAAAATAATGAGATGTACTATAATAAACAATAAGAATACCAAAACTATAGAGAAAATGCATATGCCCCATTTCCCCCATTTAATACAGCAATATGGTAATAGTAAGTAGCTATAAACTTTAAGTACGTAAAAATATTGAAATATACCTCGGCTTTGTTTGTAATTCTTTCATTGCTTTATTGTATTTTTTGTCTATTTTTTATTTTAATTCAAAGCTTAGATACATATTAAAAAAAATTACATCATCCTTCTTTTTTTGGTTTTTTAAATACAGCAACTTAACAGGAATTTCATTTCATTTCATTTAATTTTATTGTATGTATTATTATTTAAAACGAATTTTAATACTAACATATTGTTTATTTGCCTAGAAAAACGGACGTGGGGGTCTTTTAAATTAGTGGGGGAAAGAACCCACAGTAGCAAGAATTCCACTGGTCCATTTTGATTCGAGAGGGAGCCATTATAATATAATTTATAGTTTTCTCAATTGGGGTGAAGCACGGCAACCAATAATGCATTTGCGGAACATATAGTCGGGTGTTAATAGCCGTTTGTTTCATTGCTTCTCACAAAAGTGTGGGGTATCAATTTTTCTTTTGTTCCGCTACGGTTACCCTTTTTGGTTCCAGACTTTACTACTATTAATTTAGTTTTTTAAAATTATATGTTATGTTTTCTTGCAAAGTTAAGTAATAAAAAGATTATACAAAAAATAAAATAAATAAAATCAACGCATTACCATAGGAATAAATAAATAAATAAATTTAATAATAATGTATCCGGTACATTAAAATTTGATTTAATTTAATTTATGGAGCACTATATTGAAAATCTCTAATGATTTCTTTAGTTTCAACATCTGGTTTAAAATCATCAATTGATTCTAATTCAGCTTTAACATCATCTTCTTCAGCATCATGATGTTTATTATCAAATTTCTTAAATTCACGAATAGCAAAGATACCATAAGTAGAAGCAATGACATAACCAATCATTGGAATAAACATACAGTAATGAGTTGAAACATTATCTGCCATAACACCTGTTAATGGAGAAAATAAAACACCACCAACAATAGCTGAAACTAAAAATGGAGCAGCTTTTTTAGAATGTCTACCAATACCTTTTAATCCCATACCAAAAATTAATGGGAAACAACATGATTCAAATGCAAATGTAATTAAATATACAGCAACACCACCTTTACCAGGTATTACCGCCGCTAATAATGAAAATACCACACATGCTATAATACAACCAGTATAAATATATTGTGATTTAACATATTTTAATAAAAATGAGAAAATAAATCTAAATGCTGTAAATATAGCTTGACCAACACTTAAATAATTTGCACCAGTTGCTTTTGGAATATCTGCAACGGTATAAGCATAAGTAATGAAAAATGAAGCAATTGAAACTTGACCACCAATATAACCAAATTGAGCCAATACAGCCCACCAGAACTTCCATTGTTTACGTAATGGAATGGAAGTATCATAAATACCTTCAGCTTCTGGTGCTAATCTTTCTAATTCTTCATCAGAAATTTCTGGAATATCAACAAAGAAAAAGAAAACAGCTAAACATAATTCAAAAACTGCAACACCACAATAAACCCATTGTAAATTTGTTAATTTATAAGCATTTTCACCTCTGTAGAAAGCATGAGATGCAATTAATGGAGCAATAAAACTACCAACACCTTGAATTGATTGTGAAACACAAACTCTAATTTCAGTATATTGAGGTGGACCACATAAAATTGCATAAGGATTAGCTGCTGTTTCTAAAGCACTTAAACCAAAACCAACAACAGCCATTGAACAACACATAGCCCAAAAACTTGAATATTTAGCAGATGGCCAAAATAAGAAACCACCAATTGCACAAACAATTAAACCAAAGATAAAATTAACTCTATAACCCCATTTTCTAATAATAAAACCAGAGCAAGTAATTGGACAAACAAAATAAGCACCAAAATAAGCAATTTGGAAATAAGTTGATTGAGTTTGAGTAATACCCATAACAGTTTGAACATGAGAATTAATTGAATCTAAGAAACCATAAGAAACACCCCATAAAAAGAAAAGCATAGTAACAATTGCCAAAGGTGTAATAGATTCTTTAACAGTTAAATCAGTACATGTAATACCTCTATGTCTATAAGCATTTGGACTAAAATGCCCAATTTTAAAATAATCAGCAACCGCCATAATGATGATATTAATATTAATAATAATTTAGTATTTGATATCCAGTAATTATAATAAATTATTATTGATAGGATGAAAAGAATTGAAATAAACAAATTATATTATAAAATTAAAAGAGGAAATACATTAATATTTATATAAAGTGTATACACAGATTTTAAAATGAGGGATGACAGAAAGAATGAATACACGAAACCAACCACATTTACTCCCCCCTTGTTACATCAACCACACAATTCCCGAATAGTAATTAGAAGAGCGCAAAAATTATAGAACAATAAAACAATACAATACAAAAGAAGTATCAGGAACGGCGTCAAAAAAATACCAAGGAAAAAAATCTGGGGTAAACACTAATAAAGTTTTAATGTATTATGTGGGGGATCAGCACCCTCTTTTAATTTACTCCTCACCCCCGCATTTTTTAATACCATTTGCCGGTTTTTTTTTAGTTAATCCTTTTAATCCTTTATTTATCCGTTAATTAATCCATGTAATTTTTTACTCCTTTTATCCAATTATATTGTATAATATGCATCTCCCCATATTAAGTTTTTATATATACATCTACTCCACCAACATATACACATTTACACACTTTTTTTTTTAATATTATTACATGCACGTATAATACATCTTTTTATTTCTATTTTATTATATTCAATTAAACAATACGAACACAGCTATTTTTAAACAGATAATGTTACAAAATTATTTAATTGCTTAGTGTATCATTATTAACCCGATAATAGATCTAATTTTGCTAGTATTAATTTTTGTGCTGCTTTTTTACTATTTTATTTTACTTATTCTTTTTTTAAAAAAATTACTACAAGACCAAGACCCAAATGTAGTATCAAGAGAGTAATCTTCCGTTAATACATACTACATATACACGCTCCCTTTAACCATATTAAATTATATACTTTGTAAAGCAGTTGGATTTGATATATAATGTAAACAAAAACCCTTGATTAACAGAAAAAAGATGAGTAAAAACTTAAAATATGGGGAATATGGGGCACTTCAAGTTGTTGAAAAGAGAATAATGGGAATCATCTTAATGCACAATATCATCATTGATTTTATTTTTCTCCATTAACCCCCTCACTCATTCAAAAAAAAAGAAAAATTAATGGTGGGGTGAAATGTAAAGGATAAGTTCCCTAACTTGGACTCGAACGTTTGCGGAGTACATTGTATTACAGTTAATATCATAAACTGTGGTTTGATATTCAATTAATATATTGATATAGCCTCAATATTTAAAATAAATTGTGGGGATGAATTAGGGAGGAGTAATCAAAAAAAATCAAAAAAAATCAAAAAAAAAAGTAAGTAAGATCTCTTTGTAAAGCGTGTCATCCTTATGCAGGGGCCATGCTAATCTTCTCTGTATTTTTTCAATTGACCAAATGTCCCGAAGGACCTCATTTATCTTTTGAAAATTGATAATATTTCTGATAGGTGTGAGGTGTGAAAAACTAAATCCATGACACCAAAGCTAAATGCATGGTGCAAGTTAGTGTAAGGCTTAAATATTTTGTTCGAGAACTTCTTTAAAATGGAGAAAAATTATTATGTCAGTCAAAAAAAAATATTGACACTTTTTTCAACAGTGCACTAAATTTGGTACTTTGGTACTTTACCCTTTTTTTTTTATAAGTTAAAAGTAATATCCACAAAACTCAAACTAACTCATATACATTCGTTTTATTTCTTTTCATTAAAAAAAGTTTTTTTAAACTAATAAAAACAAAAATGCTTTCAATTGAACAATATCCACTTTTACTAGTCAAGATCCAAGTATGTATTTATCAAGATTTTCAAAACTTTGTTTTCTTTTATAATTTTGTTTTCAATTAGAACTCTTATACTAACCAATTTATTTCTCTTGTTAAAAAGTCTGTTTTATCATTTGTTAATAATAAAATTTCTTCAGCTGATGAAAAAATTCAATCAATTGGTGATACGGTCGATGAAAAATTAATCGCCACAAGATCAAAAATTGAAGAATCATTGAAAAATTATAAAATTGAAGAAGATAAATTCAATAAAATTTATTCAAGTTCAAATGAATTAAGATTATTAAGTGGAATTCCAAAAGATTCAGATGAAATTAATGATTCAAAAATTGAAAATCTTTTAAAAATTGAAGAAAAAAATCTTGATTCAAAATCAATTGTTTCATTTTTTCTTAATATTGAAGTTATTTTAAGAAATTTAAATAAAATTGAATCACTTGAAGAATTTATTAAATTTAGTAATTGTCAATCAAAATATGAAGATTTAAAGAAAATTGGATTATTTAATAGTTTTAAAGATTTATGGAAAGATATTGCTTCATTAGAATCTGCTTTAAATAACATTTAAAAATGAGAATTTCAAAAAATATTCAATATTTCCATGCATACCAGCCCACTCATAATCTTGTAATAATTAATATATATATATCCCTTCTCCTTTCATTCTATATAAACCATATATAAATAATATAAAATCAAAAAATTGTACATATACATAACATCTTAGACTTTAGCTTAGTTAAAAGAATAAAAATCAGCACAGCCAGAAAAAATATGAAAATGGCTAAAGAAAATTTGAGAGAGAAATTTTGGAAAGAAGAATAACAGTTAATTTTAATGTGCTGCCTTTATCTTAATTTCATTATTCATATCTCTTTTAATTTTATTTCAATAAATCATCTATTCCTATTGTATCAGGCTTATATACCTTACGCTTTTGCTTTTGTTGTTATATTGGATTCATTATTTATCCTATTTATTACTTTTTATATCAATTTTTCATACCATAATAAAACATACTTATTTTAAACAAGGGCAAAGAAAACAAATAAGTGAGAGAATCAAATAAATAAATTATTTTATTAAATAAAACTAATCATATCATGAGTTCAATACTTCCTTCATCATTTAGCTTTGCACTTCAGTCAAAGGATTCAAAAGTACAGAAAGTACCCGTTGATGATAATATTAAACATAGATTAAAGAGAAGAATTGACGATTTACACCTTGAAGGTCGTAATTCACCTTCCGGTAATTTCCCATATCATAATAACAATAATAATAATCATAATCATAACCACCATAATCATCATCAACAACAACAATATAATGCACGTTTATTAAAAATACAGAAAAATAGATTAAATTATATTAGACAAAAGAAACATAAAAATAATTACGATAGTAATAAAATTTTAGGAACAAAATTAAATGTTAATAAATTAATTGAAACATTAGATGAAAAGTCACTTCAAAAATTATTATTTAGTTTAATTGATAATAAACCAGAATTAATTCCTGAAATAAGTGATTTATGTCCAAATTTAACTATTGAAACTGCATTAAATAAATTAAATGAAAATTTAAATCTTATTATTAATAATTTACCATATAAAGTTGATCCAAGTTCTGATTATTCATATCTTAGAGTTAAATCATTTGTTAATGAATTTTATTCAAATTTATCAGATTTTATTTTAAATTTTTTACCACCTGTTGAAAATGATTTATCAATTGTTATTTCATTTCTTTTAAAATTTTTAAATAAAATTTATTCAAAAATTCCAACCTTTAATACAATTGAGTTTAATTATTTAAATTCTGTAACTATTGAAAAATTAAATTCAATTTTATCAAATTCTTTAATTGATTTATTTAATGAAAAATCTCAAAATATAATGATTGCAATTAATAATAATTGGTTAGAATTAATTAAAGAAATTAATCAATTATTAGATAATAAATTTTCTGATATAGAAGAACTTTTAATTTTAGAAATTAATAATTTTAATAATGAAGATTCTTCAATTGAAAATAGATTAACTAATTTATTATCAGAAAATGATTTTGTTAATTCAACAGCACCATCTTCTTCATCAAGTTTAGGTTTAAATCAATCGGGTTTACGTGGGTTTCATAATATCATAGGTTCATCATCATCATCATCTGCTTCCGCTCCATCATCATCTGCTGAAAAGACCAATCAAGTTTCTGATTGGTTATAAATTTTTTTGTTTAAAGTGTTTATATTAATGTCTTCTTTTTCTGTGTCAAAGTTCTTTTCTATTGCTAAATATCCATGCATTGTTATTCTTTTTATATATAATATCTAGTACTTTATTTTTACTTATGTAGTTTAAAAAAGAGAAATAATCTTTTTATTTTTAAAATATTCGTATGTATGTATTATTTATTTACAAGTTATATATATAATAAGTTTTTCTTTATAATTCAATAGATAATTCTTTAAGTTGTTCAGGTGTTGCTCTTCTAAGGAATGTTTTAATTTTATTTTTCTTAATATTCTTAGCAGTATTTTCATCAACTTTAGCTAATTCTGAAATTTTAATTAATTTATCATTTTGACTTTCATTATTTATTAAATCATTAATTAAATCATTTAATTTTATATTTAATTCAACATTTGATAATTTTTCAGTTAATATTTGAATATCAGTCATAAATACTTCATTTAATATTGATTTATCATTTTTATCAAAACTTGTATCATTTGTTATATCAACTTTATTTTCTTGTCCTAATAATAATTTTGATGTATTTCCCATTTCTTCATCACCTAACCATTTAAAAGTATTTAAACGATATTTTTGTTTAATTTCTTCTAAAATACTTAAATTTTCTGAATTTAAACCATTTGTTAAAGATCTTAAATTTCTTAAAGATTCTAAATCTTTATATAAATCTTGTTTGTTATTTATATTTGAACTATTTAATTGACGAAATCTTATAAATTGTTGTTCTTTTAATATTTCTTCTTCTTTGGCTAATTGTGTTGCTTGTTCTTTATAGGTTGCAAATTGTTGACCAGCATTAACTTTAATTTCCGCAACGGCAAAGAATTTACGAGCAGATAATGGTCTTGTTGCTTCAATTCTGACTAAATCACCTTCTCTACAAATATTATCTTCATCATGAACTAAAAAATCTTTTCTCTTCATATATTCTTTTTGAACTTTAGCATTATAAGTTTTTTGTAAAACTCTAACTTTAATAGTTTTATTCATTTTACCTTGTGATACCACATACCCGATGAAATTTTGACGAGCCATGATGTGTTATTTTTATTGACTTAAAAGATAAATTTTATAATTATTATTATTATTAGTATTGTGATGATGAATAATTTCTTTTAGTTAAGTTTTATTATGATTGATTTTCAAAATTTTTCCAACGATTTTTTTCCATATATATGTGGCGCGTGAATCTTTCGAACGTGGCGCAGTAAAAAATGAAAACGTGGCACAGTCTCAGTTTAATTAATTCTTTGACTCATCGAGAAAAGAAAAAAGATAAGTGAAAATTGATAACTCAAATAGGGAATCCAATACCATTTTGCAATATATATGACTATTAATTTTATTATATAAAGATCATCCCATTTTCTTGTTCTTTCTAAAAATTCAATAGTTTAATTATATTATTAATTTATATTCAATAAAATAAAATACAAAAGAAAAAATGGTTTTTGATATTACAAAAATTGCAAGAAAGAATATCTTATCTTTAGAACCTTATAGATGTGCAAGAGATGATTTCAAAGTTGGTTTATTATTAGATGCTAATGAAAATACAATGGGTCCATCTATTGTTGAAATGTCTGAAAATGAAATTTCATTAGATTTAAATAGATATCCTGATCCTCATCAAATTGAATTAAAACAACAGATTTGTGATTTTAGAAATTCAGAAGCTAAAGTTTCAGATGCCGAAATTAAATTAGTTGATGAAGAAGGTATTAAAGTTGAAAATTTATGTCTTGGTGTTGGTTCAGATGAATCTATTGATGCTTTAATTCGTTGTTGTGTTAAACCATCAACTGAAAAAATGATGATTTGTCCACCAACTTATGGTATGTATTCAATTTGTGCAACTGTTAATGAAGTTGAAATTGTTAAAGTTCCATTAAATCTTGAAAATTTCCAAATTCAACCAGATTTAATTATTGAAACTTTACAAAAAGATGATAACATTAAATTAATATATATTACATCACCAGGTAACCCAACTGGTGCTAAAATCGATTCAAATTTATTATTTAATTTATTAAATAAAATTGAAGAAATTTCATGGAATGGTTTATTAATTTTAGATGAAGCTTATATTGATTTTGCACCAATTGGTTCATCTGCTTCTGTATTAGTTAATAAATATCCAAATTTAGTTGTTTTACAAACTCTTTCAAAATCATTTGGTTTAGCAGGTATTAGACTTGGTATTACATATTCTAATGTTGAAGTTAGTGGTTTATTAAATGCAATGAAATATCCATATAATATTAGTAATTTAACAAGTGATGTTGCAATTAGAGCAACTACACCTGAAGCAATTAAAGAAATGAGAATTAAATGTGATACAATTATCAAGAAAAGATCATATGTATTAAATGAATTACAAAAAATTAAAGGTATTGGTAGAAATATTGGTGGACTAGATTCAAATTTTATATTATTAGAAATCTTAGATAATGAAGGTAAACCATCAAATGAAATTGCAAATAAATTATATATGAAATTAGCTACTGAACGTAATGTTGTTGTTAGATTTAGAGGTAAAGAATTAGGTTGTGAAGGTTGTTTAAGAATAACTATTGGTACTGAAGATGAAAATAAATTATTAATTAAAGAATTTGAAAGTGTTTTAAGTGATTTACTTAAATAAATTATATATATAGAATAGACGATTTTGAATTATTTGTTTTACTTAGTAAAAAAGAAAATATTGTAAAAGAAAAATGTATATGTGCGGTATATCTTTTTATTAGTTTATATAAAAATTTAAATAAGAAAAAAACAAAAGAAGTTTTTGAAATCTATAATAATAATATAAATTTCTCCCAGAATGAAATAATATGAAAGAAGAAAAAAACACATAAAGAAACCTGTCCCCAAAATTGATAAAAGATGAATAAGAAAATGCAATAAATGAATAAATGAAAAAAATTAATATTTCATTAAAGTATTAAATAATTTAGTAAAGAAAATCTTTATTGATGATTTTTTAGGATTTTGTAAACGAAGTTCTTCAACTTCATCAGGTGTTAAAAATGTATCATCTTCATATACTGTATATTCGGTAACTTCAGCAGCAGGAACTTCAGTAGCAACGATTGGTTGGGCTGTTTTTGTTTGAGTAGGAGTTTTGGTATCTAAAGTGGATGATGATGATGATGGTTCAGCTGATAAAAGATCAAAATTTAATTTATCTAAAATTTCATAATCATCAAAGTATTTGTTTTCTTTTAAGAAATCAAATGAATAATTATTTGTATTTAATCTTTCAGTTAATCTATACATGAATTTTAAATTTGTTAATTCATCAGTACCTTTGAAATTAATTGGAGTTATTGAAATAAAACAATCAGTAGCATGAGTTAATTCACTTGATGAAGATAAACCAGAAAATCTATCATTAGCATAACTATTTTCATCTCTTGAAATTAATTCTTGAAGTGATCTACCATTAAGATCATTTAAATATTCATCGACGTTATAAATTTCTTCAAAACCAAATTTTTGATTATTTGAATCAAATTTTAATGCAGGAATTTTATGATAACCACCAAATGATTTAGTATGAATAAAACGTGGATTTTGACAAGTTTCTTTAGTTAATGAAGCTGAACCAACTAATGGCATATTAATATTAAGACCAATACCATTTGGTAAAACTCTTTTAACTTTATTTGATCTTTCAACACAAGCATGATGTTCTAATCTTGAACTTAATAATTGATTATTTTCAACATCATTAGCTTTATTAACTAATTGTAATTTTGAAGTTTCAAAATTATGAATACCAAAATCATTAAGTTTTAATGATTTAATAATATTTTGAATGTTGTAAGAATAAATTAAACCTGGTAAATCATCATTTTTACCTTCATTATTAACAATATTATTTGCTTCAATAAAATCAATAATTTGTTTTGATAAAGCACTTGCATCTAAACCATTTAAATTAATAACTGGAATATTCCTCATTAAACATAATCTCATCATTTGGAAATTGTTTTTATAACTTTGTTCATATAAACCAGAAGTTGAACCTAAAGAAGGACCAATTAAAATTAAATCGATAGAGATATCACCATAGATTTCTGGAATAAGATAATCCAATGCAAATAACATTGAACCAATTGGAGAGCCTTTAACGTACCACATATCTTTTGTCCATTCAAATAAGTCAACACCAGCATCGACTAATTTATCATTAGACATAAGATTATAACCATTACCAAACCATTTTGATTCTTGAGTAAGACCGAAGATATCGGTTAAATTAACGTTATCTTTATTCATTACATAATTTAAATCATTTTCTGATAAATTTGAATCATCAATAAAAATTTCACTTTCAGAATCAGAAAATTGATTTAATGGAGATACCGTTATAATTCTATTTGAATCATCATTTGAAAGATATTTATGTAAAATTTGATTATTGATTGATCCGAAAGGAGAATTTCCGATGATCATGACATTAAGACATTTTACTTGAGATGCCAAAGTTAAAGAAACTGTTAAAAGAGTGTTGAAGTTAACCATTATGATATATTCTACTTGAAAAGGGAAAATGAAAATAACAAAACACAACACAAAAAATGATTAAGGGTATAAAATTTTTTTCTTCTTACAAAAAAGTGTTCTATTGATATCTGCAGGAAGGAGCGGTGTTTTTTTTAAAAAGTTGTATTTGTTCCGATTTCTCGATCAAGAAGGAATGAATGAATAAATGAATGATATTAAAGATGAAAAAACAAGGAAGAAAGAAAAGTAAATAACAAATAATCAGTTCAAACGATATATATACGCGTTGAAAAGAGCTTTGTATTAAAATCAGAGAAAAACGAATTGGGGATTGATTATATATAACAGGGTACTATATCATTTTAAAAACAAAAAAAAATAAAATGCACGTGTGGCGGCGTATAACAGGCTTTCCGGGGATAATGTGAGGCTGGTTGACCAAATTATTGCAGTAAAAGATTTGGCCCCACGTGAAGAATGAGAAGAAATTATTAAGTAAAATCTCGAAAAAAATTTCGTTAAACGCTAAATAAAGTAATTTTTTTTGGTTCCCATGTGGCCCCCTGCCCACGTTCATATTCTATATTATTATTTCATACTCTATAATATATACCGCGTTCTTTATCTCTCTACTCTCTCTTTTTTTTTTGCTTTTAATTTAATTCAGTGCCCCGTGTTTTTTATTTTACACAATTTCATATTTATTTGATTCTTGCTATCTTTTGCCTTTAAAGCAACTATTGCTGTTCACTCATTCCAGGCTCTCTATTTTATGAGATGACTCCTTCCCCCCTTTAGACTAGACCTGCTCCTTTTAGATCAAAGAAATCATAATGAGTTCTTTTTTTAGGGAAAAAAATTAGAAAAAAATGCACTAATTTATTCAACCTCATCATTTTTTTACTACATTAAAATCGTCTAATTTGTTTTAGGCACACGATTCTTTTTTTTTTCTTTTCTGTTATTATTGTTCCTAGATTTAGTTTTTAACGGAAAATAAATAAAATATTTAAGAAGGAAATCACTCAGCCGACTTGTTTTACAAGATACATTCCGTTATTAAAAATGTTTTTTATAATATACTCTATTTAAAAAACGAATTTAGTTTCAAATAAAGAAAAGAAAAAAAAAACGCTTTGCTGATTTTGATTAACGTTTCCTAGATGCCACAAACAACAACAAATGTATATATGCATAGTTTAACTTAAGCGTATTTCTTGACTTTATTTATTCCCGTTGATTCAACAAATAAAACTATAATACAAATTATTGAATGGCTGGCAACTTAGTTTAAAACTATGCTATTCTTACAACTGAGGTACTAAATAATTAAGAAACACGCTAACAGAATTTATGCATAATAATTATTTATCTATATTTAGTACACCTAAAAATAACTGCGCGATTAACAAAAGAGAAGCAAAAAAAGCCCAACGCGGGGGTCGAACCCGCAACCTTGTGATATCTATTTATCAGAGGTGTTCTCTTTTAAGAGTCACACGCTCTACCGATTGAGCTAGCCAGGCTTTAATGGAGGTGAAACAGTTGACGGTTTGTCTAACGAGTACTCCATTCTGATCAACCGTGCATTCATCCGTACACCATTGAGTAAACGATTGCTTAATATAGTAATTTAAGTTGAATTTAAACTTCCTATTCGGGTAATATTTTATAATTAAAAATTAAAAACATCTGTACACCACTATCGTGCACCAATGCAAATCTGTGTGTGCGAAAATCATTTCCATTTGGCCGTCAAGAATTTCCTTCTATAGCTCAGCTGGAAGAGCATAAGACTGTAAAAGTTCATTGATATCTTAGGGTCCCTGGTTCGATCCCGGGTGGAAGGATTTTGTTTTTTTTGATTCTATCTCCGCGATAAATTATACCGTGAGTTTTCGGTGAAATAATTAAAGTTGCTACGCGATATAACTTCCCCCGTGGTATAATAGCAAGCGATGGCGATGTTTCAGCCCGTTTTTTAGTATTAATGGCGATGTACAGGGGGTATTTGAAAGGGGAAAAAATCAAAAATATATTTTTTTTTTTGACGTAAATTTTTTCTTGTTAGAGCTTTGAACTAAAATATTAATGAATTGATCTCTATTAACAATTAAAACTTTTCTTTATAAAATCATATTTACTTTGTTTCTTCTAGCCTTTAATGATTTAGGAATCTTTAATCGTTTTTTGGTAGTTTTGCTTGTCCAATTTCTCTTTTAGGATTTCTAGAATTCATTATTCCTGGTTATATTTTTATCTCCATTTGTTCCATACCATAGCCTTACAGAAAATTTATAGAAACCGCTATAAATCAAAATTTTACACTGCTCTTGTTTATCAAGGGATTTTTTATCATTTTATTTAATCCTTTTATTTTGATATAGTATACGGAATTAAACCTTTCAACCCGAAACGCACACACTCACACACCATGGTTGGTTATTTAAGAAGTTCAAATACAGGATTAGAATTAAATGTTTGTATTTCTGAAGCAAAAGATTTAGTTGTTTCTAATTTACAATTAGACAAATCACAGTCGATTAACAATGGGAAATTAAATTATAATACAAGATGTACATGTGAAATATTTCCAAAATCATTTGGTAAAACTAAAAGAATTAAATCAAGTATTTCACCAAATTGGAATGAAGTAATTAAATTAAGATTAAAAAAACCAAAATTACCAGTTTTAAATTTCCAAAAAAAGAAATTACCAAGTCCAAATAATTTAATTTTAAAATTAACAGTTTGGGATTATCAAAGAACTAAAAAAAATTATTTAGGTGAATTAAGAATTTCAATAATTGATATTTTAGAAGAATTATCAATTAAAAATGAAACTGAATATCGTTGGTTTAGAATGTATTCATCTGTTGAACATAAAAGATTTGTTACAGGTTCAATTAAATGTAAATTTAGGATATCAATGAAAAGAAATAGAAATTTAAAATCAGTATCCTTAGATCCTCAGCTCAATGAAGATGAATATTTAGAAGAAGAGGAAGAGGAGGAGGAGGAGGAGGAGGAGGAAGAAGAAGAAGAGGAGGAGGAGGAGGAGGAGGAGGAGGAAGAAGAGGAAGAAGTAGAAGGAAATCAAGACATGGATATTATTGATGATAATCAAAATGATGATGAAGAAATTATTAAAGCTCCCATAATTAAAAATCCTCAAGATCAATCAGTTTCAATAGCTATATTAAAATATTTAAAACTTATTAATGGTGTTAAAGATTATTGGATATCAAATGGATTTAATCCTTTATCGTTATTAGAGATTAATGATCAAAATTTCTATACTAATATCGTCAAATCTACAGAACTATCAACAAACGAACCAACTAATAATAATAGTTATATTGAATTTAACTCTGAATTATCAGATTCTGAAATTGAATCAGATATTGACATTGATTTTAAAAATAATAATGATACAGGTAATAATTTACTACCGACTTCAAATTTAATTAATCTTCAATCGCAATATGGATCAAGTAATGCTAGTTTAAATGTCCATCCAAACAAACCAAGTATTATTATTAATAATAACAGACAACCATTTTCAAATAATCTTAATAATGATAGTAAATTCTTATTAACAGATTTACCAAAAATAAGAAAGAGATCGGAAAGTGTAACATCAATAAGTAGTTTTGCAAGTGCAATTCAATCATCAGCAGATGAACATACATCTGATTATGTATTAGGTATTTCAGATAATAATGATGTTAGAACAAGAAGAAGATCAAAATTAAATCCATTAAGAAGAAAAAGTAAATCATCACCACTTGCTCAAAATGAAAACGAAATTGAAAATGATGAATCATTAAATCAATCAAGATATGTATTTAAAAAAAGAAAAGAACTTAGAGGTTTGTTATTTATGGAAATTATATCAGCATCAGGTTTACCACCTTTTAAAAATACAACAAGAAGAGGATTTGATATGGATCCTTTTGTTGTTGTCTCATTTGGTAAATATATTGTTAGAACATCATGGAGATCACATACTTTAAATCCGGTATTTAATGAAAGATTATATTTTGAAGTTTTGGAATCTGAAAAAAATTTCAATGTTTCGTTTGATATATTAGATAAGGATAAACTTTCATTTAATGATAAAGTTTGTAGTGCAAATATACCAATGAGATTATTTTTTGAAAAAAGTCATATTAAACCAGACACGATTTCAAGTGATTTTAAAGTTATAAATGAACAAACAGAAGATATCGATGATAATAATAAAAGGAAAAATAGTGGTGGTGTATTTAGAAGAAATCCTGCAAAGAATTTATCAAATAATTCAAATAATAAAGATGATTATTTAACAACTTTAGAAATTGATATGGAATTAAGAAAAGATTTCAATAATAAAATGAGTAAACAAAATATTGATGAAATTTATGAACCAAAAGTTAAAATTAGATTTAGATATGAAGATTATAATAATCTTCGTAGAAAATTTTGGTTACAATTATTAAATAATTGGAAAGTTAATGAAATTGGTAAGATGGATATTGTTGAATTAGGTAGTTTTTTGCAATTTATTGGATCTAATTTAAAAGATGAAAAAATTAATCAAGCTTTTAAATTACATAATGAAAATCCTTGGATTGGTGATTCATTAACATTTGAAGAATGTATTGATTTTTTTGAAAATGAAATTGATCAATTAAATAAAAAGCAGCAACATTCAATTGATAATTTTTATAAAGAAGATGAAGATAATAGCAACAATGAAGATGTACATATTATTAAAGTTGATAAATGTCCATTATGTGGTAATTCAAAATTAAAAAAATTAGATGATAATGATATTGTTACACATTTAGCAATTTGTGGATCAAAAGATTGGAGTTCTGTTACTAAGATTTTAAAAGCAAATTACACGACATCAGATTCTGCTAAAAGGAGATGGTATTCAAAAGCATTAATTAAAATTGCATATGGTAAATTAAGAGTTGGAGAAAATAATGCAAATATACTTGTTCAAGATCGAGATTCAGGTTTAGTTATGGAGGAAAAAATGAGTGTTTATGTTAGATTGGGTATAAGGTTATTATATAGATCATTTGAAAACAAAGCAAGTAACAGAAAAAGAATTAAAAAAATTCTAAAGAATTCAAGTTTAAAACAAGGTTTAAAATTTGATAATCCAAATTCTACAAAATTAATTGAATCATTTATTAAGTTTTATAGTTTAGATATGAGTGATTATTTAATTGAAGATATTTCAAATTATAAAACATTTAATGATTTTTTTTATAGAAAGATTAAACTTTCCACCAGAAAAATTGAAGGTAAAAATGAAAATAGAATAGCAACAAGTTCAGCTGATTGTAGATGTACAGTATTTGAAACAATTAAATCAGCTACTGAATTATGGATCAAAGGACGTGGTTTTACAATTTCAAAATTATTAGATAATAGATATCCACAAGATTTAATTGATAATTATTCAAATGGTTCATTAGTTATATTTAGATTGGCACCACAAGATTATCATAGGTTTCATTCAAGTGTTTGTGGTACAATTGGTAAAATTGAATATATCGAAGGTGAATATTATACAGTTAATCCAATGGCAATTCGTAGTGGATTAGATGTTTATGGTGAAAATGTTAGAGTTTTAGTACCGATAATTACAGAAGAATTTGGTACAATAATGATGTGTTGTATTGGTGCAATGATGGTTGGATCGACAATAATTACAGTTAAAGAAGGTGATGAAGTTAAAAAAGGTGATGAGATTGGGTATTTTAAATTTGGAGGATCAACAGTGGTGTTATTATTTCCAAAGAATAAAATTAAATTTGATAATGATTTAATTAATAATTCTAAAAACAAAATTGAAACATTAATTAAACTTGGGATGTCAATTGGTCATACATTTGAAATTGATGAATTTGAAAGAAATTTCAATGATTTTGAAAATGAACCTAATGATATTAAATTAAAAATTATTAGATCATTAACTGGTACTGATACAAGACATATTCCATTTCAAGATCAAAAACTTTCAACTCCAGTACTTAGTAGTAGTAGTAATAAAATAACTGAAGAAAATGCTATTACTATCGAAGATAGACTTTTGTCAATTCCAAGTTGGGAAGTTCATCATCTTGATCTTGAAGAAGCAGTTGAGCTTGAACTTGAAGAAGAAGAAATGGAAGAAGACGATAGTATTTTAAAATAATGAATTTATAATTTTAAATAATAGTTAAGCTATACAATATTCTTTAAAAAAAAACATAAAAAAGAAATCCAAAAAAAAAAGAAAAAAAAACATAAAATCATTAAATAATATAAAAGTGTTCCTTAAAAAATGTATATATATATAAACTAAAATTTAGATGTAATGACTGGTACACCTTCAACAGCAGGATCATTAACAAACCAAACAGTTTTTGGGCCCTGTAATTCATTAACTAATTCACAAGGTAAATTACTCTTTTCATCAGCAAAAATTTGAGTTAAAATTGGAGCTTTACCAGTACCTTCAGCAACAAATGCAATATCGGTAGCTTTTTCTAATACAGGGAAAGTAAAAGTGATTCTACGTGGTGGAGGTTTTGGAGAATCATTTAAATATGTAATTTTTTTAGAAAATTCTTTTAATAATTTATGACCTGGGAATAATGAACAAGTATGACCATCTGGACCACAACCTAATAAAATTAAATCTAACTTTTCAGGTAAGATTTTTTCATAAGAAGTAGCAATTTGAGAATCAGTTGAACCATCATCTTTTAATAATGATTCATCAATTGTATAAACTTTTGGTAATTCAATTGAATTTTCTCTTAAAGTTTTTAAAACCATTTCATTAAATAAACCATAATTTGAATCTTCATGATCTAAAGGAACTAATCTTTCATCACTAAAGAAAACTTCCCATTTTGACCATTTTGCCTTGGATTTATTTATTTCATTTTCAATTAAACCTTTTTTTAAAACTTTACCTAATGAACCACCACTAACAGCAATTTTAAAAGTTGAATTTGTAGCTAATACTTTATCTTGTAAAGAAAGAACATATCTTGCAACTGAGTCAGCAACATCAGTTGAATCAGCATAAGAATAAACTTGGACAGCCATTGTATTGATTATTTATATAGATCAATTGTAATTGGAATAAGTAAAGTAGTTAATGTAAAGATAATTCATATATTATAACGGTTATTATTATATTTAATTTTAACGGGTTGCAAGGATGCGAGCGGATTCCTTTCCAAATTTCAACACCTGAGACCGGAAATCAACTAAAACCATAGTAGTTTCAAACACCCGTACACAAATTCCATAAACACCCGACACCTCTAATAAACATTAGCTAAATGACTAAATGACTTAACGCGGCTGTGCGGAAGAAGCCAGAAATTTATTGAGAAAGCAAAAAAACCCAATTTTTTTTGTGGAACTCAACATGTAAAATAATCAAAGGGAATTTTGTAATATTTTTAATATCTAATAAGTTTATTATTTCTATTATTTACATTAAGAGACTAGTATAAAGTATATAACTGCAATACTTATTGAACATACTCCATTCATTTCCATATTTAAAAAGACCAAAGAATTCCACCGTAATCGGATAGGAATCTCATATAATATAATCGTCTTCTTTTTCTACTTGATTTGAAATTTTACTAGTCCGGGATCTTTATTTAAACGAGCAATACGATATAGATAATATTTGTTGAGCTTTTTATTATTATTATATAAAGAGATTATAATCTGTCATTGTCGTCATATCAAAAAGTATTATACAGCTGAAGTTCTTTTCTTTCCTTTTTTTCAATTGAATTCAATTACAAAATATTAACACAAATAAAATTAATAATCAATCAATGCCAATTCCTGATTCAAATATAGATATAAACATTTCTCCTATATCAAGTCAAGATTCAGATAATACTATGGAGAATAATATTTTACCACAAAAAGTTTCATATTATAGTCATAATCATAGTAATAATGCATTACCTTTAAATGTTACCGGTGCTCATATAGTTCAAGATCATAAACATTATCTTGCAGGTAAAATACCTGAAACAAGTGATATTGCATTACCATTTCATAAAGATAAAGTCAATCATATATCATTAGATATTGGAGGTTCATTATCAAAGTTAGTATATTTTACAAAAGATGATAATCTTAGTGGTGGTGGTGTGTTAAATTTTTTTAAAATTGAAACTGCCAAAATTGATGAATTAATAAAATATATTAAAGG
The DNA here is from genome assembly GCA_030568155.1 of Wenyingozyma suzukii. Classification (NCBI taxonomy): domain Eukaryota; kingdom Fungi; phylum Ascomycota; class Pichiomycetes; order Pichiales; family Pichiaceae; genus Wenyingozyma; species Wenyingozyma suzukii. The sequence continues at coordinate 353,696 of JAJLTK010000011.1, read as the reverse complement.
AAATGTATTTAAAAAACATTATAATCATGATTGTATTGATGATAGCGATATAGTATCAATAGTCGCCACAGGTGGTGGTGCTTTTAAATTTAATGAAAAATTACAAAATGAATTAAAATGTAATATACAAAAAGAAGATGAAATGCAATGTTTAATAATAGGTTTAGATTTTTTTATAACACAAATTAAAAATGAAATCTTTTATTATGATGAAGAAGATCATAAATATATTGAACTTGAAAAACCATGTGAAGAAGATAATATATATCCATATCTTTTAGTAAATATTGGTAGTGGTGTTGGTATGATTAAAGTTACAGGTCCAGGACCTGATAATTTTGTAAGAGTTGGTGGTTCTTCATTAGGTGGAGGTACATTATGGGGCTTATTATCAGTTTTAACAGAAGCTGAAGATTTTGATGAAATGTTAAGTATGGCTCAAAGAGGTAATAATGAAAATGTTGATTTATTAGTTGGTGATATTTATGGTAGAGGTTATAATAAAATAGGTTTAAAATCAAATCATATTGCTTCTTCAATGGGTAAAGTATTTAAAAAAGTATTAAATGAAGAAGATGAAGAAGAGGAGGAAGAGGAAGAACAACAACAACTACAACAACAACAACAACAACAACAACAAAATGGTAAAGATGAAAATAATAAAAAATATACAGATGAAAGAGCAAGAAGATTAAGTAAATTTCAACAAGAAGATATAGCAAGATCATTATTATATGCAGTTTCAAATAATATTGGACAAATTGCTTATTTACAAGCTCAAAGATATAATTTAAAGAAAATTTATTTTGCTGGTTCATATATACGAGGCCATCCACAAACTATTAGAACATTAAGTTATGCTATTAATTTTTGGAGTGAAGGTCAAAAGAAAGCTTATTTCTTAAAACATGAAGGCTATTTAGGTACAATGGGTGCTTTTCTTAAAAGAGAATTATGAATAACCTAACTTTTTTGTTTCTGTATTATTAAATTCTATGTATATATAATAAAGTATTTGCGATATTTCCTTTTTTGTTTTGTTTAACTCGTTTTATCAAGATCAACTTGAATAATCTCATCACCATTAAAATATAAATTTGACCAAATTTCAATCATTATTTTGAACCATGATTGTTTTTTCTGTAATTCTAATTCTAATTCATTAAATTCATTTGATTTTTGATTCAATAAAATTTCATTTAATTTTTCATTTAATAATTCATTTTTATTTGAAATTTCTTTAATTTCAGTATCTAGTGAATTAATTAAATTTTGTTTTAAATTTTTATTATTTATTAATATTTTAACTTCATTAATTAATTCATTATATGATATAGTTGCATTATATGTTACTTCTTTCAAATCATCTAATGAATTTATTAACGTTATATTCGCCACAGAATCATTATTTGCACTATTGTCATTGTTATTATTAGTAATTTCATTATTACTCTTATGTAATAGTTTTAATTTAACAAATACATTATCATTTGGTGGTAATACCCCTTTATCTTTATTGATTTGAATCATATCATTTAATTCTTTATTCAATTCATTGATTTCATTAAGTAATTTATTCTCTTTTGTTTTTTTATTATTTAACTCATTGGAATACTTAATCAATTCAAAACTTAATTCTTTATTAATTTCACTTAATTTTTTATTATTGATTAAATTCAATTTAATCATTTCATTATATTTTAAATTAATTTTATTCTCATCTTCAATTTCTTTTGAATCTGGGAATTTATTTTGATTGTTATCATCGTCATTAAGATAACTTAAGAATTTTTCCTTTGCGGTTGCTTCAACATATTGATATTTCAACTTTTCTAAGTACTCTGCACTAATTTCAAGATATTCTTCAAGTTTTTTTGGATTTAAATCTGAAATTTTTGAAGAATATTGACTTACTAATGATTCATATTCCTTTTTTGGTTCAAATACTTCCATTTTGTGTGTATGTATATTATATATATATGGAGTATATTTAAATACTGTTAGATAAAAGAATACAGTAGTTAATATAAAATGAAATCTAAATACACAAAAGGTAAACAAACAAAAAAAAAAAAAAATCGACGCGTAATCAAAACGACGATCGACGCAACGAAGGTCGATTTTTTATATTTTTAATTTTCTTTGATTGTTGTTGAGTTTGTTAGTTGAGATTTTATGGATATGAACATTGTTGTACTAAAACCCTGGGGTAGTTTAAATAAGAAGGGATAAATTATTATTATTACTTTTATTAGCATTATCAATACATTAGTTGAATTGATTGCTGTTGTATATTATCTCACGTTTTAAAAAAAATTCCCATTGTACATTATAAATTAAAACATATAAAAGAGAGTAATTTCTCAGTAATAATAAAATTACAACATGTCAGTTGCAGATTCTAAAAGAAAAGCAAGTGAGAGAGAAGATAGTGATAATGAAATAGATAATAATGATGTAAAGAAAGTTAAGCTTGAGAATGTTGAAAATATATCTGATTCAAATGATGAAGTACGAAAAGATGATGATGATGATGATGAGTCTAAATTAGATAAGAAAGATCAAGAAGAAGATAATGATAATAATGATGATGAAAATAAAGATAAAGATTCTACAAAGACTAAAAAAGAAGATGGAGAAGAAGAAGATGAAGAAGGTAATGAAGAAGAAGATGATGATGATGAAGATGCAGATAAAGATGATGATGAGGAAAAAAAACGAACTGTTTCATTTGATTTTGATGGTTATTCATATACTTATAAAGAAAAACCATCGGTACTTGAAGAAAGAGAAAGTAAAATTGAATTTAGAGTAGTTAATAATGATAATACAAGGGATAACATGATAATTTTAACTGGTTTAAAAAATGTTTTCCAAAAACAATTACCTGAAATGCCAAAAGCTTATATTGCAAGATTAGTTTATGATAGATCACATCTTTCAATTGCAGTTGTTAGAAAACCTTATTTACAAGTTGTTGGAGGTATTACATGGAGACCATTTGAAAGTAGAGAATTTGCAGAAATTGTATTTTGTGCCATTTCATCAACTGAACAAGTTAGAGGTTATGGTGCTCATATGATGAATCATTTTAAAGATTATGTACGTAATACTTCAAAGATTAAATATTATTTAACATATGCTGATAATTATGCTATTGGATATTTCAAAAAACAAGGTTTTACAAAAGATATAACATTACCCAAGAAAACATGGATGGGTTATATTAAAGATTATGAAGGTGGTACATTAATGCAATGTTCAATGTTACCACATATAAGATATCTTGATTCACCAAAGATATTAACATTACAAAAAGCTGCTATTTTAAGAAAAATTAGATCAATTTCACAAAGTCATGTAGTTAGACCAGGATTAAAACATTTTCTTAATAAAAATGCTAAACCATTAAATCCATTAGATATACCAGCAATTAGAGAAGCTGGTTGGGCTAAAGAAATGGATGATTTAGCTCAGAAACCAAGAAGAGGTCCACATCATGTTGCAATGTTAACATTATTGACAGAATTACAAAATCATCCTTCAAGTTGGCCTTTTACTACTGCTGTTAATAAAACTGAAGTACCTGATTATTATCAAGTTATTAAAGAACCAATGGATTTAAGTACAATGGAAATTAAATTAGAAAATGATGCTTATGAAAATTTTGAAGATTTTATTTATGATTGTAAATTAATCTTTAATAATTGTCGTTCATATAATAATGAAACTACTACTTTTTATAAAAATGCAACTAAATTAGAAAAAGTTTTAGCAACAAAATTAAAAGATTTCCCAGAATTTTCAAGTTATATTGATATGTTAGATAATAAATAAGTTATTTCATAAAATAGTTTATTATTTATTTATAGTTTTTATGTATTTTTATTATATGTTATGTTTATGTAAAAAATAATAAATGTAAAACAAACATCCAGATATTATTGCTCTAATTCATCATCTTGTTCTTGTTCTTTTAATCTTTCAATAATTTCAGCTAATTCTTCATCACTATAAATTCTAAATTTATTATCTTTTGTAACACTAGCTAATTGGGCATTTTTAGAATCTAATTTTTCTTCCATAACTTGTTTTAAAATTTTTAAACTTAATAATTCAGCTTCTTTTAAAGTTAATGATTTATGATATTCATTTTGTAATTCGGCTTGAGCACCTTCTGAACCTGAACCAATTGCCTTTGCATCATATCTATAAAAAGTTCCACTTGGTTCAGCATGATATAATTGAGGTCCTTTTTCTTCATCATAACCAGCAATTAATAAAGCAACACCAAATGGTCTTGACATTAATCTTTTTTCACCAGATGCACCTTCACCGAATCTTAAAGCTAAATCACAAACTGATTGAGTTAATGTCTCTACAGAAATTGGTTCATCATAATATAAATCATGTTGTACAGATGAAACTCTAGCATGATCAATCATTGATCTTGCATCAGCAGTTAAACCACTCATAGCACAACCAATATGATTATCTATTTCCATAATTTTTTCAATTGAATCACTTTCTAATAATGGTGATGTAACTCTTTTTTCAACACCTAATATAACACCTTCACTTGTTGATATACCAACTGCAGTTGAACCTAATTTAATTGCTTCTAATGAATATTCAACTTGAAATAAACGACCTTCTGGTGAGAACGTACTTACACCACGATCATATTCACTTCTTGTTAAAAACATATTGTAAGATTATATATATTTATATGATCAATTGATTATATTAATAAAAGACAAAAAAAAACAATCTTCTTGTTCAATAAATATACAAGTTTTGATTTAAAACTTATCTTTCAGTGGCAATTTGAGAGTCTGCCATTTTTTTGGGGGAAATTTCTTTTAGTCGTGCGAGAATCAAAATATTTACAACATCAAAAATTTGTTGTATAGCTATGTATTTAGTTTTAATTATTTTACAGGATCTTTTTTCTTTGGTTTTAAAAAGTATTATTTCTAATAGTTTTATTGATATATAAAAATATTTTTCTTCATTATTCAGACAGCAAAAAAAAAAACGAAAGAACAAAAAATTGATGTATTAGATAATCATATTACTTATAAAGTAACATCAATTTTAACATTAGCTTCTTTAGCAGCAGTCATTAAGTTAGATAATTGAACAACTTTTTCAGCAGCTGGATCTAAATCTTCAAATAAGAATAATTTAAGACCAGAGTTGGAGATTAATTCTTGAGCTTGAGCCAAGTTTGTACCTTGTAATCTAACGACAACTGGAATTTCTAAACCTAAAGCTTTAGTAGCAGCAATTAAACCTTCAGCAACATAATCACATCTAACAATACCACCGAAAATGTTAACGAAAATAGAGTTAACTTTATCTTCAGATAAAATTAATCTAAAAGCTTGTTCGATAGTTTCTGGGGTAGCACCACCACCAACATCTAAGAAATTAGCTGGTTCACCACCATATAATTTAACGACATCCATAGTAGCCATGGCTAAACCAGCACCATTGACTAAACAACCGATTTTACCATCTAATTTAATGAAATTTAAACCGTAGTGAGAAGCTTTAACTTCATCTGGATCTTCTTGACTAATATCTCTCCATTCAAAAACTTCTTTTTGTCTGAATTCAGCGTTATCATCAAAACCGAATTTAGCATCCATACATAAAACTTGATGATCAACAGTTTCAGATAATGGATTAATTTCAATTTGAGTAGCATCTTTTTCTTTAAAGATTTTAAATAATTTTTGAATAACATCAGCACCTTTTGGAATAGCAGATTTAGTTAAACCTAAACCAGAAGCAATTTCAGTAGCTAAAGCATCAGAAACACCTTCATCAATGTTAACTGGATAAGTGTGAATAGCAGATGGATTTTCCTTAGCAACACCTTCAATATCCATACCACCTTCAGCAGAAGCAACAATCATGGTAGTTTGGTTCTTTCTATCCATAATAATAGATAAATAAGATTCATGCCTAGCGAATTTTCTTTCAACAACGTAAACAGCGGTAACCTCTTTACCAGCAGCACCAGTTTGTTTAGTGATTAATTTATGACCTAACATCTTTTCAGATAATTCTTTAACTTCTTCTGGGGTAGAAACTAATCTAACACCAGATTTGAGACCATTGTCAAAATGACCTTTACCTCTACCACCAGTTAAAGCTTGAGCTTTTAAAACCATATCTTCGGTGTTTAAAGCTTTAGCGATTTCATAAGCACCTTCAGCAGTGGTAGCAGCAGAACCATTTGGAACTGGGATACCATAAGACTTTAATAAAGCAGCTGATCTATATTCATGAATAGATAAGTTTCTCTTAGATTGTAAAAGAGGCTATAATAATATAAAAATTAAAAAAAAAAAATAAGAATTATGCAGCAATCCCATGGAGATAGACACGCATAAATACAATAAGAGAGTTAGTAAATAAATCGAAAAAACAAAAAACCACTCAAACAATTGAAAAACACAAAGTTTATTGTTATCTATATGATCTTTAGATCTTACCAATTGAGTATAATGTTAAACTTAATAATAATATTTGGATCATATATGTAAATTATAAATGAAAAAAAAAATACAAATCTGGTGATATAAAATAACTGTTTGGGTTGATGAGAGAATAAAATTCATATTTACACATACCTTTGAAGCTCTTAAAATGGAACGATTAATTGATCTTGAGAACATTGTGAAAGATACGTTAATTGTTTTTGTATAATACTAAACAGTATATATCAATTAAATATATAGATCAATATAAAAGAAAAGATGAATGTATTGAAATTACAAAGAGAGAAAAAAATAGATATTAAGAATTTACCGTAGCCATTAAGGCCCGATAGGATTAATTAAAGGAGCTCAAAGTTCCGCTTCTTCATTTCAATCGTCCGCTAAAAAAGTTTTATTAGTTGATAAGGCAGTGCTTATTAGGGGGTGTATCCCGGGAGAACATTATTTTCTCTGGGTTTTAGAATGGGGGTGTGGATAGATGGATATTTTTGGGATTTGGGATAAATGGAGTTGAAGGTGCGGGGTGTAGATTGGTTATGTGGCTGATGTGTCAATAGTGTGGCTGATAAATGTTTAACCTCTGTACACGACAATTAATAAATATTTTTTTTTATAATTTAAGTCTTATTAACAATCTACTACATATCTATATTAAATTTTATTTATATATAGCAATAATAACAGCAACAACGATAATGTCAAATAGAGAACAAATTAAACATAAACAAAAACTTCAGGCACAATTTCAATTAAATTTCTCATCTTTAAATTCCAAAATTTTATCATGGTTACCAGAAAATGAATCTGAAACTACTAATAATAAAGAATCAAATGATGATAATAATAGTGAATCAAAATCACCTGTATCAATTGATAATTTCTTGAATTTACCGGTAATAAAACAAGGATCGGGCTTGTCCTTGACTAATAGCAATAACGATATTTCAAGTACAACTATTGGTGATTTTATAAACACAGGTAAGATTTCAAATTCAAAAGATTTAAGTAAAGATAATAGATTATTCGGTAAGATTAATAATAATAATGGGAATAAAACCAATACAGGAACTGGGAATTCTAAAGCTTTGAACTCGTTAAGGAATAAACTTAGAGATAATAATAGAATTAATAAGAATCAAAAAATAAATTCAAGTTCAAATCATAATAGTAATAAGAAAAATTATATTAACAATAGCAAGAATAATAGTAGTAGTAATAATAATAATAATAATAATGACAGCGATAGTGATAGTGATAATGATGATGATGAAGTTATGCTCAGGAAATCAAATAAGAATAATAATGGAAATCAATTTAAAAAATCTAAAAAGCCATTTTAATATTTATGGGTTAAAGAAAGAAAATAAATTTATTTTATTTTTTAAAAACAAAAGGTGTATCATTAAAAATTATTGTATTTAGAGGTTTGTATATGTATGTGTATATATAGGACTAGAATATATGAACAGAAAACAAAGAACATAAAAAAACTAACTAATAAAAAAGGGGAAATTAAAGCATAGCATGAGAGAGAAGAGATAAAAAAACAAGTTGTAGTAAAATATATGTATCGGAAAAAATAGAAGTGAAAAATAAGAAAAACAGTTGTTGTATAATTGTAATTGTAATTGTAATTGTAATTGTAATTGTAATTGTAATTGTAATTGTAATTGTAATTGTAATTGTAATTGTAATTGTAATTGTAATTGTAATTGTAATTGTAATTGTAATTGTAATTGTAATTGTAATTGTAATTGTAATATTAAATAAAAAAAGGAGTAAATTTAATTAAATTAAGGAAGGAATCAAAATAAAGTTGATTTTAAAATAAATAAATAAAAAGAAAAATAAGTTTAAAAGAAATAATTATTTCTTTAAATCATCTTCTTTATCATTAATCACCGATCCAGCAGTTTTAATTTTATTTTCAGTAATTTCTGATGTTGATGTTGATGTTGATGTTGATGTTGTTGTTGTTGTTGTTGTTGTTATTGGAGTATCAATTTCATTAATTTGTTTAGTTGATATAATATTTAATGGATTAATTCTTTCGTCATCTTTTTCACTAACTTTTCTCTTCTTTAAAAGATGTTCATCATTACCTGTAAGAGTTTCATTAGATCCATCATCATTGGTTAATAATGAAGACATTTCAACTTTATTCTTATTAATAGTGCTTGAACTATCATTATCAACAGGAGCAACTTGTGGAAGTGATGTTGGTGAAACCATCGACATTCTATTTGGTATACCTTTTGGAAACTCATTTTCTTCTTTATTAGTTGATTGAAGTGAAGAAGATTTAGTTGGTGGTACACCAGTTGGTGAAACTACTGATAATCTATTTGTTATAATTCCACTACTAATACTACCACTTAATGATGATTTATTACCAATATTAGTAGTATTATGATCAAATGTAGATGAGCGTGTGTAACCTGAGAAACTAGTTAATTTACTAGTATTTAAAGGAACTGGAGTTTTTAATTCAATTGAATCAGATTCATTACTATTATGATTAACTAATTGTTGTGGAGACATTGGTCTTGACATACTTAATGAATTTGATGAATTAGTCATTCTTAATTTTGGTGATGTTGGATATGAAATAGTTGAACTAACAGAATCAATTCTTGAATTATTTGTTGGATTACTTGTGGAACCACTACTAGTACTATCATTTAAAATTCCAGAAAGTGAAGATCTAGATAATGAATTTGAAATAATTGAATTTATCTTTGAACTTGAATGTAAATGAAATGGATGTTGAGATGGTGGTAAAGTTGGTGATGAAACAGGAAACGAAATTGAACCATGATTTGAAGATGATGAAGAAATTGAACTATTAGTAAAACCTGCCAATGAACCAGGATGATAAGAAATTGATGAAGTTGTATTTGAAAAAATAGAATTTGATTTAGATGAAGAAATTGATTTATTATGATTCGAATTTCCTGAAGCAGATGAAATTGAACTTGGAGAATTAATCAAACTGCTACGTTGATGAATAAGATGAGGAGGTCCATTATGATAAACAAGATGTGAAGGAACACCAGGTGATGATACACTTCCATGATGAACATGATGAATTGGAAGAGAACTTGATCTAATAGGTTGAGGTGGTAATGGATGTTGTTGAGGATGAGATGGAGATTGAGGAAGTGCTGGTGACTGAACTTGTTGAGCAGGTTGTTCAGGTTGCTGTTGTTGTTGTTGTTGTTGTTGTTGTTGTTGTGATGGAGTTGATGTAATTGGTTGATGTTGTTGAGGTTGATAATGAATTTCTTGAGCAGAACTTTGAACTAAATTATTCTTTAAAATATTAACAATTGGACCATTACTTGAAGAAATTGATGATGCTGAAGCATGATGAGAACCATTGATTGAACTAGAATCACCTGGGGTTGATGGACGATTAATTTGATGAGGATTTGAAGTTGGAGTAAAATCATTTGGTACAGATCTTGGTGGACGTGAAAGATAAACATGAGATTGATGTTGTGGTTGTTGACCTTGTTGACCTTGTTGTTGTAAAATTAAAGTTGGGAAACTTCCAGGACGTGGTGGTTGCATTTGTTGTGGATAAGCAAATTGAACTGGAGTTGTTTGAACTTCATATGATATTGGTGAATAAGCAGTTGGTGGATATGGAGCTGGAGAATATGGAGAACTAACATATTGATGAGCAACAACAACTGGTTGAGCTGGTGGATGTGATACTTGCTGTTGTTGTTGTTGTTGTGGATGATTTTGAGTAGCTGAGTGATGACCAGCAGGAGCTGGAGCTAAAGGATCAATAAATACAGATGGAACTCTACTTCTACGGCTTGATGAACTAAAACTAACATCAGTTTCATCAGATATTGATGCACCACTATTTGATCTTCCAATTTCTGAAGGTAAAGGTTGTTGATAAACAATTTGTTGAGATTGTGGCATCTGTTGTTGTATATAACCTGGTTGAAAATATTGTTGCTGTTGTTGCGGTTGTTGTTGTTGTTGTTGTGGAACTACACTCTGTTGAACAAAATATTGATTTTGTTGTTGCGATACAGGAGTATATTCACGACTAAAATATTCTTGTTGTTGAGCTGAAATAGATTGATAATATTGAGTTTGTTGTTGCTGCTGCTGCTGCAGAAGTTGATCTCTTTCAGATATTTCAGAAGGATATTGAGCATAAGCTATTTCAGTTTGATACATTTGACCAGGTTGAGCATAATGATGATGTTGATATTGATTCTGTTGTTGAGAAACCCATTCTTGCATATTATGTGATATACTAGTTGCTGCACCTAAATATGATTGTGAATTTGGATTTGAATTACCACTGATTAATGAATGATGTAAAGAATGTTGTTTAAATGAATTTGAGCGTCTTTTAATTAAATGTAATGAAGTTGTATCACCTTTTTTAAATTTACCTGAAGAATGTCTAAATTCCCAAATTACTTTAGTTGAATCATTTGATGAATTATCATTTGAATCATTGTTGGTATCAGTATTTGTAGTTGTATTTGTAGTTGTTTCATCAACTGAATTTGAATTTGAATTTTGTAAATAATTAATATTTCCAACCTTATGGAAACCATACATATGAAGTTGACGAACAAATGAAGCTACATTACCATGTTTAAAATAATTTGTTAAAATATTTGCAAATTCAGAACCTGGAATTAAAGCGAAAGTTGTATCATCACCTTCGGTTAACCTTGACCATCTTATTACATTATTAAGATTTGAATCATTAAGCATTAAATATAATTTATGAACAAATGCACTTATTTTATAATTTGAAAAAGGTATAACTTGTTGATTATCTAATTCATCATCTTCTTCTGTATTATCTTTTGTTATTGAATTCTTTTTATCATTTTTATGTGGATCTATATTACTATCACGCCTACTTGAAGTAGGAGATAATGTCTTTTGGTCTAATTTTTTACCAATAATTGGAGGATTCGGCATATTATTAGTATTATAACTTGATTTTTATACAATATATTGAATTAATAGAACAAATTTGACATCCAACTAATTAATGAAAAAAGTACAAAAAAATAATAAAAATATTGGGGAAGGGTCAAAGGAATGAATTAATTAAAAAAATGATATGATATATTAAACTATTATAAATCTAATCAGTTGATTAATCCTATATGAATCAAGTTGAATTAATATCAAATATAATATAATAATAATAAATTAATAAAAAAAATAAAACTGACAAAAAATTTAATGAGTGATTTTTGTCTAGTCTTGTTCCTAAAAATATTAAAAAGAGGGCAACGCAATATAATCCCAAATTTTAAAATATATTATATTTGTTTAATAACTTAAATGATATATAAATTTGTTGTAATGGAAAAAAACAAAAGGAATAAAACGATATAATAAATAAATGGGTATAATTATAAGTATATGAAAGAAAAAAAGAATGTTGTTGAATTGTGTTCTTTTCTAAAACTTCAAAAAAAAAATGCAGTTAAATTTTATTATATTATATTGCGTTTTTTTTGGGTTTTTTTAAACAGCGAAATTTTTCAACTTAAATTTTTTTTTATTATTATTCGTTTTAGTTTATTATTATGGGGGAAATTTAATAATGATTGTAATGTGATTATTGCAGAAGATAAGAGGAATAAAAGTAAAATGAAAATGAAAAGCTGTTCTTAATACACAGAAAAATTGATAAATGGGTATTGCGGCGAATATGTACTATATAATAATAAGTATAAGGGGAGGGGATAGAGAGGCACAGATAATTGATTGTTTTAAGATACAACTAAAATACTAATAAAAATTAACAAGAAGATATAATCTAATAAGAGAGAAATAGAAAAAGATACGCGTACGCAGCGGGTAGTTACGAGTGCATACGCTACATGGAATACGTAAGTGGGCATCAATTATTTTTTGCAGATTCGGTGAAGTAAAATGTTGTAGCACCGGCATGTATCAATCAGTATATATGTGCATGTGCAGGGGTATAAATCGATCAATCACTTTTAAACTTTAAACTCTCTGGGTATGGATATATATTTTCTCTTTTACTTTTATTTTCACTTTCTTTTGCCTTTTCCCTTAGATGCGCTCAACTCATTTAACCTATAAACTAAATATTAGTCAAAAAAAGAAAAGACCCAATCTTACACAGAGAGAAAAAAAGGAATAAATGAAGAAGAATAAAAAAAAAAATAACGCCATAAATTAGAGAAACTCCCATACCGCGAGAAAAAAAAAAGAAAAAGAATTTATACATTTACATCACCTGCTGGCTCGAAATTCCTATTGTTCTATTGCATGCGTATTACCCATCGTTGTTGCTGTATTAGGGTCCGTATTTAAAATATAAGTGGTCATACTTACTTACTTATTGGCTTAGTCCCCTTACATATTAGTAGTATACCCCCTCACATGGCTTTTACATGTACATATGGATACTAACTGGCTAAGACAGAGTGATAGATAGATAGATGTTTGATTAATTTAGATAGTAGTCAGTATACTTAGTCTATATTATTGCTATATATCACAAATCACATGTAAAAGAAATAAATAAAGTAAGAAAAAAAAGGTTTTATAATTAATTTGTATTTGAGTTTGTTTTAGTACTTTTTTAGTTTAAACGCAAACGGTTGGTAAAATGTATTTCTTTTTTTTTATCTTTTTTTTTTGAAAATCACAAAGCTTTGTATATTACAACAGTTTTTACCATAAACAAATAAATAAAATACAAATATAAACAGTTTATAATTCAAATGTCACCGCCCAAGCACCACCACCCAATAATTTATGATTGCCACATACTTCATGTGCACTTAATCATGCAATCATAAACCGATAGATTTCTAAATTGGGAAACTTATCTGGATAACTATGCGGCAAAATTAATATTATCAGCATATTTACGTTATTCGTTTTTTTTTTTGACTTTAATAGATTTAACTTTATTGGTTTTCCTGTGTCTTTTTTTTTGTTCTATGCTCTTCATAATTTCCATTGAATTTAATTGATAGTATATATTACATGTTTTTTTTACGAATAATTGCTAAATCGTTCGTTAACTATGTACTTGTACTTTTCATTTAAATTCGTATACATTTTAAATTCCTTCTCTCTCGCGAATAAATTTTCAGTTGATTTTAGTAGTAAAAAAAAAATTTTTTTAATATTAAGAATATGTAATATAACATAATTTACACAGCTTAATTTTTAATTTTTTTTAGAAAAATATAAGCAAAGTAACTTTATGTCTCGTACAAAGATAGACCAACAAAAAAACATTCTTTATTCTTTTACCATTTCTAGAAACAACTAGAACTTATCGGAATATACTCTTTATGGATGGTAGAAATAACAGCATTTAATAATTTTTATTTCTATATTATTTCTATAATTTTTTTTCTATTATATTCTAATTAATTAAATTAATGGTACTAATAGAATACGAGCTCTATTTACAAAAAAAATTACGATAAGAAAAATACATCTTGTGTTTATGCATCTTTTTTGTCTTCCAATTGGGACCTACTAGATTCAAATGAAATTCATAATTGAATCTAATAGTTAAATCCAGATTCTTCTTCACGCTAGAGAACATTCTAAGAGCAAGTGAACGAAATCAAAAAAGAAAAAAAATATATTTAATCTAAGAACAGTAGATCTGAAGATTTTTAATTATTTTTTATTTTCCGTTGGATTTCTGTTTTTTTTTATGCAAGTACGTTTCGTAAAACTATCACTTCTGAACTCAATGCAACAGAAATCTCTTGGATATATATCATCGATATATGTTTTACATTGTAGTATACATCTAGAAAACACAGCTTTTTCTTACGGTTTTTCCCTTACATAATTTTTTTTAAAAAAAAACTACCCAACAAAGGTGTAATAATAAAAAAAAAAGGCGATAATTAAAAAAAAAATAGTAATAATAGAAAAAAAAGGCGATAACTATTTTTTTTATTTTTTTCTATTTAATTTTCATTGATCTCTCGCTAGGTTTTACAAAGTGCTTTTTGGTAAGTGCCACACACTCACATATCATTTTTCTTCCTTTTTTATTCACTCTTTGTGTTTAATTAATTCTAGACCTAATGCTTTAAAAAAACATAAAAATAATTAAAAAAGAAACAAACGAACAAACAAACAAACAAACGAACAAACAAATATATTATATCAAAGCCTCTCCCATACATGTCTCCATCGCCCTCATACCTGCTTTAATTGATCTTTTGCATCATCAACATAACCTCCATACATACCACATTCCCGTGCCCCCCCCCTACATTAAGAACTTGCCAAACGTTGCCGCACTTATTTGACATTTAAATTTTCCGACAATAAAAGACCACACCACCCAAGAATTAATTAAATACAACGCATTTACTTATTATGCATCTTACGGATAAGCTAATTGACGGCTTTAAAGATTTATTATGTTTTTTTTTTATTTTTTTTTGTTTCGATGAATCTGGAGTTTAGACTAATTTAGTACACAAAAACATCTACTTAACAGTTTACGAAAAACAATATGCTTATCATATACAATTGATCTAATTAAATATATATTTACTAATCTTTTTAATCAATTGACATGAGTGTTCCCGATAAAACACAAAAATTACGAAAAGAAAAAGAAAAATCTCGGTTTTTCGGCACAAAAATACAGAATCTGGGGGAAAGTGCCCTCATTTTATCCTTGTTCGTAAATATTCTTGTGATTTATTTTTTTTGTTGGGGAAAAAATAATTCTCTTAGATCTTCGCTGGATTTTTATACAATGTTGTAGAAATTATAGCAGACAATCATTTAACGTAAACCGGTTAATTGCTTTTTTTCTTTGTAATCAATTGATGCTGTGCCAATAGCATAAATATCAACCCACATTCATTGATCTAAACCCCACATAAAAGATCTTGACTAATTACTTTGTATATATAATCACCTAATCTCGGCGGCTTCTCGGTAAATTCTTTCTATTTTATACAATCTCTTAATCTTAATAATAAGGTTTAAAAGAAACTCAGATCTACTATCTGCATTCTCCTATGTGACTACTATTTTCTTATGCTTTAACGTTACATCATCTGAAACATTCTATGACACATAATTAAATCAACTTGACACAATGTACACAGTACATATTTTTTTAGTTTTACTAAGAAAGTTTATTATTGTGTGTAAATTGTATCTAATTGTGTACAATAAATTCGGTATTTGAAATTTGTAATGGCTATAGTAATGTCGTATTTTTCTGAATTTTACGACAAACCTTATCTTCTACACACTTATGGCTATGTTATTATCAAAACTGAAGAATTACGATAAGAACCACATTTTTTTCTGTTTTTGTAATTTATTTAACTTTTTTGTTTTTTTAGTTTCTGTAAAATATATTATGTACTTACTCTGTAAATTTATTACATATTTTTTTTATTATTATTTAATCTCATAATCTTTGTTCCTTTTTTCTAAGTAACATTCTACCACTTAATATATCATTAATTTCAGTCATATTACTCCAATGAATATCAACACCTTTTCTATTTTTAATATCAGTTTTATTATTCCAAACATCAATAACTTTTTCAAAAGTCACATTTGATCCATGAATTCCAACAATCATTGAATTATCACTTGATAATTTAATCTTTTGACCATTTTTAAAATAAAATCCTAATTCTTCTTCTGCGTAACCTTGTTGGAATTTACCATTAATTGAATTAGCTCCATAACCTTCTTTAACAATATCTTTAACTTGTAATCTTAAATGATTATTAAATTCTTCAATAAATTCACATGCTTTAATTGAAAATCTAACAGCATAACAACGATCCATTGATGATGGTGATTTACCTTGTTGAACATGACCTGGAATTGCAGTTCTACTTTCGAATTTTCCTTCACCAGCAGATTTAATAATATCAGCAATTAATTCTGTTGTATAAACTTCTGAAGCACATTCATTTCTAATAAACATTTTACCTGATCTATTACCTCCTGTATCATTTGAAAAATTATCTTTTAATAAATTCAAATCTTCTTGAATTGTTGATAAATTAATTTTAATTTCTGGTGTATAAACTGCTAATGAACCTGTAATTAATGAAGTTGTTGTTGCAATATAACCTGATTGACCACCTTGAACTTCAACTACAAATACTCTTCTTCTTGATGCTGATGCACTCTGTTTAACTGCATCACAATAATTAACTAATGTATTCAAACATGTATCTGTACCTAAACTATATTCAGTACCTGGTACATTATTTGAAACAGTTGCAGGTAAACAAACCATTGGAATATTGAAAATTGGAAATTGACTTTTATGAGATTCTAAATCATGTAATGCTTTAAATGCTTCAAATCCACCAATTATTAATAAACCATTAATTGCAAATTTCTGTAAATAATATGCAACTGTACCAATATCTTGTGATGGTAATGTTCTATTTGTACCTAATTCAGAACCACCAAGGTTATGCCATTCTTCAACATCTAACCATTCTAATTTTTTAAATGAACCATGTCTAATTAATCCACTAAAACCATTTTGAATACCATATGGTGTATGACCTTTTGATAAACAATATAAAGTGGCAGCTCTTGTTGCTGCATTTAATGCAGCCGATGGTGCACCAACATGAATAATTGCAATATTTAATCTTTCATCTTCGGGTAATAAATTTTTAAAATCATCACCTTTTGAAATACTTAAGAAATTATTGTAAGATTCAATAAATGCAGAATCTCTTAATGATAAAGCTTTATCAAAATCTTTGGATTCAATTGATGATGCAACAGATTTAGTTAATTCAACAGCTTCTTTTAATGAACGTCTAACAATTTTACCTTCTGATATACCAATCATTGGTGATGGAGTTTCAGGTGTCATTTCTAATATAGCTTTAATTGCATCAACACCTTGTAATGTAGCTAATAATCTATCAGTTGCAACAGCTGTACCACCTCTTTGAACATGACCTAATGTAGTAATTCTTGTATCAAGACCAATTTCAACAAGACAATCTTTAACTTGTTCTGATGTAATTGGATTTAATTCATCATCTAATGCACCTTCAGCAACAATAACTGTTGTTTTACGTCTACCTTTTTCTCTATGACGTTGACAAACTAATTTTAATTCATCTTTCCAATGTTTAGCAGATGGTGGTCTCTCTGGAATAAATATAAAATCAGCACCAGTTGAAATACCTGCCATTAAACCTAACCAACCACAATGACGACCCATAACTTCAACAACAAAAGCTCTTGAATGTGATGCAGCAGTTGAATCAATATAATCAACCATTTCACAAATTCTTTCTAATGAAGAAAATGCACCAATTGTATTATCAGTTGATGACATATCATTATCAATTGAACCAACTAAACCAACAATATTTAAATGTCTATAAGGACTAACTTGTTGTAAAGTTAATCTTCCAGTAGAAACTAATTCATCTAATAATGAAGGCCATTCAGCTCTAAATAAATCAGCACCAGTTAACGAACCATCACCACCAATAACAACTAATGCATCAATACCTTCAAGAACCATATTTTTTGCAGCAGTTAATCTACCTTCACGTTCTCTGAATTCTTTACAACGAGCAGTACCAATTAAAGTACCACCTAATGATAACCAACCTCTAACATCTTCCCATTCCATTTTTTTTAATAATTCACCACCTGTAACTAAACCTGTATAACCTTCATAACAAGCATAAACTTCACAGCCGTAAAAGATACCAGCACGTACAACAGCTCTAACAGCTGAATTCATACCAGGCGAATCACCACCTGATGTCATAACAGCAACTTTCTTTTTAATTTTTGGTATTAAATGAGAACCACTTTTTGATAATTGAACTTCAGTTGAATCTAATTTTGGTTCAATTTCAATATTTGAACTAAAAAATACTTTGGAAGATTTAACTTGAATGTTTGATACACCATTAACAAATGATGTAAAACCAATTAAATTACCAATTGGATCTTTTGTTAATAATTCAATTTTATCATCAAATGAATCATTAATATTAATTAATTCATAATTTTTATCATTAATAATTTTTTTAATTTTTTCAATTTCACTACTGAAAAAAATATATTTATTTGGACCTGTTACATTTTTATGAACATCATGTGATAATAATCTAATTTTTATCATTGCACCTTGATTATAATTATTTAAATTTGACTCGGAATAAGTTGAATGATATTCGGGAGTTTCTTGGAATGGTATAATTGTATCATCAGAATCATTTAAAGTTCTTGAAACGGGATAACATTTTAACCAACACTCTTTTCTTGATTCATTTGATATTGATTTAAGATCTTGATCAACAATACCATTTAAATCTTTAGTATAAGATCTAATAATTTGAAAACCAAATGATTTATAAAAATTAATAGTTTCCAAATATGTTTGACTAACAGCAGTAGTAATTGAAATAAAAGCTATAGTTGAAACTTCATCTTGAATAAATTTATCTGCTGATGTCGCAGTTGATACAACAGATGATGCCATATTTCTAAATTATTTTTTGATAATTGCTATTGTAATAAAAACGCTCAAACCGTAGGAGGGAAATCAATTAAAAAAGAAATAATGTATACGATATATAACTAGGTAAAGAGATAAAAAAAACTTTAATTGGAATTAAAAGATATATTATGGATACAGCATAAAAAAGTTTACGGAATAGAAACCTCCTCTCTAATAATAATATGATATGACCCCATGCGGCCTTATTTGGTGTAAGGTGTTTTTGTGTCACTAATAACTATATGAATTCCCGTCACCCCATTTTTGCTTTAATTAGGGGTGTACATTTGTCAATTTTTTATCCGTAAATTCACGGGTGTCATATCCTGTTCGGAGTTGTTCACGTGATAACTTAGATCGGAGTGTGTTTGTGTATGTCTATCACGTGATCCGTTCATTATTGAAATTTTTCTCTTTGAAAAAAAAAGAAGGAAAGAAAGGAAGAAACGAAACAATCACGTAAATTTGATTTTTGGTTTCTAGTTCGTGTACTTTTTTTATAATTTTATTTTTATTTTTTTTATATTTCAATCAATCAATCAATTCAATCACATTCAATGGCTCGTGCAAGAAGAAGAATTACCTCTGATGGGGATGAGGATGATAGTGAAATGCATAATGATACTTCAATAGCTCAAGATCATTCAGATGCTGATGATTCTCTTAATTTATCAAGAAGAAAAAGAGCAAAAATTAATTATAATGAAGATAATTATCTCGATGAACTAGATGATGAAGATGATGAAAATATTTCTGATCCAGATGCTGAAAGAAAAAATATTAAATCAGATGCCAATGATGATAATAATGATGATGATGATGATGATGATGATGATGATGATTATGGTTCAAAACCTAAAAAGACTGAAAAACCAAAGAAAAATAGTGGAGGTGATGATGATGATGAGTATATCAGTGATAATTTTGATGAAGATGATGAAATAAGTGGTGGAGATGATGATCTTGGATCAGATTCTTCTTTCCGTTTTGAATCAAGAAGAAGAAATAATATGTCAAATTTTATAGTTAAAGATGAAAATGATAATGATGATGATGAAGATGACGATGAAATAGGATACTCTAGATCAAGACTTAAGAAGAAAGCCAAATCTAAAAATAGGCATAAAAAGAAATCTAGAGGTAGACCATCAAGACAAAGATCTAGTAAAAGTAATGATGATAATGAAAGTGAAACAGATGAAGATTCAGAAATTGATAATACAAAAGATTCTGTAAATGGTAAAGATGAAGTTGATGATGAATTAACTATAGAACAAGAATTAAAAGATTTACAAAATTCTTCACCAATTAATTCCCCTGTACAAAGAAATTTAAGAGAAAGAAAACAAATTGATTATACTATACCTCCACCAATTGTTAATGATAAACAATTAGAATCTATTGCAAATGAAAATTCATATCCATCAACCCCACGTCGTAATGGTACAGGTATGGGACGTGGTAGATATACAAATTTATATCCAAATGGTGCATCTCTTGGAACTGGTTATGGTTCCACTGGTTCATTTAATCAACAACCAATTAGAAGATTATTTCCAACTGTTGGACCATTTGGTGGTGGTGATGTACATTCAATTTTCCAAAAAGGGTTTCTTTCAAATTCAAATAATTTAACTGCTTTAGGAAATGCAGATGATTCAAGTGATTCTGATGATGAAGAATTATTTAAGCCAACTGATCCAAATGATACTTCTTCAAAAATTATTACAGCTGCATCAATGGATCCATTAAATAAAAAGAAAAATACTTTAGCTGATACTGATCCATTAGGTATTGATACAAATATAGATTTTTCGGCTGTTGGTGGTTTAGATAATTATATTAATCAATTAAAAGAAATGATCACATTACCTTTATTATATCCTGAAATTTATTCACAATTTCATATAACTCCACCAAGAGGTGTATTATTTCATGGTCCACCAGGTACTGGTAAAACTTTAATGGCAAGAGCTTTAGCTGCTTCATGTTCATCAGAAGGTCAAAAAATTACATTTTTTATGAGAAAAGGTGCTGATTGTTTAAGTAAATGGGTTGGTGAAGCTGAAAGACATCTTAGATTATTATTTGAAGAAGCAAAACAACAACAACCTGCAATTATCTTTTTTGATGAAATTGATGGTTTAGCACCTGTAAGATCAAGTAAACAAGAACAAATTCATGCATCTATTGTTTCAACCTTATTAGCTTTAATGGATGGTATGGATAATAGAGGTCAAGTTATTGTTATTGGTGCAACAAATAGACCAGATTCAATTGATCCAGCTTTAAGAAGACCTGGTAGATTTGATAGAGAATTTTATTTCCCATTACCTGACATTAATGCAAGAGAACAAATTTTAAATATTCAAATGAAAAAATGGAAAAATAAACCAAGTAATGAATTTGTTAAAGAATTATCAAGATTAACAAAAGGTTATGGTGGTGCTGATTTACGTGCCTTATGTACAGAATCTGCATTAAATTCAATTCAAAGATCATTTCCACAAATTTATCAATCAAATGATAAATTAAAAATTGATTTAAATAAAATTGAAGTTCATGCATCTGATTTTATGAGAGCTATTTCTAAAATTATTCCATCAAGTTCAAGATCAACTTCAACTCAATCATCACCATTACCAGAAACTATAAAACCTTTATTACAAAGAAATTTACAATTAATTATTAATAAATTAGATAATTTAATTCCAAATGATAAACAACCAACTATATTAGAAGAATCTGAATATTTAGATGTTAATTCATTAATACATCCAGAAGATGGAGGCTTTAAGCATTATCAATTATTATCAAGATTAAATTCAACAAGATGTTTCCGTCCAAGACTAATTATTTCAGGAAATAAAGGTTTGGGTCAAAATTATATATCAAGAGCAATTTTACATCATTTAGAATCGTTCCATATTCAAGTTTTGGATTTTACCAAAATTTATAGTGAAACTTCAATTTCACCTGAAGCAAGTTTAATTCAATTATTTTCGGAATTAAAACGTCATAAACCTTCTGTTTTATATATTCCTGATTCATTAAATTTTTTTGCAAATGTTTCACCATCTTTTAGAAGTACAATGTATGGATTAATTAAAAGTATTGATTCAAATGATAGAATTTTAATAATGCCAATGATTGAAGATTTAGAAATTTTTGAAAGTGATGAACAAACAAGATTAGAAATTTTAAATATTTTAGATTTAAATTATGAACAAGAATCGATTGAATTATCAACAACTAATAAAGATGAAAGAAAAGAATATTTTTCAAAGATTTGGGAAGCAATTGATTTAAATCCTTTTGAATTTAATGATTTATCAGTTAGACCAAAGAGAAAATTAAAGAAATTAAAAGTTATTAAACCTTCAAAATCAATTTCATCACAAAATAATGGTAATGGTAATGATAATAATAAAGAAAAAATGAGAAAAGAAAAAGAATTAATGAAACAAGATATGAGTTTAAAAAATACTTTGAAGATTAGATTATCAGGATTAATGGATTTATTTAAAGTTCGTTATAAAAGATTTAAAAAACCAGCTATTGATGATTCATATTTAATTCATTTATTTGAAGATCAGCCAAATCCTGATGCAATTTATCAACGTGATATTGAAAATGATATGATTATTGATTTAACAACAGGTAAAAAATTCTATAATATCGATTTAGAAGTTATTGAAGAAAGATTATGGAATGGATTTTATTCTGAACCTCACCAATTTTTAAAAGATATTGAAATGATTTTAAAAGATGCAAAGACGATCGGTGAAAGAGAAAGAATATTAAAAGCAAATGAAATGTTTGCAAATGCTCAAGTTGGAATTGAAGAAATTGAAGCAACTTTCCCTGGACTTGTTGAACAATGGAAAGATGTTCGAAGACGTGAAAAATTAAAAGAAAAAGAATATTTAGAACAATTAAAATTAAAAGAATCTGAAGAACAAGAAAAATCAACTACTTCTGAATTTGAAAATCGTATTGAACTTCAAGATGGTGAAGATAAGATGGAAGTTGAACAAACTGAAGAAGTCATTACATCTGAATTATTAACTGAAGGTCAAAGTCAAGCTCAAGCTCAATTACAAATTGGTAATGTTGATGCTACTATTACAGAAGATTCTCTTCCTCCAATTAAACCTGTTGAAATAGTTACTACCAACCCAGAAGAAGAAGAAAAAGTTACAGAATCTGAAAATGATGCTCCTAAGATTCCTGAACCTGAACCTGAACCTGTACCTGAATCCGAATCAGATGAAGAAGAACAAGTTGAATTACCACCAATTCCAGAAATAAATCTTGATCAAAATAAATTATCAGAATTAAAAGAACATTTAATTGAAGTTACAGAAAAGAAAACAATTGATGATTTAGAAAAAGTTGGATCTAAGTTAATTGAAAAGATTTGGGAGCATAGACTTGATCTTGATAAACAAACACTCCTTAATGAATTAAATAAATATATAAATTCTTTATAAAGAAAGAAATCTATGTAATTAATTAACCAAAAAAGAAATAAAATGACGTCAGACTATCGACTATCACTACACAGCCTTTAAAACTGTTATATTTTCCACAGCCTCAAAAAAGAAACTGACAGAAAAATCTCAGTGTCGAGATCTTTTTGTCGGTGAATACTGGACGACGAAGCGATTAAAGATTTGAATCTTCCACCTATCTCTTTGTTCTTTAAAACCCTTGCTAGTCCCCTTCTGTTTTTCCTTTCAGTTTAATCATTGTATTAGTGACTTGTATCTCTACCACCTGTTAGCGTATGTTCTCATTGGTTTATACTGTTTTTATTTGAATGTCTTTATAGATCTGATTTAAATGGCTTCACTCTATTTGAAAAATTCATAGATTTTCCAAAAGAGAACAGATCATCTGAATTTCAAGCCCGTTATTATTATCATATTTTTTTATATATATAATCCGGACTTGAGTCTGTTTATCCTCTCAGATATATATAAATTCTTCTGTTCTTCATCTCGTTATTCCAGTTTACTAACCGTTGACTCTTTTTGTTCTTTTATTTAAACAGTGATTTTTATACCTTATATCAAATATGGCTACTGTTGAATCACAAACTAACGGCTCTTCCGCCACTTCCAAGACTATTCGTCCTAGACGCTTCATCAAGAAGCCAGATACTGATGCTCAAAAGAAGAAACTTGCTTCCATCAGATCTGATATTTCATCTAAGGATAAAGAAATTGAAGTTGTTCAAAAACAAATTGAAGCTACTACTGTTCCAAAAGAAGTTGCTGAAAAACGTAAAGAATTAAACGCTGAATTAAGTGGTTATGCTAAACAACAAGCTGAAATTAAAAACAAGCGTCAATTGATCAATGATCAAATTAGAGCTTATGAAGGTTCTTTAAAGAGAAAGATTGGTGAAATTCAATCTCAACAACAAAAGAACAGTTTCAAAAGTGTTGATGAAATCGATAAGAAAATTCAACAATTAGATGATTTAATCGGTACTGGTACTTTAAAAATTGTTGATGAAAAACGTAACATTAAAGAAATTTCATCATTAAGAAAATTACGTAAAGATTTTGGTTCAATTGAAGTTGTTCAAAAATCAATTGATGAAGATAAAGCTAAAATTTCTGAATTAAAGAAAACTTTATCAACTGTTTCAAATAAAGAAGTTCAAGTTAAATATGAAACTACTCAAAAACAATTAGATGAATTATACAAATCAAGTAAGACTGTTCATGATAAATTAGATGTTTTATACAAGAAGAAGAAAGAACTTGTTAAATCTAAAGATGAATTATATCAATCATTAACTAAGACCAAAGCTTCATTTGATGCTGAATTTACTAAATTCAAAGCTGATATGGATGCTGAAAGAAAGAGAAGAGATGAAGAAGAAAAAGTTTTAAGATTAACTGAAAAGAAAGAAGAATTAGAAAATCAAATTAAAGAAATTATTGAAGATGGTAATGTTCCAGCTTTAACTACTGAAATTAGTTCAATTGAAAATATGTTACATTTTTTTGATCCATCTTATACTGTTTCTGAATCAAGTATATTTAAATCTTCAAATGGTTTAAATAAAGTTAAAACTGGTAGAGTTATTGCTATGCCATCTGATGTTGTTATTATTGAAAAAGAAAAAGAAAATTTCTTTGCTGGTAGTGGTGCTACTAAATCAAAGGGTAAATCTAGTAAGAATTCTAAGAATAAATTTGTTCTTGAACTTGAAACTATTAGTAAATTATCAGATTTATCTATTTCTTTACCAACTTCAGCTGATGATGTTCCATCTACTGTTGAAGAATTAAAGAAGAGATTAGAAGAATACAAAGGTAAACAATCTGAAGAATCAGCAAAGAAAGTTGAAGCTGCTAAGGCTAAAGCTGATAAATTAAAGACTAAAGTTGCTGATTTAGATGCTGAAATTTCAGCTGAAGAAGCTAAAGCTTAAGTTCTGAAAAACAAAAAAACTAATTAACAAAATGTCGTATAATAATAATTTCTATATATATATAATATATAATATCATCACCACTATATCTTTTTTAAAATAAAATGAAATATAAATATAAAAAAATTACTTAATCAATCAATTAATTAATCACATACGCCACATATCTGCCGAGAGAAATCGTCCGTCGGAAACTTTAAATAAAAAAATAAAATAAAACACAGCCACGCGTTATATCCGAGAATCAAAAGTATTACTTAAATATTAATTCTTTTCAGTATTATAAATTATTAATAATTATATATTAGGTATATTATATATCCCATGATATATATATAAATAATTTTTTAGCGAAAATAGATATCTGTGTCACTCCCCTCCCCCTCCTCCAACTAGTGATGCCTTAACGTCATAAAAAATGGAGCCAAACCATTCACTGATTCCACCATCTGTTACCGGTCTCGATAAAAGTAAGTGAATCAAATAGTATTTTGTAGTTTGGATCTTGGCAAAACTTTGGTTAACATACCAGCTGGGTTTATCTTCCCTGCGATGTATTCTAATGTAATCTCAGTGTCATCTGGTAGTTTATATTGTACATCTGTTTCAATTAACTCATCTCTTCCAAAGATATATCTTAAAGTATGAAATCTTGATAAATACAAGTATCCCACATCAACCTGTTTTAAGTTACTTAATTGGTGTATCAATGGTTGATTACCACAGAAAACAGATATTTTAAAATTCTTAAAGCCTAAGTCTTTTAACTTTGGCATTGCATCTAATCCCCTTTTTACCCCTTCATCCAAAGCAATGAGGTCCGCAATGGTAGTTCCTCGTAAACTTGACTTTGATTATAAACAATAGCACCATCGCTTTTAAATTTAAAGCTAGCATTTGTATAGATTTTAATTTGAGTAACATCTGTTGGAGAAGAATTATAATCTAACTAAAATGTGTTCTTTTGTATAGATACTTAAAAACTTGTAAAGCCTGTTGGTATGCAACTGTGGTAGGTGCTGTAAGGTATTGACTTGCAATATATTCTAAGATGCCTATTAGTCGTTCGTAATGTTGAGTTGTACATTCTTCAGGAGCAGTTTTTAAGATTTCATAATTCTTTTTAGTTAACAAATTTTCATAACAATTGATTTTGATGGGAATATGTGGATTGAGCTGGGCTTTGATGTATTGCTGTTCGTATGAAGGAAAAGTTTCAATCATAGCATGAATATACTGTTTCACGGATGATAAATTAAAAGATTCTTTTTCATTTTAACAGTTTTCCTGGTATGATAATTTCTTTTGACCTTTTTCTTTTTTTAGAAGCATTAGAAGGAATTATGTGAGGTTCTTCAGTAGTTTTTGTTGCTTTCATAGCTTTTACTTGGTTAATAGTATGTTGATCGTAAGTGAAAACTTCAGAATGTTTTATCAAGTGATATAAGAAGTTTTGAATACAATCAAACTCAGCACACAATTCTTCCTTTTCATTTAAGGCAAACAATGGACCAAATGTAAAGAACTTGTTAAGTACGTTTTTGACATCTGTATTGGCATAGAGAAATAAGTTGTTATAGAAAAATTCGCAAAAGGTTCTAAATTGAGCAGGATTGCTAACAGCTGAGTAATTTGCAATGTAATTATGTTCTTTCTAATATTTAATATGATTTTTTGCTAAATTTCTTTCAGTTGTATTATAAAAAATGATTAATTCTTTAAGGTTAACTTTCTCAGTTCTATGGTCAATCAAATAATTAGGAATTGAAAATATTTATGTATATTCGATAAGATCGTCATTTAACAAATCACGATTAATAAACAATGGAGTAATTTCTTCAATCCACGAAGTTGTTTTATTATTAAGAGTTGCAAGGAATGATCTAGAACTAATATATAATGATCCTTTGATCTTTGGTTCTTTTATTTGGAGAATATCAATGAGACTTTTTCTTCTTCCCCGCTTTTTAATTCATTCTCCATTTGCTTCATTTCACGTACACAACGTGAGCTTTTTCTACGTTTCATTTTCATTTCCTTGTATTGAGAGTAAGATAAATTATCTGATCCATCAACAATATAAATAATGTTTTGCTTAGACTTTACATCCTTAGCCTTTTTCTTTTCTTCTGGTTTGTTGTCAGGGAATACTATATAAAAAATATTATAAAAAATCCAGAATAACATAATAAACACAAAAGTACTAAGAATTCATTCCATTATGGTGAGTATATCCATTTGATATAGGTATTCAAAACTTTGTTAACTATATTGTTCCATCTATGGCTGTTAAAATATATGCTAACGAAGTTTTGGATATTTTTATCCAGTTAAATAAGTAAAAAAAAATTGAATGTGACTCTTAAGCTGTTAATTCAGTGATAAAGTGACTGAAATGCTTTTAGTTCAGTGATATCGGCTATCTCGACGACCTTGTTATACGGGCAATTCCGATCTCTTTCAATGATCTTTTATTTATGTATTTAGTATCTAGATTCAAGATTGCGCTGTGTAGAAAAATTATCACAGATTTTATCACCAAGGTCTACGAAATCGTCAGGGTTATGAGCACTTGTCTTTTTTCCCAAATTGGGATGTTCATTCCATTCCTGCAGGGCGATGTACTAATAAACCTTAGCGCTTTCTCTTTCTATTTCTCGCTTTTAACCGTTTGATAAGTACACGTAAGAATAAACCCGAAGTTATTTTCTTGCCGTGCCGTTCCTATGTGTATCCCCCATACAGTACCTATGCTATATATGACTTGTTACTGTAAAATCAAAAAGAACTCTTTCTTTCTAAACTATAACAAAAGCGATAGTACATCAAAAAAATGCTTTACTTCATATCATTAAATGATATTACACAGATAATAAACCAATTTATTATTGAATTTCTAAAGTACTAAACCTATGAATTAATTCATTTCTATATAGAATAATACAGACATATTCCAAAAAGGAAGAAAGACACTAGGGTAAATGGATAATTGATAACTTAATGCATGGAAATATCTGATATAAATACTTTAAATTTATGAAATTAAAATTGAAAAAGTATATTACTTACATGTGTTTTACATTGTTTTATTATAAATAAATTAAACTTTTTTCTTCATATATACTTTAAGTTCATTCATCCAATCAAGTTATTTTATTATCTTTAATTATTTTTGAATTATACTCGTACATGCATGAAACTGCATAAGAAAATGAACATGTGTATATACTCTATGTATGAAGAATACAGTTTGCCCGCCTTGTAAATATAGTATGTTAAACAGTTTATGTCTTGGTGTTATGCTACGCCACATCTTAATGTCATGTGTCTTAAAAGAGAAGCCGTTTGAGAAACGCACGCAAAAAAACCGTTTCTTTAAAAAAAAATCGCAATAATGAAACCTTTCTCCCCCAATTCTCTTTTCTCTTAAATTAACATATTAGATTTCTGTGCCACATACTATATTTTTGTTACTATCTATATAGTACTTTTTACCCCTTTTTTGTGGTTCTTTGTTGTGTTTACTTCTTCTTCTGCTGTTTTTTTTATTTTATATCTTTGGTTACTTAATATTTATATGGTGTCAATTAAATCTAAAGTACCATCAGATACTCAATCCCAAGGGGAAACCCAATACAGTGCTAAATCTGAACAAATGATGGTTCATAATTCTTCTTCTGCTACAAATGATGATAATATCACCTTATCATTTAATTCCAACCCCAATATTGATAATCCTTCAAATTCAAGTATTTCTTCTTCGCATTCTTCTCAAAATAACAATAACCAACAATCACCTGATCAATTTCACTTTACTGGTTATTCTTCTAAAAATAATATGATATATGATACTTTATTACAAAAAAATTGTAAAATAAATGAGTTGCCCCCAAATGGTAATAAATGTTTTGGATTATCAATTAAGCAATCAATTAAAACTTCACCATTTTTATATCAAGGGTTTAGAATACCAATTCTAATGTATCGTTGTATTGAATATTTAGATTGTACTGATTCTTTAAATAAAGATGGAATTTTTAGATATGGTGCACCAAAATCTATGATTGATAAATTAGAATCAGAATTTGATGATATTGGTGATGTAGATTTAACTGATTTAAGACAAGAATGTGTATTGACTTTAAGTCAATTAGAAGGTTATGATAAATGGAAATCTGATAATCAACAACAACAACAACAACTTCGACAACAAGTTTTTAATAATACTCGGTCTCCAACTCCAGAATTAGCACATACAGATAGTAGTGATTCTAATAATAATAATCAACCACCATTTTTCAATAATACTGTAGTTGGTGTAAATGGTTCATTTTCATCATCATCAAGTGATTCTAAAATTCCTCCGGTACCCATATCTTTATCAAGATCAAGAAGACTTAGTAAAACTTCTATTCAAAGAGAAAGAGGTTTAAGTGCATCAACTATAAGGACAGCTGATACTTCTAATTCTAATGATAATTCTGAAAATCCAGATTCGGCTAGAAGAGGATCTAATTATGAAAATATTAAAGAAGAACCAGAAGGTCAATCAGCGATTGTTTCATCACATGCAGTTGCAACATTAATGAAAAGATATCTTAGAAAATTAGAAAGTCATATTTTAAATAAATCAACAACAGAGAAAATTCAAAGGATATTACAATCATATTCATTTAAAATAGATGATAGTAAAGATCCTTTAAGTGATGATGATGATGATGATGATGACGACGACGACGATACTAATAATAATAATGACGAAATAATTAAAAAACAAAAAATTAAAGAAATTTTAGCAAATTTAAATACTTCAAGATTAAGTATTTTAATTTGTACGTTAAGATATTTAGATAAAATTTTAGAATATGGTGATTCAAATAAAATTACTGTTACAGGTTTAGCAGTATTATTTAATGCAAATTTAACAGATGATTTTAAAGGTGAAAATATTAATGTATTTATAGAATTATTAAATAATAGAGATTATTATTTTTTTAATGAAGATACATTAAATTTTTATAGACTTAAAATCTCTGAAAATTTACAAAATAAAGAAGAAGAGGAAGATGATGATGATAATGATGATGATGAATATATTAATACTAACGATGATAACGATAAAGATTGCATAACAGATCAATTTAAAAATATTAAGATTGAAAATAATAATGATGAATTACAGAAACAAAATGATAATGATACACAAGAAATTCTAGTAAATTCAAATTTAAATAATAATAATAATAATAATAGTAATAATAATAATAAATTTTCAAGCGGTTCAATGAATATTAATTTAAAGAAATGGGTTGGTAAATTTAGGAGAAATAGCAAGTGAAATAAAAACATACATACATACATACATACATACATACTTACTTACATAATTACTTACTTAGATATATACAGGTAAACAAGCATAAATACATACATACAATTACATAACATAACATAAGATTATTTATTTCTTTATTTTTTCCACTGTTTTACATATGTTACATTATAGAATGTATTTGATTCAGGTATTTTTTCAAAACGTATGCTTAAAATTTAACATTATTATTATTTGTAAAAAAAAAGGTTTATTTATAAAAAAGGAGGATATTTATAGAGATGCATTATAGTTTTTTTTGTTTTGTTTTGGTATGTAAGGTATTTTATACTTAGTATTATATTTATTATACTGATTTATCTTGTTGTTGTTGCTGTTGTTGTTCTAATTCTAACTCTCTTGGAACACCAACATTTCTTCTTCTCTTTCTAATAACATTTTCAATAAATGCTTCACCAGCTTTATAACTTGATCTAACTAATGGACCTGAAGCACAATATAAGAATCCCAAATCTAATGCAACATCTTTCCAATATTCAAATTTTTCTGGTTTAATATAATCAACAACTTTCATATGTCTCTTTGTTGGTCTCATATATTGACCAAACGTTACAACATCACAATTGATTTCTCTTAAATCTCTTAAAGTTTGCATAATTTGTTCATCAGTTTCACCAAAACCTAACATTATTGATGTCTTTGTTACTAATTTTGGATTTGTCTTTTTAGCTGTATCTAAAACACTTAAAGATTGTCTATATGTAGCTCTACGATCTCTAACATGTGGAGTTAATGCTTCAACTGTTTCCATATTATGAGCAAATACATCTAATGGTGAACTTGCTAATACTTTTGCCATTTCTAAATCACCTCTAAAATCACCACTTAAACATTCAACTAAAATTTGAGGTGCTTTTTGTTTAATTTTTTCAACTGTTTCTCTAAGATGATGAGCACCACCATCTGGTAAATCATCTCTATCAACTGTTGTTAAAACAACATAACCTAAACCCCATCTTGAAATTGCTTCAGCTGTATTTTCAGGTTCCATTGGATCTAATGCAGCAGGAGCTCTATTTGTTTTAACTGAACAAAATCTACAACCTCTAGTACATGTATCACCCATAAGCATAATTGTTGCAGTAGCTTCAGATTTTTTACCACCCCAACATTCACCAATATTTGGACATTTAGCTTCTTCACAAACTGTTGCTAATTTTAATTCTCTAACATCCTTCTTTAAACTATGAAATGATTTACCCTTTGGAATAGGAACTTTTAACCAGGATGGTAATCTTGCATTTGGATCAGATCTTGCAGCTTCTAATGGATCAACTAACATATCCTTAGCTTTCCCACTTAAAAAATCATCAAATGATGGACCTGTATTTAATTTATCTGAAAATTTAGTTGCTCTTCTTTTTCTCCTTACTGGTGGAGCATCTTCTAAAATTGGAGACGTTGAAGTAGCAGGTGTTATAGTAGATGCAGCATTCTTAGTTGATGCTATAGTTCTCTTTAATATAAGAAGGTTAGTTCTTGATGTGGATGCATATAATTGTGAAAACATTTTTATTTTGTGTAATGTAAGCCGGTAAAAACTTGAATGATTTTTTTTTAAAAAAAAGAAGTAATGAATTATTATCTCCTGAATAAAAAACTGAATTACTTCTTTATCTAATTACAAGATGATATATGAATAAAATATGATAATAAATATATGATAATAAATAAAAAAAGGCTGTAATATTATATAGATTTGATTTTGTACAAAATTATAAAATTAAGAAAATTATAATAAGACAATGGTTAATTGGAGGGATGTCTTTTGTCCGAGTATGGAAATCCTCATCCTCCTTTTACTGAATATATAGAGGTTTTAGGTGTTTCTTGACTCTGTAAAAAATTGGTGGGTGAGAATGATAAAGAGTCAAATTTTATTGACTCTTGTTTTTTTTAAAGTTTTGACTCTGTATTTCTAAACTATTTACATGGTACATACACTTAGGTTTAGTTATCTTTATCTTCTTTATCTTCTTTAGATTCTTTAGATTCTTTAGATTCTGTAGATTCTTCTTTATCTTCTTCTTTATCTTCCTTCACTTCTTCTTCCTTTCGACTAATATTAACTCTAGATTGTGCAATACTAGATTCTTTAACTTCACCTTCTTCTAATGATTTATCAAATATCTGTTGTAAATTAAATTTACTATATTTTTCAAAATCTTTAAAATCAACAATACTTATACCAATATTATTTTTAAATGCAATAACATTAATTAATTTATCTGGATGTTTAAGATCGACTTTATGGCCGTATTCATTTTTATCACCTCCACAAATTGCATATGTTACAATACTATTAATTTCATCTCTTTCAATTGTATTAAAATTTCTTTTAACTAAATTAACTGAAAATTTTAAACTTTCTTGTTCATTTAAATCTTTATGAAATATTGGTTTAACCATTTTATTCATTAATTTTGTAAATTCTTCAACTGTTGCATTACATGATGAATCAATTGGTGACATTTTTTGAATAAATCTTGAATTTTTTTGTTTACTTTCATATAATTCTTTTGATACACGAACAACAAAATCACTCGGTATTATTGGTCTTCTAACTTTCATAAATACTAATGATTCACAACCTAATGGAATTTCTTTGATGATTTCCTTTTGTTTTGAATCTTTATTTTCAGTTTTCATTTTTTCTAATTCTTTTTTAATTGCATCTTCAACTGAAATTTCTTCTTTTTCTTCATTTTCATCTTCACTATCATCATCATTAAGTTGATCTTTGTAATTAGGATAATATTCTTCTAATTTATCATTTAACATCATTCTTAATTCTTTAGCTGTAATTTGTTCTTTATTTCTATTACATGATGCATAAATACCATATTGGCCTGGTTCAATAATTCCTGAAAATTTAAATTTCTTACGAAAATTACCACCATTTCCATGGTTACCTGATCTTTTACCCATGTTTCTTGATATATTAGTGTTATGTTTAAACTATATATCAAAACACAAAAGAAACAAAAACAAATAATAGATCGTTAAAAAGAAAAAATATTTTTGAAATTTTTTTTGTTTTTGGATTTTTTTTGAATTTTTCAATAGTTTTAAGCCGCATAACTTTTTTTAAAAATATCATTTCATTAACGTACGTAGATTCATTAAATTAAATTTATATAATTAGTTTACTTAGAAATCAAGATTCTGAAGTGTTTGCTTTGGAGGAGGAGCTGTTGGATTAAATGATTCAATTCCATGAGCTGTATGTGAATGATCATGATCATGTGATGTTGAATTTGAATTTGATGTTTCTTCTTCTTCATCAATAGGAATACTCCATTCTTCAATTTCAAATCTTTTTTTACCATTTTTAAAACTATATTCCATATCTTTAATACACATCATACCAATATCACTTAATACAGGTAAACTTATAACATTTAAATGACCATGTTTAATCTTTGCAGGTTGTTGTCTATATATTTTTTCCATCAATTGATATAATTCAGGATCAAATGGTTTTAATTCAATAACTGCATCAATTAAATTCTCAATAATAGTAATTAATGGATTTGATCTTGGATAAAGATCTAAATTTAATGAAATTAATAAAGATACTCTGTCATCATTTTTTTTAACAATTGATCTTAAACCATGAATAAATTTTATAACTTCTGAATTTGAACATAATTTTGGATTATAAAACATTGGATTTAAAAATAATGGTAATACTATTCTAATTACTTTATCTTTCATTCTAGTTATTGTTATATCTAATTGTTTTAATATAGGTTGATATGATGGTGTATTCATTGGAATACATGTTAAATCATTACTACTTACGGCAGGAACAATAGTTGTAGTAATATCAAATTGATTATTATAATTAGGATACGAATCATCATTTTGATCATTATTTTCATCTTCTTCTGAATTTTTAGATTTCTGTAATCCATATCTCCATGCAATTTTCATATCATTTTGTTGTTGTTGTGGTTGTGGTTGTGGTTGTTGTTTTGGTTGTTGTTGATCAAGTAAATTAGAAACACTAAGTTTAGATTCATTTTCTTTAACTACAGCTTTCTTTCTTTCTTTAGAACTACCTTTATATAATCCTGGAAGAACTTTAGCCCATTCATGATTCATACCAAGAACAATACAATGAGTATTTGGATCTTTTGGATCTAATCTATTTTGAATAACACCTTGAGATACAAAAAGTTTTAATAAAGTTGATGAGAAATCAGTTGTTCCATTTTCTTCAATTAACATAGATTGACCTAATGGTAAACCTTGATGACCTAATAATTTATCTATATCATTTGAACCTGTTGAAATACATGGTTGGGATGTTAAAATAGATGGTTTAACACCTGGATGTGTTCCAATTAATTGTGGTTGCTGTTGTTGTTGAGGGGATGATAATGATGATTCATTCATTCTTCTATCATTATTTAATGGTTGTCTCATACCACCAGCACCTTGTCTCATTGATCCTATATCAGGACGTAATAAACCTGGACCTCCTCGTATTGGTACAGAACCTCTTATACCATCTGTAATTGGAGGACCTCTTAATGGAGGGTTCACCGGGCCACCTCTTAATGGAGTATTTCCGCCTGAAATAGGAGCTTGTCTTCCTGGAACAGCAGTACTACCAGCACCTCCTACAACTTCACTTCTCTTTCTAAAGGACATTGTTATATGTGTGTGTTTGTAACTGTAGTTGATTGATGTAAAAGAATGACTTTAAATAAAAATTTATATTTGACCAAAAAAAAAATTAATTAAAAAAAAATATTTTCTTCGCTTAAACAAAAAAAGAAAACATAGCAATTTTTAATTTATAAGATGATTTTTCTTGTCTCTTGATCTGTGTGGAGTTCATTATATTTCTTTGTTTAATTACCTCTATTTGTTAGTGAGTTTGTGTGTTTGTGTGTACTTGTTATAATATACTACTATACATTCTTCTCTTCCGAAAATGAGTGATACGGATTTTAACAATAATGAAGGTATACATCATAAATTATCCAAATCTAAATTGCGGGATCATGATTTAGAATATGAAGGCGATGATCAAACAGTTGTTGCCAAAAGTGATTATGAAGTAGGATCTGATACTGAATTTGATAATGGAATGGATACCTTATCAAGACCATTACAAGCTACATATGTTACAGGTTCAAATTCATTAGATGATGGATCAAAAACTCTTTATGATGGGTTTAATGGCAATGGCAATAATAATGAAGGAAGTTCAAAATCTATGAATTTTAAATCAGAATTAGATTCAAGTCATGATCAACAACTTTTTTTTAATGATAAAAGAATTTTATTAGCAAGATCATTATTTTCAGGTATTGGTATTTTACAAAGATTAAGACAAAAAAATCTTGATCATCCATTTTATTATCCATTAAATGCATTAGAAGATGATTCAAATAATATAATGTTAAATAATAATAATTCAAGAGTTGCATTAGATAAACAAAATGAAAAAAGACCATTATCACCATCTGAGTATATTGAATGTGATCATAAATTTGAAATTTTAAAAATTAATATGAAAATTGATCCAACAACAGGAAATAATATAATTTCATCATTAGATAAAACTGCAATATCATTATTATTAAATCAAAAGATTTTATCAACTGTAAGGCATCTTAATTCATTAAAAGATAGACTTGATGATACTTCATCAAAAGTTTTAGTTACAGGTGATTTAAATTCTGGTAAATCTGCATTTTGTAATGCACTTATGAGAAGAAAAATTTTACCTGAAGATCAACAACCATGTACTAATGTATTTTGTGAAATTATTAATGCAAAGGAAAACAATAATATTGAAGAAGTTCATGCTATTAAAATTGGTAAAACTTATGATTTAAATGATGAAAGTTCTTTTGAAATTCATAATTTAAATGAATTAGAAAATTTAGTTCATAAATCAGATATTTATTCATGGTTATATATATATGCAAATGATAGTAGAGATGAAGAATATAGTTTATTGAAAAATGGTGTTATTGATATTAGATTAATTGATGCACCAGGTTTAAATTTAGATTCATTTCAAACTACTCAATTATATTCAAGACAAGAAGAAATTGATTTAATTGTATTTGTTGTAAGTGCAGAAAATTATTTTACATTATCAGGTAGAGAATTTATATCAACAGCAACAAGTGATAAAAATTTTATATTTATGGTTGTTAATAAATTTGATGTAATTCATGATAAAGAAAAATGTAAACAAAGAATTATGGATCAAGTTAAAACATTATCACCAGAGACTCATAAAGATTCATCGGATTTTGTTCATTTTGTTTCATCATCAAAAGTTTTAGAAAATTGTGGTGGTGATAATGGTGATAATGATAACCAGAATAATGATAATGATAACGAAAACAATAATCCAATACCCGATTTTGATAAACTTGAAGCTTCTTTAAGAAAATTTGTTCTTGAAAAAAGATCAATATCAAAATTATTACCAGCCAAAAATTATTTATTAAAACTTTTTAAAGATTTAAGTTCATTATCAAATTTTAATGAAAGAGTTTATAAAAAAGATTTGTCAAAAGCGCAAATTGAATTAAAAGAAATTAATCCAAAATATGAAAAAAATATTCAAAAATCATCATTATCAACAGAAAGAATTAATAAATTAATTGAAGAAACATCAACAATTGTTTATGAATTTACAAGAAATTCAATTTTAAAAACATTAGAAAATCTTGAATCAATTAAAATAGGAAATTTTGATACATCTGAAACAATTGGACAATTTGCAGAAAATACTCAACAAACTTTATTAGATAAAATAATGGAATCAATTGATATATCAGAAGAATTTTCAAGAAAACAAACAAGTTTAGCAGTTGATGAAATTAAAAAAATTGGAATTGAATTAGTTGGTGAAGAAAATTTACCAAATTCCAAATTTTTATCTTCATCAATGTATAATACAAGAAGACATGATATACAAAGACAATTAAATGATAATATATCAATTGGAGATTTTATTGATCCAAATTTTGAAAGTTTTTGTAAATTATATGGAATTTATTTTCCAAATCCAAAATTAATAAGTCAATTAATTTTTACATCAAAACAATTTTGGAAAACAGGATTAACAGGTATGACAATAATTTATTTACCAAAATTTATTTCAATTACAAATAATGCAATGTCAATATCATGGTATATACCACAATGGGTGTTACATAAATTTATATTTATTGGACTTGGTATTGGATTAATTTCATTACCAATTTATTATTTATATAAAGATGCACCATATGCATATCAAAGAAATATTGTTAAGAAAT
Organism: Wenyingozyma suzukii; assembly: GCA_030568155.1. Lineage (NCBI taxonomy): Eukaryota > Fungi > Ascomycota > Pichiomycetes > Pichiales > Pichiaceae > Wenyingozyma > Wenyingozyma suzukii. Next base: position 315,487 of record JAJLTK010000011.1, on the reverse strand, counting down.
TAAAAAATCAAATAGATGAAATTGATTATATTCATTTAAATTCCAATAGAATATCAAAAGAATCAAGAAAAGTATTACAATATCCATTAATTGATGTTAATAATTCAATTCAATCATTATTAGAAGATACAAGTTTTAAAAGAAAGAAAATTTTAGAGCAAATTAATAATTGTAATAATAATATTAAATTTTATTCAAATTTAACCAAAGATATTTATGAAAAGCAAAAATTAATTGAAACTTGTAATATTGAACAATGAATTTAATGTATATAAAATGAGATAAAAAAGGTTACTGTAAATAGACACATCAAAGTACATAAGGTATATAATTAAGTACTAAACAGGTAATAACAAAACAAACCACAAACCAAAATTACCCGATTGGGACACGAAAGGTCAAAATTAAAACTGAAAGCAAAAAATTGAGAAATTATGCGTTGGCACTCATTTCATTTTCCATTGATCTGTATTTATGTGTTTTTTTATTTGATTATTGCTTCCTTTTTTTTTTCTTTCGTTTTCTTGTGTTTTTCGTATATTTAATAATCAATACTTACTCAAAGGTAATTTAGTATATATTAACTTTATTTTGTGTTTTATTATCAAGCAAAACTTAAAAAGGAAAAGGAAATTTTAAAATAAAATAAATAAAAGACAAAAAGGTACCATTTTTAGCACATTGTGATTATATATTTTTTTTGTCAAGTGTGTCTGTGTCTATTTTTTCTTTTTTATTATTTTTAATTCTTATTTTATATTTATTTATTAAATTTATTTATTAAATTCATTACATACATAGATCAAAGTTTAAAAACCTCAACTCATGTCGTTTAGAGGAACCCAATTTCCTGATTCAAGATTTCCAAATCAGCCAGGTTTCCCATCACCAGCTGGTCCATCACAACCACCACCTGTATCCAAAAGACCATCAATTGCACAATTACCATCAACTTATATTGAAAAAATTGAAAAATTAATACCTTCAGAAAATCCAAATGTTCAAAAATTTGAAAAATTTACTAAAAAAATTGAAGATGCAGTTGATACTTATTTAGGATTTGCTAAACCATATGTTCCATTTATTGGTAGATTTTTAATTGTTGCAACATTTTTAGAAGATTCATTAAGAATTATTAGTCAATGGAAAGAACAAGTTTATTATTTAGCAACATATAGACATCTTTATATATGGTTTGTTAAATTATTTTTATCAATAAATGTTATATGTATGGTTATAGGTTCAGGTTTAGTTATAATAAGAAAAAGAAATGAAATTGCAACAATTTTATTAACATCAATTGTCTTTTTACAAGGTATGGTTTATGGATTATTTTTTGAACCAGTATTTTTTTTAAGAAATGTTAGTGTTATTGGTGGATTACTTTTAAGTTTTTCAGATTCATTAATTACTGATAAAAGATCATTACTTATGCCAGGTTTACCATTAATGGAATCAAAAGATAATAAAAAATATTTCTTATTAGCTGGTAGAATTATGTTAATTGTTTTATTTTTAGCTTTTACATTTACAATTAAATGGTCATTGATTAATTTCTTATTAATTTTATTTGGTTTAGTATCATGTTTTTCAATTGTTATTGGTTATAAAACAAAATTTTCAGCAGTTTTCTTAACAGTTGCATTATTATTATGGAATGTATTAAAGAATCATTATTGGACTTATAGATACAAAGATGGTAGAAGAGATTTCTTAAAATATGAATTTTTTCAAACTTTATCAATTGTTGGTGGTTTATTATTAATTGTTAATTCAGGTGCAGGTGAATTATCAGTTGATGAAAAGAAAAAAGTTTTTTAAAAAAAAAGGCTTTATTAAATCATGAAACAAAAAAAACCCACAAAGAAAAAAAACCAAAAAACAAATACAAGAGAATCGTTATTTAAATGATTATATATTTCATTAATCATTTAATATTATAAGTATAATGTATAACTGTTATATAGTATACACAAAAAGCAACACCATATAAAATTAAACTAAGTACCATGTAAATAATAAAACCACCACACCCTAACACCACGACAAATCCCCGGATAGAAACCAAACAAATTTCCGATTGAGAGATTTTTTATTTCAAAAATTTCGTGGCCGATTTTTTTTATGCAAGAAATGGAAAGAAGGAGAGAGAAAAGGTGGTATGTAATTGAATATAAAGATTTGTTTATGTGGAGAAATTAATAAAGGAACGGCGTGTATATACAACACAAGGGGACTTTTTTATTCGGATTATTTGATTCAATTTAAGTTAGTTTAGTTTCTCTTTCTCTTTCTGTTTATTACTTTGATTAATTATTATCATATTATTATTCTTTTTAGAAAAAACGGAAAGGAAAAAAAAAAGTTTTTCACACCCAGGGTTTATTTTTTGTTTCTTTTTGTGTATGGGGTGTTATTGTTAATTTTTTATATATCACAAGAGAAGAAAAGATTTTTTATTAAATTATAATATTATTAAATTAAATTAGGCATATATGATAGAAGAAGTTTCACTTCAAAGAGACGATTACGATACACTTGGTGTACGGGGAAAGAAAGATGAAAAATCATCATCTTCGACTTTCCAATGGTCAGATGATGATTATAAGTTATTTGTAAATAAATATAAAAATTTAGTTAATTTTACAATGGAAAAATTTATGAATAAAGATAATGAAATGTTTCAAACTATTTGGAGAACAAATGGTGATGTACCTGAACGTGCCAATACTTTTTATCAACATTTTCCAAAAGTTTCAACAAATTTTGAAAGTGATCATCATGTTGCAAATTTTATAAATGTTAATCATTTTTATCTTGGAAGATGGTTACCTAAACAAATCTTAACTTTTTTATTCCCATTCCAAGATGTTGTTATGAATTCTAAGAAATTGAATTCTAAATCTGTTCCAACTATTAATGAATGTAGATTATGTGATAGATTTAAAGGTATTATGATTTGGAATAGATCAGGTGAATGGTTTTGTTTACGTGATAAAAATACATTGACTTTAGATCAAGTTAATGAAAATTTAGAAACTTTAAGAGCTTCCCATCATAAAGTTATTAAAAATGAAGATAAAAATAATGGTAATAAAGCCATACGGCAATCTTCTGTTTCATCATCTCCTGCATCATCATCTTCTTCTCCTTTACCAAATATTGATAGTGAACATTTAAATTTATTAAAAGCGGATAAATTAGGTCCATTATATTTCAAATCATATGATGAATTAAGAAAATGGAATAAATCAATTTATGAACCAAAGATTTATGAATTAGAAAATAAATTATTAAGTGTTGAAGATACAAAAAGTTATAATGAAATTGAAGATGAATTGAAAAATTTAAGAAATTTAAAAAAATCAGGTACATTTAATTCAGATTTAATTGTCACCGTTAAAGGTTAAGAACCAAAAAAAAATTATTATTTATTTATACAAAAAAATATAGCCTTTATGCTATTATTATCTTTGAAAAGATTATTTATTAACTTGTTTTATCAAAGCAAGAATGGGGGTGTTTTATTTTTGTTGTTAACTCATTTGTCATGTCATACATATCCTGTCATTTGCAAACCGCTTGCTTTATTTTGTGTTATTTATTATTATTAAATACTGATTATATATTATATGTTCGAAAATATAAAAGTATTATTAAATTAAAAAAAAGAATTATTTTATTTCATATTTATGTGTATGTAAAAAAAAGGGAAGATTAAAAAAATTGGAAAGTAAAAGGAAGAAATTAAATTAAATTAAATTTATTCGTCATCATCTTCGTCATCTGAAACTTGAATTGGTTTCTTTAATACATTACCTTTTAAATGATAATGCATTTTTCTTTTTTCTTCAAATATTCTATGTTTTTCTTCTGGTGATAATTCTTCTTGTTCTTCTTCTTCTTCGGGTTCTTCTTCTTCCTCTTCTTGTTGTTCAGGTTTTTCTTGTTGTTCAATGATTTCTGCACCATTAAGTGAATTTAATTTTTTATTACTTTCATCATCTAATCCAATAGCTCCTTCACCTAAACTAAAACCTGAATCTCCGATATCTTCCTCTTCATCATCATCTCTATAATATTCATTATTTGGATTAAACCCACCTTCATAAGGAGTTTTTGGTTCATCAATTACCATAGTTGCAGATTTTTCTTGTTCATTTAATAGTATATTTTTTTCATCCCATTTTAAATGATCTTCATCTAATTCAGAAGTGGCAGCAGCTGCTGCTGCTGCTTGTTCTTTTTTAATTTTTTCAATTTTTGCTCTAATTTTATCACCTTTTGTTAAAAGATGATTTTCACTACCATCACCATTCTCAAATGATGATGGATTTGTGATACTCTCCTTTGAGATATTATCATAATGAATTGAATTTAATCTTGTATTTTCAATAACTTTTTTTCTATCAAAAGGTTTATCTTCATTCACTATCATATGATCATCAACTGTATGTTTATAAGTTGGATCTGATGGAGCATTTTTTAATATAGATTTAGGCATTTATGTGTGTATGTGTATGTATACGATTGATTGAATTAAAATAATAAAATATTAACTAAAATACATATGTGGGGAGTAATAATAAGCTTATTGTTAAAAATTAACCAGACACATCTCTAATAAAATTAAGGCAACGTTTAATCAATTTTAAATTGGTGTGCGGGTGTGCGGGTGTTAGAGTAATACTAGTCGTGCACACAAATCAAATCAAATTTGTGGTTTTCAAAAAATTAAAAAAAGCTTTGAAAAAGAAAAGAAAGAAAAGAGAGAATGAATGAATGCATTGATGGCTTTGTTTTGCTTTTTATTTTTCTTTGTTTATTTTTTTGTTTCATATTCTTTTTGTTTTATTCTTTTTTTATTTATTCTTTAATCTGTGTATATACTATACTTATCATTACTATTCAAATATGAAGTTATCTACATCTGTATTAACTACTCTTGTAGCTTTTTTTGCACAAAGATCTATTGCTACCGGTACCGTATGTTTGTTTTGAAATATTTTTTTTTTTTTTTTTTAGGTTCTATTTTTAGAGCGATCTTGTTTGGTTTGATCTCAATATGTTTATGTTTATACTAACAATTTTATTTACTACTACAGCTTGGTTTCAATTTAGGTGTTGAAAATTCAGATGGTTCTTGTAAAGCTGCAAGTGATTATGAATCTGATTTAGATACCCTTTCTGCATATGGATCAACTATTAAAACTTATGCTGTCTCAACTTGTAATACTTTAGAAATTTTAGGTCCAGTTGCTGAAGCTAAAGGTTTTACAATTACTTTAGGTGTTTGGCCAACTGATGATTCAGTTTATGCTGCTGAAAAAACTGCTTTACAAAGTTATTTAGGTTCAATTTCTGTTTCAACTTTAAAAGCAATTACCGTTGGTTCTGAAGCAATGTATAGAGGTGATTTAACTGCTTCTGAATTAGCTGATAGAATTAATGAAATTAGAGATTTAATTGCTGATATTACCGATAAAGATGGTAATTCTTATTCATCTGTTCCTGTTGGTTCTGTTGATTCTTGGAATATTTGGGTTGATGGTGGTTCAACCGTTGCAATTCAAGCTTGTGATATTGTTTATGCAAATGCATTTTCTTATTGGCAAGGTCAAACTATGTCAAATTCATCATTTTCTTTCTTTGATGATATTATGCAAGCCACTCAAGTTATTCAATCAGCAAAAGATGGTGTTGAAGTTATAGTCGGTGAAACTGGTTGGCCAACAGAAGGTGAATCATATGGTAGTTCATCTCCAGGTGTTGATAATGCTCAACAATTTTGGCAAGAATCAATTTGTGCTATGAGAGGTTGGGGTGTTAATACTTATGTATTTGAAGCTTTTGATGAATCTTGGAAACCAGAAACTTCTGATACTGGTGATACCGAACGTCATTGGGGTATTTGGACTGATGATAGATCTTTAAAATATTCTTTATCATGTGATTATTCAAGTAGTTAGTTTCTTTTAATTTTTTAATTTATGTCTTTTTTTAGGTTTTTTTGTTTGCATTTATTATTATTCCATATTCACTCGTTCTGGTTTATTTATTATATCTTGCTTTATATAGTAGATAGTACTATTTTATCATTTTTTTTAACTTTTATATAATAATATAAAAAAAAAAGTTGTTTGTTATTTATTTTTGTGCGACTGTTTTAGTAATCTTAATTTTCTTTGATTTTGAATTTTTGTGAGAGCAAAAAAAAAAGTGGAAGATTTTATTATGGAGAGATAATGTTTGATTCTTTCTTCATGTATATTTATTACAAAGTAAAGTTATATATACAAATAGATAAATATACACACATACACATATAGATATAATAATTAGAATAATGATGATAGGAATAAGACAAAGTATTTTAAAAAATAATAAATTAAATAGTAGTTTTATTATAAAGAACCAATTTATAAGGTTTAATTCACAAAAGACCAATAAAGACAATGACTTAATTGATCATGCAGTTGAATTAAGTCGAATTCAAGAAGCTATTAATTCTACAGGATCTAAATTATATACACCACAAGATCCAATATCATTTTCATCAAATAGAGAATTAATTCAAGAAAGAATTGATAGTATTGCACGTAAATTAGAAGAACAAAGAATTAAAGAAGAATTAAAATTACATGAATTAATTGAGAAAGAGTATCAAGAGTTACTTAAACCTAAATTAAGTGATTATAAAAGACCAATGACAAGTTTCTTTTTGTTGGCTTTTGCTACTTATCTTACTATACAATATATTTGGTGGAATTTAGAATCAGTGGAAATTATTGAAAAAAAGGAATTAAGAATTAGAGATTTAGAAAGTAAGATTCAAGGTTTATTAAATGATCAAAAAGATATTGTTAATGGAGTTTATATTAATAATAAAGATAAAGAAAATAATAATGATGGAAAAAATCAATATAAACGTAAATGGTATAGTCTTTGGTGATAGTTTATAGTTTATAGTTTTACATTTATGTATATATGTATATAATGAAATTAATATATGTTTTAATGAAATTTATTAATCTAAAAATTTAATATAAAAAAACCTTAAAAATTAAATTTATATACCATAAAGCAATCTAACTTTTGATTTTAAATTTTTAAAAAATAAAAAGTAAACTAAAAAGTTACAAAAAATTATGACGTTAATTAAATGTTGTTGTTGTGATAAATTTATTTAATAATAAAAATCGAATAGGAACCATTACTAATATAGTTATAATAATAATAAACGTAAGATTACACAATATACACTATAATATAAAGTAAATACAACAACATTACATAGATACAACAATCAATTAATATCTCTCTCTTACATAATCATTAAATAAAGACACCCACCCGTACACCGCTATCGAACGTAGCAAACATTAAATTCTTACACTTTAAAAAACCAGATTACCCAACAATTTAAAGTTCAAATTTCCCCGGATTTTTTTTTGGAAAGTAAAGAACTTTGTTGAGAAAGAAGATTTTTTCTCTGTCCTTTAAATAAAAAGGTCAAGAGATTAAAATAAAGTTAAATTAAATATAATCATTAAATTAAATAAAGTAAAAGTAAAAGCAAAAGAGTAAAGACTAAAAACCCAACAATAAAGTAAAAAGAAAGCAATTGCGGCAAATTGGCATAATAGAAAGGAAAAAAGGCCACCAAAGAGAGGGGAAATAAAATTTATTTTAGTTAGTACAAAGTGGATCTGTGTCTTATTATTTTATTGGTTGCCCCATAACTATTATTGTTTTAAGATTTTTCCCTAAATTGTGTCAAATGTAAGAATATTTTTTAACACATGCTGTAAATATTTATATTTATATTTATATAATGTATAGCAATCTAATTAAATTAAAGTAAAAACACATCCAAGATAAAAGTAAACACAACAAAATCAAAAAATCACAAAAGTGGCTTTAACAAGAAAAACAGAAAATTTTGTTCTTCCAACTTTTTTTCTGTTGATCTTTCTTTCTCCGTCTTTTTTTTAGTATTTTGCCTTTTATTCCGTTATCTTATCTTCTTCTTTTCCCACCTTTTTCTTATTATTACTCTTCTTTTCTATTCTTAATAGTGGGGGAAAAATATATACTACTTACTAACTACTAAATATGGTTTTCCAAGTCAATGTTCCTGTCGGTCCTGCCGCTGAAGGTGAAACCGCTCCAAGAAGATTCTATAAAGTTAAAGACGGTGCAGTTTCAAGACCCGTTGGATTTGATTGTTCAACAATTTATGAATTTATATTAGAATGTGCAAAATTACATGGTAATGATAAATTATGCCAAGGTTGGAGAGATTTAGTTGAAATCCATACCGAAACTAAGACAATTACCAAAATTATTGATGGTGAAGAAACTAAAGTTGATAAACAATGGCAATATTTTGAATTATCTGATTATAAATATATGAATTTTGGTGATTTATTAGATTTAATTCATAATTATGGTAAAGGTTTAGTTAAAATTGGTATTACTCCAAATGATACCGAAAGAATTCATATTTTTGCTTCAACTTCTGCAAAATGGATGCAAACTTATTTAGCTACTCAATCACAAAATATTCCAATTGTTACAGCTTATGATACTTTAGGTGAAGAAGGTTTAACTCATTCTTTAGTTCAAACTGAATCTGTTGGTATTTTTACTGATAATGATTTATTACCAAAATTAATTAATCCTTTACAAAAAGCTAAACATATTAGATATGTTATTTATTCAAATGATATTTCATCTGATGATAAAAGAGATGATGGTAATTTATATAAAAAATTAACTGATTCATTAAAAAAATTAAAAGAAGTTAGACCTGATGTTCAATTTTTATCATATAATGAAATTATTCAATTAGGTAAAGACAACAAGGATTTAATTGATGTTTGTCCTCCAAAACCTGAAAATTTATCATGTATTATGTATACATCTGGTTCCACCGGTGTACCAAAAGGTGTTACATTAACTCATGAAAATATTGTTGCTGGTTTAGGTGGTATTTCTGTTAATATTTCAAATCAATTTATTACCACAAATGATCGTGTTATTGGTTTCTTACCATTAGCTCATATTTTTGAGTTAGCTTTTGAATTAATTTGTTTTTATTGGGGTGGTATTTTAGGTTATGCCAATGTTAAGACTTTAACTGATTTATCAGTTAGAAATTGTGAAGGTGATATGAAAGCATTTAAGCCAACAGTTATGGTTGGTGTTGCCACAGTTTGGGAAACTATTAGAAAAGGTATATTAACACAAATTTCAAAACAACCATCAACAACTCAAAAAATCTTTTGGTCTGCTTATAAAGCTAAAATTGCAATGAAAAAATATTCAATACCTGGTACTTCATTAATTGATTCATTAATATTTAAAAAAATTAGACAAGCAACTGGTGGTAATATTAAAATTTTATTAAATGGTGGTTCACCAGTTTCTGGTTCCACTCAAAGATTTATTTCAAATGTTATTGCACCAATGTTAATTGGTTATGGATTAACAGAAACTGTTGCAAATACATGTATTGGTGATCCAGATAATTTTGAATATGATGTTTGTGGTGCATTAGTTGGTTCAGTTACAGTTAAATTAATTGATGTACCTGAAGCTGGTTATTTTGCTAAGAATAATCAAGGTGAAGTTTTAATTTCTGGTTTACCAGTTATGTCAGGTTATTATAAGAACGATACAGAAACTGCCAATGCATTTAATTATGATCCAAAGTTTTTTTCAACTGGTGATATTGGTGAATGGACATCAACTGGTCAATTAAAATTAATTGATCGTAAGAAGAATTTAGTTAAGACTGCAAATGGTGAATATATTGCTTTGGAAAAATTAGAAAGTTCATATAGAGCCAATTCATTAGTTGTTAATTTATGTTGTTATGCCGATGAAACTAAAGTTAAACCAATTGCCATTGTTGTACCAAATGAATTAAAATTGAAAGAAATAGCTGTTGAATTAGGATTAATTAAAAAAATTGATGATCATATTGAATTATCTGAATTAGTTTCAAATAAGAAATTAATTGCAAAAGTTTATAAATCAATTTTACAAACTGGTAAAGATCATAATTTACAAGGTATTGAATTAATTCAAGGTATTGTCTTGGTTGATTTTGAATGGACTCCAGAATCTGGATATGTTACATCTGCTCAAAAATTACAAAGAAAAAAGATTTTAAATTCTGTTAAAGATCAAGTTGAATTACTTTATGCATCTTCTTAGTTTTTCTTTAATTATTTTACTTTATTAATGACATTTTGTTTTTTTATTCTTTTAATCTTTGCTGTATAATTTATAACGATCTTTTTTTTTTATTTTATTATTATTACATATTACGTATTTTATCTATTTTTCTATTACATAACAAACAATAATAATCACTTATTCTAACTCATTTTCTTCTTTTTCAAATTCATTTAATTCATCAATAATACAACTATTAAAATCAACAATATTATCTAAATATAAATGATGACCAGACTCGCTAATTTCCAAGACTTTACAATTGAATCTTGTAGGATCATTTAAACTTTCTTTGAATTTCAAACCACCTTCAATATTCATCCAATCATTCGATCCGTAAATCCAAGTGGAATTACATTTAAAATTCTGTAATCTATGAATTAATTCATTACGAGGTACACCACCTGGTCCCAAAAGGAAATTCAACATGTATTCACCAGAACCTTTTGCATTGAATATCGAATATGTATATAAATGCATTGATTTTTGTTCTTTTAAATTCAAGATTTTTTCATCTTTAGAAAATCTACGACTTGTCCAACCACTTGTAAACATTGATCCTAAAAACCATGATTTTCTAACTAGTACAAATGGTGAAACGTTTAAATTCCAAAGTTTATTGAACCAAATTGGGATCTTAGGTAAGATTTCTGGATTGATTATCCCCGCTGGTGAAACCAATATTAATTTCTTGAATAAATTTGGGTTTTTAATATTTAATAACAATGAGAAATAAGAACCCATTGAATGTGAAATTAAGAAATTCTTTTGATTAGAATTCGATAATCCACGTAATTCAAACCAATTTTCTAATGAATTAACAAACCAATTTTCAATTTTATTATAATTTTCCAAAGGTTCATTATTGAATGGGAAATCTGGTCTTGAAGAACATCCATAACCTAATAAATCCAGAGCGTGAATATTATAATCTGGTTTTGAATTTGCGAATTCTTGAATGTTCTTTATGAAAAATCCTAAGCCTGCTCCATACCCATGGATTAAAATTATATTCTTGTTACTGTTTTTTATTGATGATGGTATGAATAGTTCATTGATATAGTCACCATTTTCATTTATCTTTGTTTGAATGATTTTATAATCTCTGGCTTTGTCATTTAAATTCAAACAAGTTTTAATTAAATTATCTTGAATTTCATCAAGGTTATTTCTAATTCTATAATGGTTAATTGAATTAGAGATACTTAATGGGAATGAATTTGATAAGATTTTATACAATGGTAGACCTGATGGTGGGGTTGAGTGTCTGAATGAAGAAGATTTATTTTGTGTTAATGTTGAATTTAATCTTTTTTTAGTAATTAAAGATTTTAGTAAATTTGATTTAGTAATTATATTCATTATTATGTCAAGTCAAGTCAAGTCAACAAAAAGTTTGAGAAAAATGTGTCAAAGTGTCAAAGCATCGAAGGAATAGACAAGAAATGATAAAGATGATATATGAACAAAAACTGAGTGTATAGTGTATCAAAAAACAAAGAACCAACAAACACAACAGTAAATAACAAGAACACAAACCCACCACCCAACATATATAGAGAAGAAAAGAAAGGTTCCCCATATAATATTATAGTTGTTGTTGTTGTCTGTCTCGAAATATTTAATTTAATTTAAAAGGCGGTGTAAACAATATATATGATTTAACCAAATCAGAAAACGGGAGTGCGGATTACTGTTTTTCCCTTTTTGTTCTTTACCCGCGACTTACATAGTTAATAAGTTCTCTAAAGCTCACCGATAAAATCTCAAAGAGTCATTCATTAAAATTTATATTTAAAAATTTTTCATTTTTCAGATTTCTTTTTTTTAGGCTGACTCACTCATTGGTTATTTATATTGTTGATTCTTTTCCTTTCCCTTTTTTTTGTTCTTTTATTTTATTTTATTTTATCCCTTTTTTAATTGATTTATTATTTGTATTCATACAATTGATTATACTTGGGTATTATTCTTTATCTTATTTTAAAAATTTGAAATCTTTGTTTTATTATTACTCTTATTATTATTAAACAATTTATCCGCATCTTTGTTTTTTTCTCCCTTTTAAAAAGTTCATTTAAATCACATATACATACAATACAATACAATACATCATGTCTTCTAATCCATATGGTCCAAATCCTTCTGATTTCTTATCAAATGTCTCTAAATTCGAAATTATTGATTCTACTTTAAGAGAAGGTGAACAATTTGCTAATGCTTTTTTCACTTTAGAATCAAAATTACAAATCGCTAAAGCTTTAGATGATTTTGGTGTTGATTATATTGAATTAACTTCTCCCGTCGCTTCTGATCAAGCTAGAGAAGAAGTTGAAGCTATTTGTAAATTAGGTTTAAAAAAATCTAAAATTTTAACTCATATTAGATGTCATATGCATGATGCTAGAATCGCTGTTGAAACTGGTGTTGATGGTGTTAATGTCTTTATTGGTACTTCTCAATTTTTAAGAGAACATTCTCATGGTAAAGATATGTCTTTTATCACTAAAGCTGCTATTGAAGTTATTGAATTCGTTAAATCAAAAGGTTTAGAAATTAGATTCTCTACTGAAGATTCTTTCAGATCTGATATCGTTGATTTATTAAATATTTATACAACCGTTGATAAAATTGGTGTAAATAGAATTGGTATTGCAGATACAGTTGGTGGTGCTAATCCAAGACAAGTTTATGAATTAATTAGAACCATTAAATCTGTTGTTTCTTGTGATATTGAAACTCATTTCCATAATGATACCGGTTGTGCTATTGCAAATGCATATACCGCTTTAGAAGCTGGTGCTAAATATATTGATACTTGTGTCTTAGGTATCGGTGAAAGAAATGGTATTGTACCATTAGGTGGTTTTATGGCAAGAATGATTGTTGCTGATAGAGATTATGTTTTATCAAAATATAATATTAAGAAATTAAGAGATTTAGAAATTTTAATAAGTGAAATCGTTTCAGTGAATATTCCATTTAATAATCCAATTACTGGTTTCTGTGCTTTTACTCATAAAGCTGGTATTCATGCTAAAGCTATCTTAGCTAATCCATCAACTTATGAAATTTTAGATCCACAAGATTTTGGTTTAAATAGATATATTCATTTTGCAAATAGATTAACCGGTTGGAATGCAATTAAATCAAGAGTTGAACAATTGAATTTAAATCTTTCAGATGACCAAATTAAAGAAGTTACCACTAAAATTAAACAAATGGGTGATGTTAGACCATTAAATATTGATGATGTTGATTCAATTATTAAACAATTCCATAATGACGTTCAACAACAACAACAACAACAACAACAACAGGAGGCTAATGAAGAAGTAGAATTTCCAGAAGCTAAAAGACAACATATATAAACAATGATGAGTTAGTTCTCTTTTTTTTTCATTTATTTATTTATAATAATATAACGAATTTATATTTCATTCATCATCATTATCTTACAATTTACGTCATTTTATCTTTGTTTTTTTTCGGTTTTTTCTCTTTTCGTTTTTACTTTGTTTTATTAATTATATTTTAATGGGATTCTCTATATCATCATAATATATATATCTGTATGTTTTTTTTTAATATTTACTTTATTATATTTAAATTAAAAGGTATTTTGTAAAATGTTATTTTAATAGATTATAAATGATTCCCAAAAAGTCACCCTGTCTTAACAGCGCACACCTCACACCTCTCAAATTACCCTCTCTTTCATCCACAAAAAAATCTTTTTCACTCTCTCGACATTTTTCAGTATAAGTTTAAAGCGTTGAAATTTTTTCTATTCTTTTCAATTATACTACTCTTTTTTTCTTTTGAAAAAATTCTTTTTTAATTATCCACATTCATAGTCTATCAATATGCCTCGTATGTATTCTATTAACTTTACTAATACTTTATCATTCAGATATTAAACATTTATGTTTAATTATCGAGGTTCGGGCTCCTCATCATTATTTTATAATGGTTTGAATAAAATTATAACAAAAAATTTTTTTCGTTTACAATTTCTTTGATTAATTATCCAGAAATGAAAACATTTATAATAAACTATTTGATTCATTTCAATTTGACTATTTCAAAAGCTTCTGAACTCCCGACACTTCAGTTGCTTTGGATACAATTATCTTATTGTGTTTTTGGTCCTGTTCTTTTTACTAAGGATGGTTTTTTGAATGAGTTAATGAAGGAGATTATCATATTGATTTATGGTTTTTCTTTTGTTGAATAGTTTGTTGTATTTGTGTTTCTTTTTTCTTTAGGTTAATTTTTCATTGTAATTGTAAAACTTTTTGTCTATAATTTTATAAAAGAACTTGTAATGATATTGTAAAATTTTTCTTGAACTATTATTCTAACTAATTTATCCTTTCTATTTCCTTTAATACAGGTGCTCCAAGAACCCGTTCCAAGACTTACTCCGTCCCAAAGAGACCTTACGAATCTGCTCGTTTAGATGCTGAATTAAAATTAGCCGGTGAATACGGTTTAAAAAACAAGCATGAAATCTATAGAATTGGTTTCCAATTATCTAAAATTAGAAGAGCTGCTAGAGATTTATTAACTAGAGATGAAAAAGATCCAAAGAGATTATTCGAAGGTAATGCTTTAATTAGAAGATTAGTTAGAGTTGGTATCTTATCTGAAGATAAGATGAAATTAGATTATGTCTTATCCTTAAAGGTTGAAGATTTCTTAGAAAGAAGATTACAAACTCAAGTTTTCAAATTAGGTTTAGCTAAATCCGTTCATCACGCTAGAATCTTAATCACTCAAAGACATATTACCGTTGGTAAACAAATTGTTTCTATCCCATCTTTTATGGTTAGATTAGATTCTCAAAAACATATTGACTTTGCCCCAACTTCCCCATACGGTGGTGGTAGAGCCGGTAGAGTTAAGAGAAGATCTCAAGGTAAATCCGATGAAG
Source organism: Wenyingozyma suzukii (assembly GCA_030568155.1). Lineage (NCBI taxonomy): Eukaryota > Fungi > Ascomycota > Pichiomycetes > Pichiales > Pichiaceae > Wenyingozyma > Wenyingozyma suzukii. The sequence continues at coordinate 300,306 of JAJLTK010000011.1, read as the reverse complement.
GTGCTGAAGAAGATGATGAATAAATTATTTAATTATAATTTATCATTATTTATCTTTATCTTTTAACAACATACCAAAAACCAAACAATTTTTTATTGTTTTTAATTATTAGTATTTTTATTTTTTAATATATAATTTATTTCTGAATAAAGAGAAAGTAATCTTTTTTAATTATAATTTGTGTATAATATAATATATTTATTTCTAGGAACCATTTCATTTAGTAAAAATCATAAATAAAAAAAAAGCAATTTAATTCTATTAAATGTACTTGATTAGTATAATTGAAGACTAGATTAATGTTCAATTCAATTAAATGTTATAATTAAAGACTAGATTAATGTTTTTCTATTTTTTAATTTAATTTTTAATATCTATAGGGGTTTTTACATTATATTATGATATAAAAGCAAGATAACTCCCTTATTAAGCTTTATCTTAGATATAAATGAATGTGGTTAACAGAATTTACGCCAACTCTTGATATATACTGTAACCTATTAATCTATTATAATACCTATCTGTGACTGTTAAATGCAAAATATATAAACGCCTTACACCACAGTAACAAAAATATAAAATACAAAACCACAACACCCCACACCTCATACTAAATTAACGAAGAAGCCAAAGAAAACAGAGAAATTACATCGAGTAGTGCACCACTCACCATATTCCCAATCAGGCAAAAAACCCAATTCAGAGGAAAACTAATACACCTCAGACCACTAACTAAACTTTCTCTCACCCCCCAATCAATAGTTTCTCACCAAAATCCTGTTTGGTGGTGAAAAAAAAAATTATCAAAATTTATTATACACTTAATTAAAAGTCTTATATTATATTACAAGTCTCTTTTTTTTTTGTTTTTAAATTCTTATAGTATTCTTGTTGTTAATTCACTAGTATATATAATCTTTCAAAATGGGTAAAAGGTATGTTATAGATGTACAATTAGATATATGGATATACAATTTTTCTTAATCTATTCAAATTGTTTTGTTGGAAAGTTTTTTATATAAGGAAATTTTGATTAGAAGTATTAGAAATATTATTATTAAGAAAGAAAGAAATAGAGATAGATATAAATATGTATATATTAAAAGACAAAGACAAATGAATAAGATTAATAGTTGTTATTATATTTATTATGAAAATTTTAAAAAGATTGATTGAAAAAATTTTAATAAGGCTGTTTTTTGCAGTATTGAAATAAGGAAAGCATATCAAGATATAAATACATCAATAAGAGAATTATCTGAACAGATTTAGTTTTGTTTGAATTCAATATGATTAGATTTTTTTTAGTTGATAGAAATTTTCACATCTGGAAAAGTCTTTTGGAATTTATATGAATCAAAAGTCTTTTTAATTAAACTTTAAATTTAGAATTAAACTTATTTTAACAACTTAAACTTTTTGAATAATTCACATTTGAAAAATATAACAAGAAAAATTTAAATCCATCAAAAAGACATATATCTAGAATAATTTTTTACTAACTTTTCATTAATTTTTTTTATTATTAATATAGTCATGGTTTAAGATCAAGAACTCGTTACGCTTTCAGTCGTGACTTTAAGAAGCACGGTGCTTTACCAATGACCGTCTACTTAAAGACCTACAAAGTTGGTGATATCGTTGATATTAAAGCTAACGGTTCCATCCAAAAGGGTATGCCACACAAATTCTACCACGGTAAAACTGGTATCGTTTACAACGTCACCAAGACCGCCGTTGGTATTATCATTAACAAAATCGTTGGTCACAGATACCTTGAAAAGAGAATCAATGTAAAGGTTGAACATATTAAACATTCCAAATGTAGACAAGAATTTTTAGACAGAGTTAAAGAAAACGCTGCTAAGAAAGCTGCCGCTAAAGCTTCTGGTGAACCAGTCTTATTAAAGAGACAACCAGTTGCTCCAAGACCATCAAAAGTTGTCTCTGGTGTCCCAACTACTTTAGCTCCAGTTGCTTATGAAACTTATATCTAATCTCTTTTTAATTATTTTAATTATATAACTCTTTAAAAAATTAAATCTTTAGTCTCATTAATAACTTAGTGTTGTTTTTTTTAATAGGATTGTAAAAGTTACTACCTGATAGTAATAATAAAGCCAAAATTCATCAACATATAATATCTATCATTAATTCACTTAGTTAATAATAGTATTTAGTCATAGTGAAAAAAATTTCAGTGCGATAAATTTTTTTTTTTAAAATTTTTTGAAATTTTTATTTTAACTAAATTAGGGAAATATTGTTATCTATTAAAGTTAACATTTATATTGAACTTAGTTTTTATTTTTAATATCATTTTTAGTAAGATATTTTAATCATATATTCCATTACAACTGTTTTTTTACTGTTTTTTTTAATAAAAAAAGATATACCGAAATTTAATTTAATTGTTTTTCTCTCAAAGATAATAATAATACACGAATAAAGTTTATACACAGATAAAAAAGGGTTATATTTTACATTCCCATCCACATATATAATAAACACAATGGGCATAGATGAAAAGAAATTTATAAAAGTTGAACAAAAACTTGAAAAAGATATCAAAGAATCTTTACCATATTTAACAAGTGATGAACAATCATCAACATTTCGAAAAGCAACAGATTTAAGTAATACCAATAATAATAGTAATATACAGATACAGAAAACTGCACCATGGGTTCATTTTGTTGCTGGTGGACTTGGAGGTATGTGTGGTGCTATTTGTACTTCACCATTTGATGTTGTTAAAACTCGTTTACAATCAAGTGTTTATCAAGATCTTTATAAATCAGAAGCAAATGGATTTAATAGAAATATTATTGGATTAATGAAAGTTCATGTTGGCGAAACTTTTAATATCTTAAGAAGTGTTTATAAACAAGAAGGTTTCACAGCATTATTTAAAGGTTTAGGACCGAATTTAGTTGGTGTTATACCTGCACGTTCAATTAATTTTTTCACATATGGATATTCAAAAGATATATTGAAAAATAATTTCTTTAATGGTGAAGAAAGTTCATTAGTTCATTTATTAAGTGGTATAACTGCTGGTTTCGTAACTTCAACTGCTACTAATCCAATTTGGTTAGTCAAGACTCGTTTGCAATTGGATAGAGCAACTTCAAAACAATATAAAAATTCATTAGATTGTATTGTTAAAATTTTAAAAAATGAAGGTTTTTTAAAATTATATTCAGGTTTAAGTGCATCATATTTAGGATCAGTTGAATCAACTTTACAATGGGTATTATATGAACAAATGAAACAAATTATTAAAAAAAGAGCTGATAATTTTGTTGAGTCAGGTAAAGAAAGAACATCAATTGATGAAATTTTTGATTGGTGTGCAAGATCAGGTTCAGCTGGTTTAGCTAAATTTTGTGCTTCATTAATTACTTATCCACATGAAGTTGTTAGAACAAGATTAAGACAAGCTCCATCTTTGGAAAATGGTAAACCAAAATATACTGGTTTAATTCAATGTTTTAGATTAGTATTTAAAGAAGAAGGTTTTGTTTCAATGTATGGTGGTTTAACTCCACATTTAATGAGAACTGTACCAAATAGTATTATTATGTTTGGTACATGGGAATTATTTGCTATGTTTTTATCTAATTTATGATTCATTTATTTAAAAGCAACATTTTTTTCAGCATTCTTTATCATTTGTTATTATCGTCACTCTGGGTTATTATTATTATTATTATTATTATTATTTTTATTCTTCTTATTATTAAAACATGTACATAACGCTACTACTCACTTTCATGTATATACGTAGTTTATTCTATATCCCTCTTATACATATATAAATATTTCCAAAAACTATTTTTAATATTCCTTTCTTTCTATTTTATTTTATATAATTTTTGAATCTGTACCTTGATAAATAAACCTATAAAGTTCATTAACTGATAATCCATCATTTGAAACTTTTGAATTACTTATATTACCTGATGAATTCAATAAAGTATCAGATAATCCATTACTATCGAATTCTTTACTTAATTCAACACCTTCTTCTTCTTCTTTTTTAGTCAAATAACCTGAAAAATTATAATTTTCAATCAATGCTTGAGTTTCTTGAAGACATTTAACATTAAATTGTGAATCTTCATCATATCCATTTGTTTGTGCTTCAATAAATAATTCATTCATTTTTAAACTTTCTTGAATCCATTTAGAAACTTCAGGAAGATGCTTTTTTCTTAACATTGTAGTTAATAACCCTTCATTTAAACTTGTTGGAAATTCAGTATTGGGATAAACATTAGTATGAGTTAAAATTTCTTTATTTGAATCCAATGCTTTTGCTAATGATGATAATTGTGACAGTATAACATTATATTGATTTTGTAAATATGTCCATGATGGTAAAACTCCAGTCTTACCTTGTCCTGTAGATTGTCTCATCGAATCTTCAAATAAATTAATCGATCTATTTAATTGTGCTAATGAAGTTCTTAATGATTCTAATGAAGTTACAGGAATATCTGCAAACATTTGTGGATTTATTGGGGTATTGGATTTCCCATTATTATTAGGGTTATTATTCGATATCACTGATGATGATGCGGGTTTTGGTGGCATTGTATGTATTTGATTGTGATTATATTGAAGGATATTAAATAAAAAACACAGAGCAAGAAGATTAGATTAAAATAAACTTCTATATTTTTTTTTGTAAAATTTGGTGAGATGTAATTTTTTTTTGTAATTAAAATAAATTTCTTATCTTAATTTTGATTTTAAAGTTCTTTTTAATTTTAATAATTATTGTGTATTAGATAGAGGTATAATGGCTAAGAAAGATATAAATCCTGCACATATAGAAAGTATGTTTTAAAATTTCCACTTATTTACATATAAATTAAAACTAAAATCAAATTTACTAACCTTAGATTAATTACAGGAAAGAAACAAAAACAAAAAGATATTAAAAAACAACAAAATTTAAAGAAAAATCAAAGATTTGAAAAAATTAAACATTATGATATTAATAGATTGAATTTCAGAATCGAAACATTAATTAATAAGAAAACAAATAGTCAATTTAATAAATTACCTGCACATGAAGAAAAACAATTAATTCAATTACAAAATGACTTAAATCTTTTGAAATCACATAATGTAAAACCAAATTCAAATAATGAACTACCACAACTACCACAACCACAACCAGAAGCACAAATACCCAATAATACTGAAATCAAACTAGGCAAAGAATCGATTTTTTATGAACCAGAATGGAATCCATTAGGTGAATCATTGAAAAGTCGACCTGATTTAATCAATATTAAATATCCATTATCTAAATCTGATTTTTTCGAATATGAATCAAATTGTAATCATTTAAATATTCCAATGCCACCAGATCCACAACCTAAATTTTATAAATTAAAACAATTGAATTCAAATATTATTGTATCTAAAGATGAAATTAGTAGACATGAAATAAATAAAGCAAAGATAAATAATGAGGAGTTTATGTTACCTACTCATTTAATATTAAAGAAACAGCAACAACAGCAACAGATACAAGAACAACAAATATATGATACAAATGATGAAGATAATGAATTTGGTGATATGGCTGAAGAAGAAGAAGAATATTGGAGAAATAATCAAAATAAACGAAAATTATCTAATTAATTAATTTTATATAATTTAAAAGTACGTTAATAATAATGTAATAATGTAATAATGATATTCATGTATTTTATATATTTATTTAATCATAAAAATAGTATATATAAAGAGAAAAAAGTAAGTTTCTAAAGTATTAATTCGTTTCTAAAAACATATTTATTTTTCCTTAGCAAATAATTTTTCAATTTCATCAACAGATTGAGCCAAAACCTTTTCTTGGAATTTAGGATTAGAAATTTCGGATTGAACCTTAGAGATAACAGTTGAAGATAATTGTTCTTGTTCTAATTGTCTAACTTGAGCTTCGTATCTAACCCATGAATCTAAAACGGATTTAGCTTCAGAGGCAACTTGAACTTGTTGTTTTAATTCAAAAGCTTCAGCTTCAAGAGCAGCGGTTTCCTTTGACATTTCGAATAAAGCCTTGGTAGTAGAAACAACATCCTTTAAGTTAGAAACTTGATCAATTCTTTCTTTAACAGCTTGAACATGACCTTCTCTAGCAGAGTTCATAATACCTAAAACGTGGTTTAATCTGTTTTCAGCGAATTCACCGTATAATGGAGCAATAACCTTAGCAACTAAACCGATGAAACCGGCAAAAGTAACTAATAAGATGGTTTCATCATTGACAACGTACAAACCATTTGAGATAGCGTAAACAGAAGCAGCGGCAGAGGTAGCTAAGATACCAGTTTTTGATAAGAATGAGTTACCTGGTAAAGCATCAACAATTGAAGTAGCCTTAGCTTTTGGATCAGTTGGAGTGGACATGAAACGTAAACCAATTGGAGCAATTGATCTATTGAAAACTGGTCTAGCAGCTATATTAATGGTAAAAAAACAGAAATATAAGTTAGTATAAAAGTACAAAAAAAAAGAAAACATGAATATATTAACCTTCGTAACAACACCAAATTAGATATAAATAATGATCAATTGAGACGTGATTTTCGGGGTAATATATCATTAAGAAGTCATATATATGATTAATTGATACGATTGGTACATTAATTGATGAATTGATATAAAATAATAATATTAAATTAAAAAAATAAATGAATTGATTTAATATGGTGTGTATAAAATATATCGGTCGAGATGAAATAAATCATTATAAAGGGATAAATGGAAAATGGTGTTGTGATAATATGTGTAATCAATCAATCAATTTGTAAATAGACAATGAAACATACCTCTCATGGATAATCTTGAAGCTAACATTGTGATTGATCTATTGAACCAAGAGTGTAATTATAACAAGGTATATCTAATGATGTATCTCTTTTTAATATATAGAAGTTCGTTAAATTTGAGTTCATTTTTTTTTGTTGGTGTTGTTTCTTCTTTTACTTCGAGCGAGTGAGCGAGTGAGCGAGAAGGGAAACCGGGCAGCTTAACCAGAGCTTTCGCGCTCTGATTGGCTGGTTTGTTTGTTTGTCAGTATTGGCTGTTGAGGTGTACGGGTGTGGTATTTGTTACCATGATTTTAGTCTTGTATTATGATTTTAATTATTATATAATCGTTACTTATATACTTATTATTGATATTCCATTCCTGTGGTATCTGCCAATTCTAATTGATCTTGTTGATTTACTCTACGTAGTACTTCTGCTGCCGATGATTCTTGTATTACACCATCTATAAGCAATTCATCTATAACATGATATGCAACTTGGAAATTAAATATAATATCTAATTCACAAACATTTCCATATGCTTTATCCATTATTTCAACATATCTCTGTATTATTTCTAATGTAGCTAATTCATTATCATCATTATTAATACCCGCAATAAAAAATAATGATGCATATCTTTTATAAACTAATTTAGAATCTTTATATTCTAATATATTACATGCATCTGATTTTCTAAGTGGTATAATTGTTGCTAATTCTCTTGTAATTCTTTGTTTTTCCTTTTGTGATACCGTTATATACCATTTTGATAATCTAACTTTTCCCTGTCTAGAGAGTAATATAATAAATTTAACAGCCATTGTTAATGTATATGTTTATTCGAATTCAAATTGAATGATTTAATTGATAATTTCAATTAATCAAAAGACCTCTCTATAAATATGTTGTTAAAACGTATACAATAATTCATCTCACAGTGCAAATCAAGAAAATTAAAAAGGTTACGAGCACGAGAAGGTGTAAGGATGTGATGCGTTAAATGTAAGCTTTTAAAAATAAGACTGTTTTAATTATTATACATACATCTCGTATAAACCTTTTATCGTTTATACTATAAACAATTCATAAGCTACCAATAAATATACCCCCCAAACAAACAATCATGAGTAGTTATATGACTTTTTATTTTGCTTCGTTGCAGCATCAACGACTTTCAAGGCAAAAACCACCTTCAAAAACACGTCATAAAAAGCATACCGATTTAATTAGACATAAGAAGAAGAAAATAATAGAAACTTCAACAAATCATATTCAAAAACCAGATATAAAACCTTTACGTACAGAAAGAGGTGCCTTTTATAATGAATTGTCAGGTACATCAAGTATAGTAATGAATACTAAATCAAATCCACAATTATCAAAAGTTATGAAAATGTTATCATCTGAATTAAGTCCAAGTTGGGATTTAGAAAAAGGTGCTTCAAGATTAAGAAATGTTGCTCTTTTATCATATAATGAGAATACACCAAGAAAGAAACACAGCGAAGAACCAACACCACCAGCATCCGCATCCTCATTATCATCAACATCACATCATACAGATAAGAATCATTCACGAAGTACAACTCCTGATAACAATAAATCAAGAGATAATCACGCTAAAACTAAGAGACTCTCGTTAAAACTTAACCTGAATAATAGAAAAACATATGATAATGATGAAGAAGATGACGAAGAAGATGAAGAAAATGAAGAAAATGAAGAAGATGATTCTGATGATGATAATGATCACTATAAAGAAAATAAGGAAATCCATAGTAAGAGTAAGAAAAATAAGCAAAAACATAAACATTCTTCAGATCATGATGATCAAGAATTAGAAAAAATTCAACAAATTTTAACGCGTTTGAATGAATCCAAATCTACCATGAAACAAGCCTTACAATCAACTAACAGAAATTCTACAATGGATTATTCAGCATTAATTAATCCAGATACTGAAGATGATTTTAATAATTTCCAAATTGAGCAATTAAATTCTATTGATCAAATTAATAGACTTCAAGGATTGTTTGCTCAAGAATTTAAAAATCTTTCAAATACTTTATCATTTACAAGAAAGTTTAGAGTAGATAAAATGATTAGTCTTCTAGATGAAATTACTGAATCATTAACAGATGATTATTCTCATTTTAAAAATAAACTATTAAAACAAATACCTGAAATTGATGAAACTTTTTCAATTGAATCTAAAATTTCCACAAAAAAATTCAATTCAATTCAAGAAATTAAAATACCCGATGTTAAAATTCCTTTATTTAATGAAAGTTTCCAAGGATTACTTAAAGATTATGAAAATAAACAATCAGTTATTGATCAGAGAAAACAATATCTTTTAGAACTTTGCGATTATTCTACAAAGACAGACAATCAAATTAAACATCAACAAAAATTAATGGCTGTTAAAGAAAATAGACAACATTTAAGAGCTCAAATAATGCATGATCTAGATCAATTAGATGAAGAATATATTAATTATTTATTAAGTTCAGAAAACCCATCAATAAAATATTCTTTTAAATCAGAAGGCCCAATTGCTTCAAAACCAGGTACACAAACTAGATTAAATGATTTATGTGATGTTATAGATGCACTCAATGAAAAAACTGCTGAATTACCACTAACAATTACAAAACCTAGAGACTCTAATAGATTGAGAACCACAACATCAACATCAGTACCAACAACATCATCAACATCAGCACCAACGACAGCACCAACGACATCAGCACCAACAACAGCACCAACGACATCATCATCATCATCATCATCATCATCAAATAAGCGCCCATCATAAATTTGTTAACAACCTCACACCCTCATACCCTCACACCCTCACACCTCTATTTATTTTCGTTTCACGCCTTTGGCGTCCCCATTATCTTGTATGTACAATTAAATAAACATTTTTTTTTAAGATCTTGTCTTTTTTGGCATAGTTGTATACTATTCTTGTAAATCACATTAGTCAATTGTAAAGCAGTTCTCATTTCAATTATTTAAACAATATTCTTACAATGGATGAAATGGCAAATCTCTTTATGGAGATTACTTCAGTTTCAGATAAAACCACGGCCACTAATTTCTTAGAAATGGCAGGTGGTGATCTAGATACTGCTGTATCATTATATTTTGAACATGGTGCTCCTTCAGGTAGAAATGCTACTTCTACTCATATAAATGAACCAATGAATCATGAATCAGATGCTGATATGGCTCAAAGACTTCAGAATTCAATATATCAAGAAAATAATCAAGCATCTGAACCTGAACCTAGAGCTGTTATTGAACCTACACATGAACAATTATTACCTTCTTATCCTAATCAGTTCATGGGTAGTAGATACAATCAAGGTGATGCTTTCTTTGGATCACATAGATCTAACATTTTTGGTCAAACTTCAAATTCTAGAAATGACAACAATAGAAATGGTTATTATGATGATGATGGCGATGAAGATGATGACGATGATGATGATGATGGATATTCACGTAGAGGATTTGCTGCACATTTCCAAAATGATCCTGATCTTGCTGGAGAAGAAGAACAAGATGATGATGACTCTTATGAATTAATGGATGAAGATAATAATTACATTCCATCAAGTAGGCGAGCAAGAAGACGTAGTTCAAGGGCAAGAGATCGTCAAACCGCAACACAAATAAGGTTAGCAAACTTATTTAGACCTCCTTTTGATATCATTACTAAATTAGATTTAGAAAGTGCAAGAGGAGTTGCACGTCAACAAAAGAAATGGATCCTTATAAATATTCAAGATATGTCAGATTTTAGATGTCAAACACTGAATAGAGATTTTTGGTCAAATGTAGATATTAAAAATCTTGTACGTGAAAATTTTATCTTTTTACAATATCACCATGATTCACCAAGTGGTGAACATTATAAAAATCTTTATCCATTTTCAGAATTTCCACATATATCAATTTTAGATCCAATGACTGGTGAAAGACTTAAAATGTGGTCAGGTAACCCTGAAATTCCTAAATTTATTCAACAAGTAGTTGAATTTATGGATCAATTTTCATTAAATAAAGGGTATAAGAATCCAATTGTTCAACATAAATCAAAAGTAAATTTAGACAGTTTATCAGAAGAACAACAAATAGAATATGCAATGAAACAATCAATGAATCAAAATGGCGATGATGTTGATGATGTTGTAGTGATAGATAAAGGACATTCAGCTAATGATCCAATTGATTTAGATTCTTCAGATTATGAATCAGATGCTATTTCATTAGAAAGTGAACCTGTACCTGCTGCACCATTAGCTAACTTGGGTTCTGTCAATACAGAAAATAATGATGTAAAAGAAATAAAAGAAAATCCTGTTACAGAAGAACCTGATAATACTTCTTTGACATATTCTGAAATCATAGCAGCATTACTACCAGTAGATCATCCTGAACCAGCAGCCGATCCTGCAACTACAACTAGAATACACATACGTTCAGGTAGTGGTAAAAGAATTGTTAAGAGATTTTCTTTATCTGATCCTGTAAAGGTTATTTACGAAGTTGTCAAGTTTAATTTTGAAGATGCTAATGATCATGAATTTCTTTTGACTTGTCAAAGAGAAAACCTTTTTGATTCATATGAAAAATCAATCGGAGATGCTGGTCTTAAGAATGCATCGATATTAATGGAACTTGTAGATGTAGAATAGTCTATAGATTAAATATTATAAATATTATAAAACTATATACAAATCGAAATAAATTCCAAAAATTAAATAAAACTAAAAACCGATACAAAAAAGCCTCAGAAATCAAAATAAAAAAAATAATCTATCACATTTTCCCCCAGGATGATGATATCAATCAGTAGCATTTTATATGTAAACAATATTCATACAATCTAAAGAACACAATTAATTCCAATACCTATTTTTGGAGTATATAGCCACCTGTAGTATCGTCTCTAGTAAATGAGAGAATAATAACTATACAGTATGAGTTACGATACTAGGGCAAGCAATGTTGTGAATTTTTGCCTATCTAAAGATCTTAGAATACCATTTCAATTTAAAATTACAAATTTAGATGGTTATACACATCCTTTATCTTCATTTTATAGATTAGAAAATTCATTGGATTCTAATTCAGCTACAAGTATTGTTATTTCATCAAAATTAAAACAATCGAATTTTCATGATATTTTTATTTCATGTTATATTGAATCATCTGGTAATTCATTAACTGTTCCAATATTTACCAATTCACAATATTACTTAGATTGGGGTGTTGACAATCATAATTTTAAATCATTAAATAATAGAAATGGGAATTTATCTTTTTCTACAAGTGCATTGTTTGAAAGTGTGAAGACTAATGCTCAATCATTTCATAAAACTTCCAGAACAAATTGGTTAAGTTTACCAATAAATTATTATCAACTTCCGTTAAATTCAAAATTAAAATTAAAATTGCATAACTATGATTTAGAAACAGGTGATAGAGTGCCGATTGGTGAATCGGAGATTAATTTATTTAATATAGATGATAAAAAATCGGATAACAATAATAATAATAATAACTGTACATTAAAGAAAGGTCATCAAAAATTAAAAGTTAATTTATTTAACCGTAATGAAAATGACAAAACAAAGCAACAACAAAACAAATATAATTCAAAATCACAAATGGAAAAATTGGAAGTTAAATTAAAGTATCGTGAATCAGATGATACTACTTCAATTGACTGGTTAGATCAAATGACTTTCAGAAAGATTGAACAAATTAATATTGAAGAAATGAATAAACAAAGAGAAGAACCACAGAATGATGGTGATTGTTTTATTCATGTTGAATTTTTAAATTTTGATATTCCTGTAGTCTTTTCAGATTCGAAATATGCTACCTTAACTGTGTTAAATTCAGATACTTATCAACAAAATACAGAATTATCAACCGGGGCAATTGAACAAAAACCAAATAATAACGATTCATTCAAAACTACAGTTGCTGTTAATAGATCACCAGTATTTGATCCAGATCAATACAGAGGGGAAGCATCTGAAGATCCAATTGAGTTTAAATTTAGAAAGCTTGAAAGAACACATCAATCATCACCATTAGATAGAGATATTAAACCAACATTACGTGTTAGAAGTGATATACAGAATATATTAAAGAAACAATTCTTTGAATCATTGACACAAAAGGAAAAGAATTTACTTTGGAAGTTCAGATTTTTCTTACTTAATGGGTTAGTATTGAATAGAAGTACACCTCATTTTAATAACTTTATCATAAACTTTATTAAATGTATTGATTGGAATGATGATTTTGAAGTCAATGAATTTTTAACGATTATTAATGATTTAGAATTACAACAAAGAAATAGAGAAACAGGGAGATTATCAAACGGAAGTCAATCAAAAATTAATTTACCTAATATATTTATTAGAGAATTAGAAATTGTTGATTGTTTAGAATTATTAAGTTCAGAATATAAAAATCATATAGTAAGAAATATGGCTATCGAAAGATTAAAGATTGCATCTGATGATAGTCTTGAAATGTATCTTGTTCAATTAGTAAGTTCTATCAAGAATGAAGCAAATTATGTTGATCCACATACAGATGTTGATGATGATAACTATGGTGATATTAATGATATATATGATTTGTCTGATTCAACTGTTACTAATGGATCTAGCGATTTTCAATTAGTCGAAGAAGATCAAGGTGAAGATCCAATTTTAAATGTTATTCATAACCCTAAATTATTAAACGCTAAAGGTATTGAACAACTTACTAAGAAATTACCTAAATTATGTTCACCAGTAGCCAATTTATTAATAGAAAGAGCCATGTCAAATCCTAGATTAACTAGTTTCCTATACTGGCATTTAAAAGTTGAGGTAGATGATGAAAGAGCTGCTCCTGAAGTAACATATCCAGAAAATCCAATTGATGAAAACACAAGAGAAAGAGAGAATCTAGTTGAGCACGATCAATTCCTTCAAGTGGATGCATTAGAAAATGGTGGAATATTAAATAATACAGATGCTAATAAAAGTAATAATACTACCAATGCAATATATTCTTCTCAAGCTAATATTGAAAATAAAAGAATGCAATCTATTTTCCAAAAGACTATGATTCATTTAATAGTTAAATTAGCTGCTTCAGAGAACGGAACTTCAAGAATTACAGCATTGAAAAATCAAATCGATATAGTTAGTAGAATCCATGATATTTCATCAAAGATAAAGAAAGATTATAAAAAGGAAACCACTCCAAGAAAAGTTGAAATTTTAAAAGCATTGCTTGTTGAAAAAAAGAAAGCCAAGTCAAAATTACTTACTGGTCCTTTATCACAACGTTCACATCCTAATGATTCAACTTCTATAGAATCTTTACTTGAATTTGAACCTGTTTCATTACCACTCGATCCATCAATTGATATACGTGGTTGTTTCCCGGAAGAATCAAGTGTTTTCAAATCAAGTTTAAGCCCATTGAAGATTACTTTCCAAACAATAAATAACGAGAAATACCCTGTAATGTACAAGATTGGCGATGACCTTAGACAAGATCAATTTGTTACTCAAATTTTAACATTAATGGAAAAGATTCTTATGAATGAAAATTTAGATCTTAAATTAAGACCATATAAAATATTGGCAACTGGTGCTGAAGAAGGTTTCTTACAATTCGTTCCTAATAGTTCTCTTTCTTCAATTCTTAAAAAGCATAACAACTCTATTTTGACATATCTTCAAATTCATAATCCAGATCCTGATGCACCTCATAAAGTTAAACCTGAGGCAATGGATAATTATGTCAGATCATGTGCAGGTCATTGTGTAGTCACCTATATCTTAGGTGTTGGTGATCGTCATTTAGAAAATTTATTACTTACCAAAGAAGGTTTCTTTTTCCATGTTGATTTTGGTTATATTTTAGGTGAGGATCCAAAACCTTTCCCACCATTAATGAAATTACCTATTCAAATTATTGAAGGTATGGGTGGTCGTGAAGATGAAAATTATAAAAAGTTCTGTAATTATTGTTTTATTTGTTACTTAATTTTAAGAAGAAATGCCAATTTAATATTGAATTTATTCCAATTAATGATTGACTCAAGTATTCCAGTTTTAAAGACATCAGCTAGTATTGCAGCAGCTAATGGTGGTGCTAGAATATCATCTAATGAAACTGAAAAATTAGAACTCATTTGGAAGATTCAAGAAAAATTCATGTTAGAATTAACTGATGAAGAAGCAGTCTTACATTTCCAGAATTTAATTAATGATAGTGTTAATGCATTTTTACCTGTTGTTATCGATAGATTACATAGTCTTGCTCAATATTGGAGAGCATAGGTTCATTTTTTCTGTAAATTAGTTTTATTTTATTTTATTTTATTTTATTTTATTTTATTTAATTGTATATACAAGTTTAATGTACAGGTATCTAATCTAATAATTTATTAATCGATTCTTTCTTTCTAAGTAATGCGTCTTTAATGAATATTTGAATTGCTGATTTACCAGCTATTGAATAACCAAATATTAAATTTGCAGCAGCAAGCTTTGTCATTGTTGGAAGATAAATATCTAAATCTTCAGTAAAAGTATCTAATTTAATTCTAGGACTCTTTGTAGCAACATCAATACATGTCTTTCTTATAAAAGATTTTTGTTTATCAGTAAGCTTACCATATAATGATTGAGATGAATAAATTCTTTTATTTTCAATAGAAGCTAATTTCTCTTCAAAAACATGCAATAAGAAATTCATATCTTCTGAAGTTTCAAGAACATGAGTCTTTGGATATTTAATTCCCATGTAGATTGGAACAACAACAAGTGATAAAGTAGCTAAATTGGAAGTTTTATCCCTTTGGATTTTAAAATAATGGCCTTTAGCGACATGGAATGCCCACATTCCTGCTCTAATATGAGCCCAAGTGTACTTATATTTCTTGAATATAGAAATATCATTTTGTGATCTATATTCTGATGGTTTTTTAGTACGTGATAAAAGTTCATCATAACCTTCAAAACTTTCTACTTCAATATATTTCACCTCAACTTCATCTCCATATTGTTTTCTACTAGATCCTGAACCACCACCATCTTCGCTTTCAAATACACCTTTTAGAGGATTTTCTCCAGCACCTTTTAAAGTTGCTTCTAATTCAATTCCTGTAGTTGCAGAATCTACAAAATCAACTACAAAACATTTTTCTTTATTTTCATATAATCTTAACCCACGACCCAACATCTGAGTTAATAAAGGTGACGATCTAGTTGGTCTTACAAGAAAAAGTGAATCAATAATTGGAATATCAGTTCCTTCTGTGAAAACAGCACAATTCATTAAAACTGGTATTGTACCATTTCTGAATTCTTCAACAAGTTTAGTTCTTTCTGATTTTTTAGTATCACCTGTAACATATTGAGCATTGACTCCATGTTTTCTAAACAATGCTGATAATTCAACCATATGTTGTACATCTACACAAAAGAATAATGTGTGGTTGAATTCTTTTGATTCTTTAAATTGTAAATATGAACGTAATACTAATTCGTTAACAGTATCAGTGTTCACTACTTTTGACAAAGAATCGGTTTTATAATCACCACTTGTTGTTAGTTCAACAGTTTCAAGATGAAATGCAGCTGATACCTTAGCCCAACTGAAATCTGTAAGGTGACCATCTTGAATCAAATCTTTAATTCCCCTATTATATACTACTTCATCAAATACTTTCTTTAATGGTTTATTATCATGTCTTTTCAAAGTAGCACTAAAACCTATTACGGCTATATCACAATTTGCATGGTCAGCATTAAAATGCTCTAAGATGGAAAGATACGAATTTGAAACAGCATGATGACATTCATCTATGATTATAGCTTTATATTCACTTGGATCGTATAATTCTAAACGACCAGCACTTCTAGCCAATGTTGGCACAGATGCGACAGTAACATCAATATCTGAGGCATGACTAGCTTTGTATTTTGCCATATCCATTTCTACTTTGTAATTCGGATGTGTCCTTTGGATTGTAGCTATTGTTTGTTCTGCAAGTTCCTTTCTATGTACTAAAACGAGAACTTTGCTACCATTTGTAACTGGATTTGGAGGTATTTCATCAAGTAAGTGAGAGAAAATCACAGTTTTACCACCACCAGTCCCTAAACTAACGGCTAATCTTCTCTTTCCACTATTCAACGAGTTTATACATGAGTCAATACATTCTTTTTGATAGTCTCTTAAACCAAATATAGGTGGCGCTGGAGTTTCTGGTGAAATTTGAGATGGCGAAGATGTAAGGTTATATGTGCCTCCAAAGCTTGAAAATCGGCGAAAGGCATTCAACGATCGCCTTAATAACAGTTGTGTCGGTATTAACATCTTTATGAAATGATGATAACCACTTTCTAGTGCAATAATATAATTGAGAGACATTAATGAATTCATAATAATAAAAACTCTCTCTTATAGATTGGATTTTTTAAAATTGTCACGTGATTAATGTCTTGAGATGTAAAGATGTTCAACCTCTTGTTTTCTGGCCAGGTGTTTATGATTTGATTAGTGTTTTTTGTTGATTACAAATAAAAAGGTCTTGTATATATTCAATTAAACCCATATTTAACGGACATATTATACATTTAAAGTAGTTACATATCACAATGAGATTCTCCGTAGGAATACTATTCACTATATTTATGTCACTTCTGGTAGTGGCGGAAGATATACTAGACGCAGAGACACAATCACAACAAAACAATGATAATAATAACGATTCAATACCACAAGCATCAAGACACACAAATAATTGGGCAGTTTTAGTCTCAACATCTAGATTTTGGTTCAATTATAGACATATGGCCAATGTCTTAAGTTTATATAGAACTGTCAAGAGATTAGGTATACCCGATTCTCAAATTATTTTAATGTTGGCAGATGATATTGCATGTAATCCAAGAAATGCTTTCCCAGGTTTTGTATTTAATAACGCTAATAGACAACTTGAATTATATGGTGATAACATTGAAGTAGATTATCGTGGATATGAAGTTACAGTTGAAAATTTTATAAGATTATTAACTGATAGATGGCCAGAAGAACAACCTAGATCAAAGAGATTAATGACCGATGAGCATTCAAATATTTTTATTTATATGACAGGTCATGGTGGTGACGAATTCTTAAAGTTCCAAGATGCTGAAGAGATTGGATCATATGATATTGCCGATGCATTCGAACAAATGGCCGAAAAGAGAAGATATAACGAAATCTTTTTCATGATTGACACATGTCAAGCTAATACTATGTATTCTAAATTCTATTCACCTAATGTCTTAGGTATAGGTTCAAGTGAAATTGATGAAAGTTCATATTCTCATCACTCTGATACCGAAATTGGTGTTGCTGTTATTGATAGATTCACATATTATACTTTAGAATTTTTAGAAGGTATTGAAAAGGATTCAAAGACAACTTTACAAGATTTAGTAGATTCTTATACTTTTGAAAATATTCATTCCAATTATGGTGTTAGAACAGATTTATTCCAAAGAAACTTAACTGATGTTTTAATTACTGATTTCTTTGGTAATGTTCAAAATGTTGTTGTTGATAACGTCGAAGATGATCTTTTATACATTGCTAATCATAATGAACAAGGTTCCGAAAGTGAAGAAAAAGCTGAAAAGAATGAAACATCAAATTTTGATCCTGAATTACATCAAATGGCAAGATTAAAATTAGCCAGTAAGAATTTCAAACCAATTAACTTAAGTGAAGGTAAATCCAGTTCTGGTTATGATACTTCATTTAAGGCTATAGGAACAGTTTCTCTTTTCATGGGTTTCATTTATTTTATTTCCAAGTACTGGAGTTTCTGACTGACACATATATACATATCCATAAAGCATAGTGATTTAAGTAATTTTGTATAATTCCAACTTAAAGAAACTAATAATATGATGATGACATAATCGCGGTTTGTTTTCTATAAAAAAAATCTTTTTTTCAAGATTTTTTTAACTAAAATGCATTTAAATTGTTTGTATATCTCAATCAGTTCACATTTATATATATTAATCATTAACAACAAGTATTATAAATAGAACTAATATAATATGGAGAATACAGACGCTATACTTAAACTCCTGAATTCTTTATCCTCTTCTTTGAGTGATACAGAATCAGAACTTGAGACAACTGAAGATATGATTTCAAAAACATTAGATGAGAAACTTCAAGAATTAAATGCAATGTCAATTAATAATGATCCATTAGAGAAGGCAAAATTATACAATTTATATTCATATGTGATAACTTCATTATATTTCATATATCTTAAATCTACTGGGTTGAAAAAGATAGATGATCATCCATTAAAACAAGAATTAGATAGGGTTAAGAGTTATATTCAAAGAACTGCTAAAGTTGAAGCTGGAGAAGAAGAAACACAACAGAGAGCAAGAGTTAATACAGAAGTTATGAAGAGAATGATAAAGAGCCAGTTAGGTGGTGAACCAGCTGTAAGTAAAGTACATTTCCAAGGTAAATTAACTAAATTTGATAACAAGGAAGAAGACAAGGATAAAGAAGATCTAAAGAAAGCTAGAACACAGATTAATAATCATAAGAAAACCAAGAAGTCTAAAGGTATATCTAAGAGATAAGTATCTTTAATAGCCACCACAACACTATATACTGTATATTAGATAAATAGCACAAAATAATAACTGAATTATGTTTAATTAAAAAGACAAATACATTAGACTAAAATCATAGACCTAATAACAACAAGACTGCAATGTTGTAAATAAGGAATTACCCGCTCAAACGCTTACCTAAAACAGAAACTAAAGCCTAATATTGAAAGGCACGATAAGAAGAGGAGAGAATCTAAGTTTTGTAGATATTATTTAGATCAAATAAAAATAAACCCTTTTAATATAAACCTTCATAAAAGTTTATAAACTGAAATACCTTTTCAATCAATAGATCGTTTGTTTCTTTTATATTGGGGTTAAGAAATATATCCATCTTTTTCAGATTTTTGTTCTTTTGTCTCATCTTTAGAATATCCTCAAAAAACTTGCTCATATAGTTGATCAATATACATATATTGCTCAAGGGGGTATAGATTAGATATATCCTATTTAATCATTTAAAGTTGCTTCTACTGCTTCGGTTTTGCAATTTTATTACAAGAATATAGATATTGTTATTCATTTTAGATTCTAGTATTACTTATTTTATTTATTTTGCTCTTCTGACACGTCCCAAGAATTTACGCATACCAACAACAACAACAACATCAATATCAATAATAATATAATAATAATGTTTGCATACGTTAAAGATCTTGCCAGAAGGCATAAAAAGAAAATTGTAGCAACAACTGGGGTTATTGCTGTTTCATATTTTTTATCAACATTTGTTTCTAAAAAAATAGAAGAATTCCAAAAGAAAATAAAAGAAGAGAATTTTGCTAAAGAACAAATCAAGAGGAGATTTAAACAAACTCAAAGTGATTGTTATATGACATTTTTATCTCTTTTACCTGTTTTAACAGAGCCTATTTATGAAGAATTAAATGTAGAAGAAATTACAAGACAATTACAAGCAAAAAGATCTGAAAGACATAAGAGTATTAGTAGTATTAATGATATCAGTCAACCAGCTGCATCAACAGTTTTAAGTGATGATTTTTCAACAGCAAATGCTCAAAATAATGAACAAGAAAATATCCTTAAATCACCTGTAAATGCCAAATCTAAAACTCAATTATGGGTAGAATTAAAAGTCCAATCAATTACAAGATTATTAACTTTATTATACTCTGAATCATTATTAATAATATTTTTACACTTACAACTTAATATTTTATCAAGAAAATCATATTTAGAAACTGCTATCAAATTAGCATCCAAGAACAATGGTATACAGATGATTGATAATTCTCTTGGTAATAATAGCGATGACTCTGATAATGATGAAGAAGAAAATATTGCTGAGCAAGCATTTTTATCATTTAGTTGGTGGTTATTAAATAGAGGTTGGGGTGAAATTAAGAAAATAGTAGAAAATAGTGTTGAAGATGTATTTGGTGAAATTAATCCAAGACAAGAAATGTCAATTGACGAATTTGGTATTTTAATAAGTAAAGTTCAAGGTATTATTGATTCTGAAATTTTAAAACCAATACCAGGTTCCTCTGGTTCTGCATTTTCTACATTAGATGCATCAAATTATACAATGATTCCAAATATGAATTCATCTATGATTGGTAGCCAATCAATGAATTCTACAACTACATTAATAAATACATTATTACCTTCTAAAGAATTGGAATTCTATCTTTTACAGCAAACTAATGATTTAGATTTCTTAACCAAATTTAATAATGATATTTCTAATACAGAAAGACTTGATAAGTTATTAACTGAATTAAGTGATTATTTGAATGATGAACAAATTGGTTCAGTAGTCAGTTTGTTAGTAACAGTTGGTATTTCAAAAGTATTTGATAATATTGTTGATTCTTTAGTACAAAAGGAACTTTCATCGCCAGTAAAGAATGAAAGTACAGATGAAAGATTAACTGAAATTATTGAACCACCAAGAGCTAAGTTGGCTTCATTATTGGCGTTGATCACCAAACAATCAAATCAACTTGTTAATAATTCTTTGGATAATGATATTTTATATGCGCTAAACAATTTACCTGAGCTTGATGACCTTAGTGCCAGTGTGTATTCCAATTTTGATGTATGAAGTAACATAGATATCATAACACGTGTAATGTTTAAATAAATAAAGGAATTTGTAAGTACATATACATACATACATACATACATACATACATACACACATACATACATACATACATACATACATACATACATAATACATACATACATACATACATACATACATACATACATACATACATACATAATAACCCGAAATTTTGAAACATACCTAATACATATCCCTTACATATCCTTTTACAAAATATTGTAAATCGTCTCTAAATTTGAAACATCGACGCGAAAGCCCTTATTTTGTAGCAATTTCTGAGTTTCTCCTTTGTAAAAAAATGGCAATGTGATATTCTTGTTAATAATCGCATCCTTTTGTCTCTTTTTTAATTAATTAATTATTAATAATCATTTAAATAAATTATCATCCATAACTCATGTCCACCGAAAAGAAGATTGTTATTATCACCTCTGACAACGAAAAGTTCCCAGTTGAAAGAAAAGTCGCAGAAAAATCCTTACTTATAAGGAACATGTTAAAAAATCTTTCAACTGGAGATGACGATGATGATGATGAAGATGAAGATAACGAACCAATTGATATTCCAACTCCAAATGTTAGATCAGCTGTTATGAAGTACGTTATTGATTGGTGTGATCATTACAAGGATTCTAATACTGCTGATGATGATCAAGACGATGATTCTAAGAAATCTGCTCCAATCGAAATTTGGGATAAGAATTTCCTTACTGTTGATCAAGAAATGTTATATGAAATTATACTAGCCGCTAATTATCTTAATATCAAACCATTGTTAAATGCTGGTTGTAAGGTTGTTGCTGAAATGATCAGAGGTAAATCACCAGAAGAAATTAGACAGACTTTTAACATTGTCAATGATTTTACTGCTGAAGAAGAAGCTGCGATTAGAAGAGAAAACGAATGGGCTGAAGATCGTTAAGAGAATATCAGGTATATGTCGTTGTACTATCAATTGATATTTCCTTTCTTCATGATCCTTATTTTATCGCTTATATATTTCCTAATATTTCCTACAAAATTAAAATCAATTTATTATTTTTTAATTTTCCTCCGTTTGAAAATCTATCAATGAATCTGATTTTACTTAATGCTAGTGATTCTTAATATTTATTTTCATTTAACTTGTTTGATTTAATTTTGTCATAGTTGTAATATCATGTTTCTTTGTGTGTTTCCCCAGTAAAATGTCAAATGTGTAAAAATCGCGTCTATAGACCTCGGCTTAAAGCAAATCCCTCCTCTTAATCTTTTTTCACTAGAGTTCTTTTTTAACCAGTTCATTTCAGTTGAATTGTACTAAAGTAGTAGATATAGCAGGCCCCTGAGTTAATTATACACATCTTATAGTTATTTGTGTTATCTTTAAGTGTATATCATTGTCTACATCAAGCAATTCTGTTTGAAATTGACCGCTTTTATCTCAATTAAAGTTAAAATAGCGGAATATTCAATTTCCTTTGTTTTCACGAATACATTATCAAAAAGGTACTCCGAATTTCAGATATGCCAGAGCCCAATTCCCCATCTGTTTCAAAACTTAAGAAGTTTTTTGGTAAACAAAAACGTTCCATTTCAAATAGTTCAAGTTTTTCAGAAGTTAATACATCTACAATGAGTCGGTCAACAACTATTTCTAAAAGCTCAAGGCCGAATTCGGTAAGTATATTTCCTACACCGAATTCTGATACAAAGAAAACAAGTAAGAAAGGTAAGGTTTTATCTCCACAAGTGTCAATTACAGATTCAGAAAATACCAATAGATCACATTATAGTCTTCCGAATATTTCACCTGTAAGATCAGCTAAAAGAGACTCATCAGATCTCGGAGAAATAATTGATAAATCTAGAGTTTTACATAAACCTTTAAAATTCTTTATTCCGGAATCAAATGGTAACTCCCCATCTCCTTCTATTCATGATAAAGGACATATTTTAGTGGAGGAAGATGGTGAAGATGATAATAGTGAAAATATTAAAGGTGATGATAGTATGCATGAGTTAACTACTCTTTCTACCATTGGTAATCACAATAATAATAGATCACAAATTTCAGATGATGAGCACAATGAGGAAAAACGTGGTTTACTTTCGGCTATTATAAATTCTTTACATTTTAAATCTCAAACCGATATACATGAACATGAAGATGATCGTCAAAATAATATACCTGATGTTGATGACAATATAGATAATGCAGATTCAATCACATCAAATACAAAACCTGAAATTAAAATTATTTCTGGTAATCTTTCAAATCTAAAAAGTAATGATAAGGATACAGGTGATTCATTGAATGTAGTAAGATCCAGAACATCGGTTTCTCCGGCTGATGATATATCTTTTAACCCTATTAAAGAATCAGTTCTTAATAGTTTTGGTAAAGGTAGTTTATCATTGGATCATTTTCCAAGAAAAGATACCAAGAGAAATTCAAGCTCGTTTACCTCTCACGTTGCTAATTCTTCATCGTTAAAGAATTTATCTGGAAAATTAACAAATGAATTTAATCCAGATAAACAAGTTTCAATGCCTACTGCAAGAAGTACATCAAATATTAATGGAATTCTTCTGAATTCATCGGTTCAAAATGTACAGCAATCACAACAACCTTCTCGTAGTAAAAGTGAAAGAGATTTACAAAAAAGATCAGTATTGCCTCTTGTTTCACCAGATGCATCTACTACATCACCTTCTTCAAAATCCACTAGTACTACCAATGTAAATATTTTAGCAACAATGGATAATGGATCAATTAGATCATCATATGTCAAAAATCAAGGAGCTGCAGATTATTTTTCTATTGATCCTTCAAATGTTACTAATGGTGGTTCGGTTACTATAGAGTCAACACCTAATGATCCAGAAGTATCATTTGCTCAAAAGAAAAAGAGAAGAAATACAGAAAAGAATCATTATGGAATTTCTAGAATACTAAGTCGTGAAACTGTAGCTTCATCATCAAATGATTCAAAAAATGAACAAGAAGCTAATGGTGTAACAACAACTACTGCTGCTGTGTCTATTGCTCCTGTAGCAGAATTCAAAAAATCAGAAAGGGCAATGGAATTATATAGAAAATTGGGCACAAAGCCAGAAAGTGATAGAAATTATGAAGCTCTTCGTCAATGTTTCCCATCATTGCCAGCTGACGAATTATTAATAGATGTATTTTCATGTGCTTTTAAGAGAAAAGAAATGTTAATTCAAGGTAGATTATTTTTAACAGAGAAAAATATTGCATTTTATTCCAATATTGTAAGTTTAGTGGTTACATCATTTATTTTACCATTTAATAAAGTTATTGATGTAGTTAAAAAGAAAACTATGATCTTTAAAAACTCAATTGAATTTCAAACTTTTCATAATAAATATTTTTTTGCTTCATTTTTAGGTAGAGATGCAGCATATGAAACAATTTGTAAAGTATGGTCTTTACAAGGTACTTCATCATTTGGTAATACAATGGAAATGACACAAAAAGATGATGATTATGAAGTTGATGATCCTACTTCAGATTCAGATGCAGATGATGACGATGAAGGAAATATTGCAAAAGCTATGAAAAGATCAAGTAGTCTTTTATCTAATTCTCAAAATAAGCCACCAAAGGGTAAAGGTTATGATGTATATGGTCTTGTTGAAACTAATCCAGTTGATGCTACTCATGGATCAGTTGGTATTCATGTAGATGATAATTATGATGCAGATGAAGCGTACTATGATGATGCTGATACAAGTATTTCTGATCAAGAGAATATGGTTAAAGAAGAAGAAGGAGTATTGTCCACAGTGGGAGATGGTTCTAATGGTACAACATCTACATCATTTGGTGATATACCATTAATTGGACCATATATTCATGGACCAACTGAAAATGGATATGAACCTGCATCAATAGATACAAAGATTTCAGAAGAAATTATTGCCGCTCCATTAGGTGTTGTATATAATTTATTATTTGGTGATGATGTTACATTTGTTCAAAATTTATTATCAGTTCAAGGAAATTTTAATATATCAGATATACCAAAACTTGATTCAGAAAAGAAAAGACTTTATTCATATGTTAAACCAATTAATGGAGGTCCATTTGGTCCTAAACAAACAAGATGTAATATTACAGAACAAGTACTTAAATATGATTTAAATAATTCAGTTTATGTTATGCAAACTTCAGATACCCCAGATGTTCCAAAAGGTAATACATTTAAAGTTCAAACAAAAATATTTTTAAGTTGGGCATCACATAATGATACAAGACTCTATGTTGCAACTTGTGTTGTTTGGTCTGCATCATCCATGCTGAAGGCAGCTGTGGAAAAAGGTACAATTGCTGGTCAAGTTGATTCAATTGGAGTTTTAGTTAAAGAATTAAGGAAAAGAATTTCAAGTAGTGGAGGTAAATTAGGAGGTTCGAATGCTAAACCTATTAAATCTAAATCTAAGAAAAATAAAAGAAGATCAACTACAGGTGAAGTTTCTACTATGCCGCCTGTCGCAATACTACCACCACCTGCACCAGAACCAATTAAGAATGTTGGATTTATTGGAATGATTCAAAGTATAATATCAATGATTGATAGTTTATTACCAAAACCATTTACTTTACAAAATATTTTATTTACAATTTTATTATTATCATTTATTCATGATAAAGTTATTATTGGATGGTCAATTCAAAATTCAAATAATATAAGATATCGTAATGGTATTGAATTAGAACATGATATAAATTTAAGAAAATCCAATGATGATAGATATTTATTTAATAATGAAATGTTCCTTAATAGGGGTATATTAAAGAGAAGTGAATATGATGTCTGGGAATGGATAAATGATCGTAGTAAAGTTGAAGAAAGAAAACAAATGGAAAGTAGTAGTAATAATAATAATAAAAATAAAAACGTTACGGATAAATTAAAACAACAACAAATTGAAGAAATGATTGAGTTATTAGAAATGAGAAAAGATAGTCTTGAAAGTTTATTAAATGTATAGAGATGTGTATAAATTATAAATTATGAAAAATTTAAAAATTTTATTCTATAAACATATAAAGTGAAGTATGAAAAGTAAAAACAAAAAAAATCACATGTGACGTAATGTCAATGTTTATTCCCGTTCAACCATCAAGATAAAACAGTTTATAGCAATAAATATTTGTGTTTATTTCTTTCAATTTTCTGTTAAATATAGCAACAATTTAAACTCTTAAGTCATATATCGTATAATTATGATTGAAATAACAAAATATATAGCAATTGAAAAGAAAATTGTACTTTTTATAATTTGATATAAAATTTAACAAGATAATTTTGAATAAGATTTGATTTTTTACAGAATACACAGAATTAAATCAACTTTTTTTTACTTTATTAGTATTCTTATTATATACTAATACTAATTCATTCAATCAGTTTACCCCCTTATCCCGGAAGTTTTGTTATTCGATAATAATAATACTAATAACAATACTTTAATATTATTTTATCCCGGCCTACATTTCCATTCACCCCCAAATTTCCTTTTTCTCTCTTTATCTCTTCTTGTTTCATTTTATTACTATTAGTAGTAGTATTCTTATCTTATTGTTTTAAGTAATTATAGTATACATATAATCAATAATTTAGTTTTAATATTATTTTTTCATTAGATTATCCAAATTGTTCAATATATCATAATAATTTTTTTCTTGTCATATATTTGTTTCGAAACCAATTTTAATTAGATATAAAGATAAATAATGGCGTTAAAGAGTGAAAGTATTGTACATACTCCTGATACATCAATTGTATCGTCTTCATTGTCTGTTGATCCAGAAAAGATTATAACTTCATCATTGGAATCTAATTCCAATAATAATGATGATATTATTATTACAGATAAAAATACAAATATAAAATCAGATTCAACTCATGATCATGATTCATTAATATTAAAAGAAAGAAGAGAAAAATTAGAATTATTACAAATTGAATGTAATAAATTAATTCAAGAATTAAATTTACCAACTGATTCAACATCATCATTAAGTGAATCTGAAAAAATTGTTAAAAATCATATTAAACAATTAAAACAATATAATGAATTAAAAGATGTTGCTTTAAGTCTTGTTAGTTTAATAGCTGATCAAAAACATGTTAGAATTAAAGATATTTTAAAGGAAATGGAGATTTCTCCTGATGATAATTAATTAATTATCTTTGTTTAATATATCTTACTTTGCATAATACCATATTCTTTTTCCCGCTTTTCTTTTACTTATTTATTTGCTATTACATGATTCTATAATATTCATTTTCTTTTTGTGC
The DNA here is from genome assembly GCA_030568155.1 of Wenyingozyma suzukii. Classification (NCBI taxonomy): domain Eukaryota; kingdom Fungi; phylum Ascomycota; class Pichiomycetes; order Pichiales; family Pichiaceae; genus Wenyingozyma; species Wenyingozyma suzukii. The sequence continues at coordinate 272,320 of JAJLTK010000011.1, read as the reverse complement.
TTGATTTGCTTGATTTGCTTTTTATTCTTGGTATCAAAAAGGGAAACAAAAGTACACAAACATATCTTCTTATCAATCACAAACTTTCGTTTTTTTAATATTTATTTTTTCCATATATTATTAAATAAGGTTGTTTTTTTAATTTATACTCAACTCAATTCATGAGCTTCCTTTTGTACTGGTATATCTTGTACTAGGTTCACTGCTTTGTAAGCTATGAATCAAATATATCACCTTGCATAGTTAAAAATTCCCCATAGTAATAAAAAATTCCTCTTTTAAGCGAAAAAAATTTTGAAAAAAAATGAAAAAAAATTATTTTCTTTAACAATAAACATTGAAATATTAACATGTTTTGTTTTTGGTGATAATAAATAATAAATAATAATATTGATACCACATAACATATAAGATGGCTAAACCAAATAGAGAAATCTTAACAGGAGGTAAAAGATATGCTCAAAAGAAAGCAAAGACAAATCGTGTTGAAGAAGTTACATTTGATAAAGATTCAAGACATGAATTTTTAACAGGATTTCATAAAAGAAAGTTATTAAGAAAGAAAAAAGCACAAGAATATCATGCTGAACAAGAAAAAATTGCAAGATTAGAAGAAAGAAAATCTATTAGAGAAGAAAGAAAAGATATTATTCAAAAAAGATTAGCTGAATTAAATGAAGCTAAAAAGACATTTTTAGGAGATAGTGATGAAGAAGAATCTGAAGAAGAAGAAGAATCTGATGATGATGAAAAAAAAGATATACAGAATAAAGAAAGTAATAATGATAGTGATAATGAATGGGAAGGTTTTGTTGAAGAAAAAGAAATAGATGAATTAGAAATTAAAAATAATAAAAAAAATGGAATTTTAAAAGTTAAACATATTTATAATATTCAAGATAATGAAGCACCAGTAAGTGGAGAATCAGTAGTTACAATTGAAAGTATGGATAATCCAAATACTTCATACCTTGAGAATGTTGATCTTATGACTGTTGCTAAGGCAAATCGTGTTGATTTAAATAAATCTCAAGAAGTTTTAGATAAATCTATTGAAAGAGCAAGAAAATATGCACGTTTAATTGGTGTATCTGATGAAGATACAAAACCAATTAAACCAAAGAAGAGGAAGTTTAGATATCTTAGTAAAACTGAAAGAAAGATGAAGAATCTTAAAGAAAGAAAAGATAAATTAAAGAGTAGAAAGAGAAATTAAATTTAAAGAAAAAGTAAAGAAAGATATTTTTTTTCTTATTTGTTCTATATTTTTTTAATGTGTATTTAATCTATGTAATAACAAAAACAAAAAAAGAAGGTCTATAAATTATTTAATTCAATGGAATTAGTTGATGATGAAGTTAAATTATCTGTAAAATCAGACATTTTAACAAATTCAGTTTCAATTTTAATGAAAACCCAAACCCATCTTCTTATAATTTCTAATATTTCTAAAGTAAAATGTCCAATTTCAGAACTATATAAAGAACTAAAAATAAAAAATAATAATGTAACATCATCATTTGTTTCATCAGGTTTAAACCACCATCTACATATCCAAATATATCTTAAACAAAAATCAATAAATATAGCTGAATAATAATAAAATTTGACATCAAATAATAAAACTTTTCTTAAATAATCTTTACCTTGATCTGATTTTAAAACTTTATGAAATACTTCAAAATTCCAATCCATTTGAATATCCCAAATTAATGAATAAGTTGAATTAATAAAAGAACCAATATACCAACAAGTTAAACCAAAATCGGGATAACCTAAACGTATAATTAAAGTTGCAATAACAGGTAATGAAGCAGTTGAATATTTAATTGCATTTAAAAAATGTTGATTATTTCTTCTACCAGATTTTTCAAATTCAAAAAGACATTGTTTAAATCTAATAATTGAAGGATATAAACCAATTAATAAATCAGTTGAATAAATTGTTGCATGATCTCTTTTTAAAACTGATGAACTTGTAGGTAATACCGGTATTCCTATAAGTAATGCAGAGATATATACCATAAAATCAATTAAAACACGATTATATGAAGTAAAAGTATCAGCTAATAAGATATCATTATTTCTTAAATTAATATCAATATTTCCAATTAAAATTCTTTTAACAGTTTCAACAAATCTTTTTTTATCAGCTGAATCAATTGGATATAACATAAAGAAAAAAATGACAAATATTCCAATCAATGGACAATAATGAATTAAAAACCAATCATAATCATTGATCATATGAATATAAAAAAATAAATAATTTAATAATGTGAAAAAAGTTGTTTTTAATAATAATTTTTTAGTCCTGGAAATTAATTGTATTGGGCCAACTTCATTTAATTGATTTGGTTGGAATTTTAAAACTTTTGGTACATCGATATTATGATTATGACATACTTTTAAATTAATACACCAAAGCCAAATACCAACATTTATTAAAAATAAAGCTCTATATGATAAAGGTAAATACATATCAAATAATGACATATCTTCTTTACCATTAATATTTTGATCTTTATTTTCGGGTATAGCAGCAATTACATTTGTTGATTTTAAAAGAAACAGTAGTACTGTTGTCGATAGTATTTGTCTTTGGTTATTCATTTTGTCATTAATAGGCCCTAATTATCTATTTACTGATTGAAATAACAACAATAATAAACAAATGATTTGAACAAGTAATGTATAACAAAGTTTAAATTTATTGAAAAATTTATCGCGTCAATTTTTTACAACATTTTATTTACAACATTTTTACAACAATTTTCGTATTTTCTCTTGATTGAAATCTTCAAAAAGATAAAAGGTATAGAGAGATATCAAAGAAAAGAAAAGGAATATTATAACTTCAGACCAATAAAAAAAGTTTTAATCAGAGAGGCTAATAAAAGCTACTTGTTCATGATTAGCATAGAAATTTGGAAACATCATTAGTTTAAATATACCTTTTTTTGATTCTTGTGATAAAAAATCTCATACTTCCCAAAATTTCAACTTTGAAAAAAAAGAAAACATATTTTAAATAAGAATAAGAATAAGAATAATAAAACATAGCTTTATTAAAGCAATTGCTATATATATTTATAAAAAAAACTAAAAGAAAATAAAAAAGAAAAAAACAATTTGAATGGAATTTAAAAAAAATAAAAACTAAAATCATAAAACTAATATAGATCAGAATTTTCAGTGTGTTTGGCTAATGAAATCGATTCGGTCATCATAGATCCGTTTGGGGCGACAGCTTGTCATCATTATATTAGATATTATGGTTTTGGTTTAGATTTATAAAGCTGTATTTAAAAAAAAGATAAAAAACAACCAATTCCATCAAATTTTTTTAATGATAAAAATAAAAAAAAATTGTTAGTAAAAATCTCCAGAAAACTGCAACTGTGCAAATCAACAATCAAAGACAATACATAGTAGTGTCATATCATTGTTGACGTGTACAGTGAAGTAAAATCCTGTGATAGTATAATAACTCAATGATTGAATTAATTAATTTACAAAGAAAAGAAGAAAGAAAGAAGTAGTAAAAGAATGAAAGAAGAAGAAAAAAAATTTTCTCTTTAAAAATTTTTTGTTTGATGAATTTTAATTTTGACGTCGATCGTCGTTCGACTTTATTTTATTTTGGCATTTGGCGTTTTCTAATACCATGGGGATTTCTTGTATGTATGGCTTTCTATATTGTAATAATTCATAAGTATGTATAATAAAGGACTATTATAGGGGATTTACTTATGAAGTAGTATAATAATGTCTCTTCGGCGGATTGAAAAGGAAATTAAATTAAATAAAGATGTTGAAAATCAAAATCAAAATCAAAATCAAAATGAAATAAATGAAGGAGGCGTAGATAATGATAATAATGATTCTACTCCGAAATGTTTATTAACTTCACCTAAACCTTCAATTTTTACTATACAAAACTTTCTTGATTTATCTAAAAGGGATAAATCTTATAATACACCTCTTTCAGTTATTGGTCATATCGATGTTAATGCATTCTTTGCCCAAGTTGAACAATTAAGATTAGGTTATTCTGTTGATGATCCAATAGTTTGTGTTCAATGGCAAACAATTATTGCTGTTTCTTATGCTGCTCGTAAATTTGGTGTAAGTAGACTTATTACACTTGATGAAGCTAAAAAGAGATGTCCTCAATTAATAATAGCTCATACTGCAGTTTTTAAAAAAGGTTCATCAGAATGGTCTTATACTGATTATTTACCTTCACCTGTTGATCATAAAGTTTCATTAGATCCATATAGAAGAGAAAGTAGAAAATTACTAAAACTAATTAAATCATTTTGTCCAATTGCTGAAAAGGCAAGTGTTGATGAAAGTTTTTTAGATTTTGGTGAAATGATTTATCAACGTTCAATAAAATTATTTCCTAATCATCTTAATCCTGAAATATTATTATCTAATAACAATAATAATAATAATAATGAATTATTACCACCAATTCCTGAAAAACTTCCAATTGAATTGCAATGGAGTGGTTATGTTGTTCATACTGAAGAAGAAGATTTAAGTGATGATAATAATTATTTAATTCAAGATTGGGATGATATTTTTATTTTAATTGGTTCGCAATTAGGTTCCTCTTTAAGAAAATTAATACGTGATGAATTAGGTTATTTAACATCATTTGGAATCGGTAGAGTTAAAACATTAGCTAAATTGGCTTCTGATTTTAAAAAACCTGATAATCAAACAATTGTTAGAAATTCAGCTATACCACAATTTTTAACAAATTTTCAATTTACTGATTTTTGGGCAATGGGTGGTAAAACTGGTCAAATAATAAGACAAAAATTAAATATTCCTGAATTTGAAGATGAATATATGGGTGGTGCTGATTCTGGTGCTGGTAACAATAGTCAAATATTTAATGATGATGATGACGATGATGATGGAATTAATATGCGCCGTGATTTTGAATTTGATCATTCACAAGGTGATAATGATGATGATGAAATTTTAACCCAAAATCATGAAATTACTAGATTTGAACAAAAAAAAGTTGATTCAAATGGTTTTATTAGAAAATATTTTACATTAACTGATTTAGAATTAAAATTAAATGATAAATCATTAGCTGAAACATTATATAAAATTGTTAGAGGTGAACTTTATGCTCCACTAAAAGAACGTGTTGATATTAAATCAATGGGATCGACTAAAAATTTTAGAGGTAAATCAGTTAGTTCATCAAAGGATTTAATCCCATGGTTTAGAGTTTATTCAAGTGATTTATGTCAAAGAATTCAAGAATTAGATGAAGAAACAAATTGTCTTCGTAGACCAAAGACAGTTTCTGTTTCATTGAAAAATTCTAAAGGAAATACAAGATCACGTCAATCTCCTTTACCACAATTAAATGATTTAGATAGATTACATGAATCAATTTATCAATTATCAATTAAAGCATTAAAAGATTTAGAAAATAATTGGGATAATTCTATTGGTAGAATGTATCCTGCTGTAAGTTGTAGTATTTCAATTAGTAAATTAGAAGTTATTGATAATGTTATACCATTAGATCAATTCTTCGGAGCAAATGCTAAAAGAAATTTAAAAAGACCTGCTGAAACTAAATCAATTGAATATGATAAGAAATCTGAAATTATTAAAGAAAAGGGAAAAAAACCACCTCCATTAGTTTATGTTTCACAAAAGAAGCCAAAATTACTATCATCATCTTCTTCATCGCAAACCCATGATGTTTTATTAGGTTTATCTAAATTAAAATCAAAACAATTAAAAGATCATACTCCTTCTATATTTGAAGATTCAAATTCATTGAATGATAATAATAATAAACATGAAGATGCTATAAATCATCCAAATTTTTGTCAAGAATGTCAAAAAATAATAACTGGTGTATCAAATGAAGAACATTCAGATTGGCATATGGCTAAAAATCTTGCTTGCTCACTTAATGGAAATTTATCAGGTCAACATCATGAAGAATCATTTGCTGATAAAGTATTTAGATCAAGATTAAAATCTCAATCAGAATCTAAAATTAATCCAGGGAAAGTTAAATCAAAGACTAAAGGTAAATCTTCTGGACAATCTCAACTCCCTTTTTAAAGTATTCGTGTACATACATATATATAATATTCCATATACCCCGTTTATAAAAACATTGTATAATAAACGAATTCAAAGTTACGAACATTAAATCATACGCAAATAGTCGATATATTTTTTTCTCTTGCGGTTTCCTAAAAGGGAAACATTTGAAACCATGAAGCTAACCGAACTTCTGTTTTTTTGTATATTCTATAAATTGTATTTCTTTCTTATATATAAAAGCACAAATAGGAGAGATATATTGTTGTCATATAACAATGAGTTCTAATACTACACCATCTGAAGATGGTTATAAAAGATTTTTAAAATTTGCCAATTCACCTGCAATTGTACGAGCAAATCAAAAAGATTCATATTTTGAAAGTTTGATAAGAAATGATTTACATGAAGTTATAAAAGTATTCAAAGGTCAAAGATTTGTAAATACATATCCAGAAGAAATAAGAGTGCTGGCCACTACACTATATTTATCATTAACTACATTGCCTGGTACAAAAACTTTAGGTGAAGAATATACTGATTTAATTTATGTTAATAGAAATGGTAGAAAATTACCAAAATTATTTTCAAGATTAAGCTTTGTAATTTCATATGCAATAGTTCCATATTTATTAAAAGTTCTAGTTAAGAGTCTTCAAGTTGATAAAGATGAAGAAGATGAAGAAAAATCAGAAGCTGAAATAAATGAAAAAAAATCGAAGAAGAAATCAAGGAAACATCATCATCATAATCATAATCATGAATCAAAACTGAAACTTTTGTTAATTAAACTTCGTGAAATATGGACTAAATTATTACATTATGTATCCAAAGTATCATATGTTAATATGCTAGATTTAATTAATTTACATTTAGCTTTCTTTTATTTTAGTGGAAGTTATTATCAATTATCAAAGAGATTTTTTGGTTTACGTTATGTATTTGGTCATGAGGTTAGATCTCAACAACCTAAAGGTAATTATGAATTACTTGGTGGTTTAATATTTTTACAACTGTTATTTAAAAATTATACAAGTTTATCCAAATTTATTGAAGAAAAATCACAAAAATCCAATTTAGACAATGAAAAAGAAGATCTTATCGATCCAAATTCTGATAGAGTTTATGGTATTCCAATAGAGATTGATGAAGATGATGAAAATATTAATTCAAAGAAAAAAAAATCTAAAATTAAATCAAATAAACCACAACTTGTTGTTAATAATAAAACAGATTTATCAGATCCAACTCAATTACCATACATACCTGAAAATTCAAGAAAATGTATGCTTTGTTTATCATATATGATTAATCCTGCTTGTTCTTCTTGTGGTCATGTTTTTTGTTGGAATTGTATTGTTGATTGGTGCAGAGAAAGACCAGAATGTCCATTATGTAGACAAACTGTTCTTGAACAAAATTTACTTCCTTTAAGGTGAATAAAATTTATGTCTATGCGTGTTTTTTTCTTTTATTTTTTTTCTTTCTTTGTATTTTATATGAATATAATCAATAAACTTATATTAAATTGTATAAATAATAATAATATTAATGCATCTACATACCTATATGGAATAAAATTTGTTTTCCTTTCTTCTTTTTACCACCACCATTACCACCAGCGGTCGCCTGAGGTGAAGGAGATGTGGTAGGTAATTGATCATTTAATGATCCTAGACTTGGAAAACTTGAACTTGGAGAAGAAGAAGAATTATTTTCATTTTGTTGTTGATTTCCCCATCTTCCCATAGTTGGTTTAATAGGATTAACACGAGGAATTTTCTTTTTCATTGGTTCACTTGGTAAAGTTGGGAAAGCTTTACTATTGTTATTAACTGGTACCTTTACAGGTTCTTCAGGTTCTTTCTTTTTGATATTATCTAAATACTTTGGTAAAACAACATTAGAATAATCAGGTGGATTTTCTGATTTAAGAGATGTTGATGATGAACCTGGTGTAGATGATGCAGATATAGATGAATAAGCTAAAGAAGAGAAATTCATTTGTTTCTTACCATTACTCTTTGATGATTTCAATTGAGATCCTGGAACAATACGTTTAGTTGTATTATCACCTGGTAAAGCAGGGAATGAAGTTACTCTTGGACCAGTTGATGCAACAGGTGGTGCAATTGGTCTTGATGAAGGTGATGCGTAATTAAGAGAAGATGAAGATCCAGATCTAGAAGATAATGAAGATGAAGAAAGCGAAGGGAAATTTTTAGATGAACTAAGAGCAGCTGGTTTATCAGAAGTAGTCTTACCCCATCCATGAATACTAATAGCATCTGATTCTCTAGCACCAGGTAATGATGGGAATTTATCCTTCATTGATTGTCTATTAAATTCCATATTTGTAATTTCAACTAAATCTTTTTGTTTCTTGGATCCAGGTTGACAAATTTCAGATAGTTCATACATTAAAATATTGATATCAGCATTTGCATCTTTAAATATATCTTCATATTGACTCTTAAGTGTTTCTGCATCAAAATCGCCTTTTTGATAAGCAATATTAACAGCTTGAAACTTGTTAAATACAGATTGAGAATAATTTAAATAATGTCTTGCTCTTTCTTCTAATCTAGTTTTTTTAAGTTCAAGGCTATCACGCTGATTATCATCTCTTATATCATCCGAATTACCTCTAGGAGCAGTAAAAGTGGAAAGTTGACTACCAAAATTATTTCCCATTAAAGATCTACTACCTCCAAAGATATCACGATGTTCACTGACCATATGTGCTTGTAAATCAAGATCATCTCTAAAGACAACGAATTTTTCATCTAAACAACTTTGAACATTACAGACATAATGCTTGTCTCTAAAATGGGCAAATAAACCATCATAATCTTTGTAATAAACAGGTTTACGTGGATTATCTTGATCACAAATATGACATTTTTCATGTCTTTCACGCATATGTACAAATAATTCATCATCTGAATAAAATCTCTTTCTTGTACAAAATTTACAAATTGGATGACCTTTAAAACCTTGACCATCACCACTTGTTTCATGAATTTGTAATTGTCTTGTAGTATATAATTGAAGTTCAGAAATAAATGCTTTTTTAAATTGATGACAAAGGGTACAATATGCCTTATCATGTTTATTTCTTGCATGCTCATTTAATGCTTTAAAATTAGAAAATTCTTCATCTTTACAACTTCTAACTGGACATGTATATTTTAAAAGCTTTAAAGTTGCAATTTGTACATCTTCGGATGTAAAGTCAATAGCATATTTTTCATCTCTATATTTCTTTTCAGCACCAGTAATAGAATAATAATCATCTACTTCTAATTTATCAGTAAAGACTAAACTTGCACATTCAGAACGACAAATTAAACATTGAGTCTTGTCAAACAAAGCACGTTGTCTGAAAGCACACATATGACACACTCTATGATTACAAGGTGATAAAGACGCTATAACAATATGATTAGCGCAAACTATACAAGAATTTTCATCATCCTCATCATAATCATCATTATCAAGTGTTTCATTACGCTTCCATTCTATATTGTTGGATTTTTGATTATTCTGTTGTGATTTTGGTTTTGATTTGTATCCACTTGGTTTATTCTGGCCACCATTAGATTTATTGGAGCCTTTAGACCTAGCTTTAACCTTGACTTCTCCTGATTTATTGGTATCAGACATTTGATAATTATATAAAATTAGTTATTTCAAAAGCTTAAGTAGAATATTCACCAAATATATTGTAATAAATGTAAGATAAAATACATTTTTAATGATTATGACTGAAACATATAAGAAGATTTTGCAATTTTCACTTTCTTCATCAACGAAATTTGATTGGCAGTGCACGAGTGTTTTTTTTTTCTTCACTTCTTCTCTTGATGATAATGATCTTGTTTGTGTTGCTTGAATTAAATATCTAGATAGTTTAATATATATAAAGTGCTTGTATAGCTTTATTAAAAATAATAATGAACGTTAGTGCTACTTTGAATGTTGGTAGACTTCTCATAAGACCTGATTTGTGTTTACCTCACTTAGCAGTTCCAACATTTAATCATTTACCTACAACAATCAACATAGAAAGTTACAACACTAATATCAAAGCCATTGTGCTAGATAAGGATAATTGTTTTGCTAAAGATCACGATGATAAAGTATGGCCCGAGTACGAGGAAAAATGGGATCAATTAAGAGCCTTGTTTCCTGGTGATCATATGATAATTGTTAGTAATTCGGCTGGAACTAATGATGATATAGATCACAAACAAGCTAAAATACTGGAAGAAAGAACAGGTGTTACTGTATTAAGACACTCAACTAAAAAACCAGGGTGTCATGGAGAGATCATGCAATTTTTTAAAGATAGAAATATTGTAGAAAATGCAAGTGAAGTTGCAGTCATTGGTGATCGTTTATTTACAGACATGTTAATGGCTAATATGATGGGAGCATATGGTATTTGGATCAGTAAAGGAGTTGTTGAATCTTCTAGTTATATATGTCAAATAGAGCGTAAAGTTTACAGTCAGTTAAATGGATCTTGGAAGCCTCAAGATCCTAGATTATAACAAAATTTGATAATAATTAATTAATTTATAATATATAGGAAAATAGACAAAAAAACCAATAAAATAAGAAAAAAATTAAGAAAATTAATAAAACAGTAAATGAAATACAAAATATTGATTATTGTACTCCTAAAAGTATGCCATCCATAAAGTATCTGTACTTGAAAGATTACGTGGATTAACAGCACTTGAAATTAAATTTAAAACATGTTGAGAGGAAACAGCTTGACCAGAATTTTCAATACGACCAAGTTGGGAAATTCTCTTGATAACAAAGTCGACATTAACACGTACAATTTCACGCAAGTAAGCATCTGGAGTAGAAATTTTATGTTGTTGTTGGAACCATGCAATAACTTCATCTCTAACAAATAAGCTAAGGAAGTGTTCAATTTCATATTCAGGGTCCGCTAAACATTGAGCAATGACAACAATATGCATAGATAAGATACCTTCCAAACCAGCTTCACCAATAAGTTTTTGAACATTAGGAGTAAGACGGAATGGAACAAGTTCTGGACAGAAGAATAATGGTGCAGCTCTTTGAGTTGAAATATCAAAATTAGAATTGGCAAATGCGTTATTTTGAGTCTTACCGTTAGCAATCTTGTATGGTAACATTTCTGAAGTCCAAACTCTACCCGAGTGTTGGTTGATATGAATCTTTTGTGGTTGACGACTATTGACACAGAACATATAAGTCATAAAGATAAATGCAGCGTATTGAGAAGAGAATTGTTTTCTAAATAACCAGAAATCTTCGAATTTTTGATAACGGTTGGCAAAGAAATCTCTCATTACAGTAGTTGGGACAAGTAATGATTGAATAGCAGCTAAAATTTCGGTCTTAACGCTAAGTAAATCTGGTTTTGGTAAACGAGGATCATAAGCAGCATGTAACTTACTAATTGTATATGCTAATGGTTCATCTCTATTTTGACCCATCTTACGACAATAATCTTCATATACTGAAAGCATATTTGTATAACCATCTTCATCTGACATAATTCTAATATGAGGGGAGAGAGGAACAGCAGCTGGCAATGTAAGATCAATGTTACGATGACGTGATTGAACATTCTTCGATAATTGATCATTGAAAATTCTGAACATTTGGAAAATACGTTCTTCACGACGACAATGACGAGCAGCAGGATATTGGACAGCAAATGGATGTAAACTACCATCATGACCACGAATTGTGATCCTCTTATAGCAAGCAGTAGATCCACGAATAACTTCTAATGTTGGTAAAAATCTCTCTATCTTGATAAAATGACTGTTACTTTCTTTGTTTAACAAGTATTGACCAGGAATTTCAATATCTTCAAATTTTTGGTGATGAAATTGACTGAGATGTGGACAAACCTTTTCTAAATTAACTTTACCAAAACTTCTATCCAATTTTTCTTCTAAGCAATCACGCCATTTACGTAACTTAGAAATATATGTCTCTAAGTTTGGCTTACTCTTAATAATATCAATTTCAAATTCAGATCTAATATGTCTTGGTAATACAGTATCAGCAAATCTAATGATATTAGCTTCTGTTGCAGGTGGTAATCTGGCATCTTCTCTTGGGTTTTGAAGACGGTTAACAAAATGAACACCATCATTGTACAAAGCAACAACTAATCTATATGCATCCATGTCAGCATCACATTTGAATCTTTGACTAATTTGATCAACAAATGATTCTAAAGATAAAGCTAATAATGGATAAGCAGTTTTCAAAATACCCATAATTTCATCAACATATTGCCATGGTTGTCTTTGACCATTTTCAGAGTTAATTGTAGTAGCTGGAGTTGATTGAGGAGGAACTGGTGTACCAGCTGGTGGACTTCCAGCTGTACTTGTGCCATTATTTGGAGTACCAGATTCAGCTGAAGGAGTACCAGCTGTACCATTGCTAGCTGCAGATGATGGAGCAGTGCTCTTAGCTTGACGTTGTAAACCTGCCATATCTTCTTTTGTTGTTCTTAATTGGAAGTGTAATGCTTGTGGGTAAGATTTAGCAATACGAATCAAAACTTGACGAATTAACTTAGCTTCTTTATCTGATAATGAAGATAACAATTGTGGAATAAATGTAACCCAATGCCAGACAGGCATTTCACCTTGATGAGATTCAAAAGCATCACTTAAAGCATTTGATGGATCTTCTAAGCTAATCAACCATAAAATTCTGCATAATAATCTTCTAGCTTTATTATTCTTATAAAGACTTGCAGCTTGTAAATAACAACTTACAGCATGAACAGCAAAAGAAATTTCATTCTTTTCTTTAAATCTTTGATCATTGAAGAAACCCCATTCAGCCCATGCTTTTGGTAAATTAAGGTCTAATTGAACTGCTGTAGCAAAAGCTTGATTAGCTTCATCTGGTGCATTAAGCTTAGCTAAGAACATACCCTTTAATGTAATAAATTCAGCTTTTTGTTGACTTGCAAAATAAACCAAATTGGTATTACTTATAACATCTAAACCAGTATTTAACTCATTTGGATTTTGGTAATGGCATTTAGCTTGTTCACGTAATTTTAAGAAAGCTTCTTGGATTTCAATATTTGGTAATGTATAAATCTTTGTTAATTGATTGATACATACTTCCGCCATATTATGTTTTCTGGCAACATGAGCAAAACGGTTAATAACCCATGCAATTTCATGATAACCTCTAAATGCATATGAATTATTAGTACTATTGGTTTGTTGTAAAGATGGAATCAATGGCATATATACTTTGTTGATGACGTTGAATGCATGTTGACGCCATGTAACCAAATCATTCCAAATATTAATATCATCCCAGACATTTGGTAAACGTTCACGCCATGCTTGTAACACTCTCTTCAATTCTTGTGACTTTACATCTAGGTTTTGAGCTGTAGTAGTTGCCAAACTTCTGTAGACTTGACTAGCTTCCATAAATTCAACATATTGTTGGAATGTATGTAACAATGAAACATGAGAAGAAGTAACTCTAGAAGGTAATGAGTGCCATTTACGAAGAGCAAGTTGAATACCTTCGTCACAATATCTAGTAACATTTTGAATAGTTTCTCTGTTATGTGCATAACCTTGTAAACAAAGGAATGTTTGATACATTTGTCTTCTAGGAGTTGGAACATCCATAATTGTCTTAACAGATTGTTCCAATGGCTCTCTATCAGAAACCCAATCAGCAACTCTCCAACCACATTCAAGAAGCAAGTCAGTGAACCCTTCATGTTTAGCTAATTCTGTTAAAATATCCCAATGTTGTAATTTTTCAGCACAAAGAATCCAGTTATCTTCCCATAAAGAATATTCTGATTCACTATAAGGTAAAGCACCACCTCTAGCTTTAATTTGGGCGGTTTCATATAATTCAATAGCTTTATCCCATAAACCTATTTGCTCGTATGACAAAGCAGCATTAGTTTCAAAATATTTGGCTCTTCTTCTCCATAAACCATAAAATAAGTCATATTCATGTAAGTTAGCATACATTTCGACTAAAGCATCTCTATTAGTTTCACGAACTCTTGCACTTTCTGAACTTTGATTGGATTCGATTTGTTCCAGAATTCTTACACCAGAATACCAAGCATTGTAATTCAAACTTAAATATTTCACTAAGTGAGGTGGTAACTTCAAATCTTCACACTTACCAGCAGCCTCCAACATTGTGTATATGACATTTGGTCTAGTATCTTGTTGACGAACGTGATAATCTTTAGATAGTAAAGTAACAAACAAATGGAAGAAATCTGAATTATCTCTATAATCAATTGCTTTGTAAGCTACAGGGAAAAGAGCCAACCAAGAATTGTGAATGATTTCAGGGCTTTGGTAAGATAAATCTAATAAAGGAACAATGATTTCCTTTGCTTTAACAGTCATCTTTCTTTTCAAAAATGAAACATGATTATCAATAAAGGTTTTTATATTATCTCCTACTTGAGCACTATCATCTTTCTTAGGTGGCAAAGCTTCTGAAATATTAGCTAAAGATGAAATTCTATACTCATGTTTACCAATCTTAAGTTCATGTTCACCATCAAATGAACCGTAAAGGATTTGAAGAGCTTGATTTAACCATGGGTAATCAGCAAGGAATTCCCAATTTTGTTCACGGATAATATAGAATAATCTCTTGCTGATATCTTTCTCCAAGCTTTTGTCTAATATTGACATAAGCTCTTGTCTGATAGAAGTTTCTGATAACTTAGTACCAACTAAAAATGGTTGTTCCATTCTAACAGTAAGTTCAGTTGCAACCAAAGATTCATCTTTAAAAATATCAACGATAATACTATAGTATGCCTTTGATAATGCTGCATCACCTTTCAATTCATAAACCATCATCTTGGAAAGAATACCAGCTTTTTCCTTTGTTGTTGGGAACAGTTCATTGTTCTTGGAAAGAACCCACCTTCTGACAATTTCAACAATTTTCCATAATAAATCTTTGTCTACACAACGTTCTATCAATTGAACAAGCAATGACAAAAATATTCTTCTTTGATCACCAAGTGCACTAATTCTCATAGCAGAAAAACTTAAAATCTTATCTAACAATTTACTAGTCATTTTTGATTCATAATCATTAGAATTGGATCCATCAACTTGGTGTGTACGATTTTGAGATGAAATAGCAATATGATCTTTAACCAACTTACTCAATGTACGCATAAGTATAGGGATTTGAGCATTCAGAGCATCTGGTCTATAATTGGCTAATGTCCAAGATAATGTAACACCTGCCGCAACTGAATTTGGACTATTTAAATCATCGGTAACAGCAGTAACTAATAAACTGACAAAATTCTTGACATCTTCAGGTTGTTCTTCTTCTGGATCTGGATATTTCTCTTGAATTGCCTTCAATATTAAAATCAATACACTTTGTAAGACTTCTTGAATATCATGATTGTCTGAACGAATACACTTTTCTAATAGTTTCTGAAGATAACTTAAATTAGAGACAATCCAATCAGCAGTTTTCCACTCTAAAGCAACACCTAAGACTTCTAATGCATTCAAACAGTATCCTAAAACATTATTAGCATTAAAATCAGCTGTAACCAAGAAACGCTCGAAGAAAGCAAGCTTAATTTGAACCTCAGGCCAATATTTTGGTGAAAGTAAAATATGCAAAATATGCAAAGCACGTTGACCTAATTCATGTTCTGAAGCTCTGTGTTGACAAATACAAACATATCTAATCAAGAAAGTAATACAAGTTTCTCTTTGACCAAATGGAACAGTATAAGGTTCAGCTTTGGTAGCATCAGATGATTCAGTTTCTTTTGTATCAGCATCCATATCAACATCACCATCAGCATCATTGACGATCTCTTTTTTAATGTCAAGATCTTCAATTTCAGCTTTAGCTCTTGTTTCCCATTTCAAAATTAACTCAACCATATCAATAGCAAGTGTTTGGTTCTCTAGTGAACTACTGTTTAAAAGAGTTAACTTTCCCATTGCTGTGATAATATTTGGAATAAAATGATCTCTTGCAACATAAAACAGGTCAGAATGGAAAACAATAAATTGATAAACATTAAGTACTTGAATAACATTAAAACCATCTTCAGTTAAAACACGACGAGGCCATTTCAACCAACCCATAGATGAACCGGTTGGCTTCATACGAGTTTCCATAACTGGTGCAAGTAAATCAAGAGCTTGTCTAACCAAAAATCTGATATCATTTTGATTAGCCTTCAAAAGAGCAACTAATATTTGAGTAACCAACTTTGGTGGAGTATCATAAGCAGCAATAAAATAAGCAGTTGAAACATAGGCAGCTTGTTTTGCAATCATATCATCTAAAGTAATTAAATTCCAATTAAACTTAATAATATCTTTTCTGTAATCACTAACTTGATCTGGAGCAACTTTAACCAATAAAGATGTTAATTGAAGTAATTCTAGTCTGTAAATATCAATTAAACCAGTCTTTTTAGCAGTATTAGAATCAGATGCTTTCTTCCATATATGTTCATTTACAGTATCTAACCAATTAACATAGTCACCACCTTTTTCAGTAAGCTTAACTAAATCACCATTGATATGAACTTCAAAAATACAGATAGACATAAAAACATTCTTAATAAGATATGCCTTGGTCTTAATATTAACTTCTGTCTTTGAGCAATATTCAATAATCTTACTCAAATATGATTGTCTTAATTTAACATCGGTTGATTTAACAATTTCATTGAAAACATAATCTGAAATAATATCATTAACTTGAATATCCTTGGAAAACAAATAATCAATAAATTCAACAGTATCAGTGGGTTCATTCAATTGTTTCAAAGATTTAATATAAATATTTTCTAACTTGATAACAGATTGATCCATTTGAAAATGAATTGCAGATGTTAATGGAGTAAACTTCTTGTGAGTCAAACATTCAGAAGATATAGAAAGTAATTTCTTCAATAATGGTTTTTGACCTTTAAACCACTCATCATCTTGTGAAGCTAATGCAGCAACTAAATCAATCAAATTAGCAAATTTCACACATTTAGCATCTAAATTAGTCTCTTCAGTTAAAATAGAAACAAAAGTAGACTCAAAATTATTTTTAACTGCTTGACGTAACTTCTTTGAATCTGGTAAACCAACAAAATAAGCAAATCTAGTACCATAAACTCTCAAAGAAAATTTACTTTTGAAATAACTAACAGAATTTTCATCAAAACGATCAAGAAATTTAGCAATTGATTCTCTAAATGGTGAAATTTCATGACGACGTAAATGAGATTCTAAATAAAGAAGAGTACTTAAAAGTTCTTCAATAAAAGTAAACGCTTGAGAAGGTAATAAATGGAAAATATTCAAAATAGCAACAACAATTTGAATGATTGGATTATTATCTAATTCTTGTAAGGCAATTTTCTGTAATGTTTGTGGTTGAGCCCATGCCATCAAATGATCAAGTAATTTTCTTCCAATTTCAACTTTGAAATATGAAATTAACAATTCTAAAAGACGTGATAAAGCTTCTAATCCAGATACAGTAAGTTTCTTGTGGTCTGATAAATTCATCAACATAGGACGTAAACCATTTTGAAGTAACTCTTTAGGTAACTTACTATTTTGGGATAAAACCTTTTTCAACCCATCATGAGCAGCATTAATAATTTTTGAAGATTTAGCACACAAAGTCTTGAAAAATACACTTAAAATTTTAATTCTAATCTGAGGATTGTTATTTGAAAACTCAGGTTTGGTTAAAGCTAACGATAATAAACCAATACAAACCACACGAAGTTGAATTAATTGCTCTGAAGTTCTATGCTCTGATACACGATGAGCACTAATTAAAGATTCATCTTCAGCATCAACTAAAGCTAAAGCCTCTAACAAAAGTCTATTGAGTTCATCATTAAATTCTAAGAAAGTGTTTTCAAGACCAAGACAGAAGATAATAGCATCTATATTACCAATTTGCATATGGAAAGGTAGTGCTCTTAAAGGTTTTCCAAAAATAGGAGCTAAAAGAAGACCTTTACTAGGAGAAATCATGACAGCAATTGGAACTTGGGTAACTTCTGATAAAACCTTAAGAGCCATTTGGGCAGTTGTTCTGACAGGAGCATTAGCATTACTTAAATCAAATACAATTTGACTAACAACTGCTTGAAATGGTGGTTGGAAAACAACTTCTTTTGAAACTTCCTTGTTACATTCTTTCAATAAATATAAAACTAACTCTTTGGCAATTGAACATACTTCTGAAGGTACATCTGGTGGAGTATCACGTAAAACAAAAAATAAAGCTCTTGAAATTTCTAATTGTCGAGCAACAAAATAACTAATTGGAATATTTAAATCATGAATCATAGTACGCAGACCAAGACAACCACCTAATTTTTCAAAATAAGCTTCTTCAAAACAACAATGAACAAATTTAGCAAGCATTCTTCTAATAGGTAAAAATTTAATAGCAGTATCAGTATCACCAAACAATGTAACACAAGTATCAAAAATTGTTTTAACAGCATTAATACCAGCTTCACGAACGGCAGATAAATGAGAGCTTAAAGCATAAGATATAGCATCAAAGATTATTGTTTCTGGTAATGCAACCTTACCTTCGTGATTATTAATAGAAAATGGACGACTAAACTTGTGACTTTCAACCATAGTTTTTCCGAAATATAATAAAGCAAAATGTTCACAAATACCATTTAACAAAATTTCAGCTTCAGATTTAACTTCTTCAATTGAAACAGAAAAGAAAAGGGCTTCTAATAATTTGATTAATAATTCTTCTTGTCTATTAAATCTTGCAACATCTTGAATTTCACTATGTTCTAATTTAACTTCATTTGCTTCTGCAGGTACTGATGGATCAATAGTAGGTTTTTCTGCTCTGATAAATTCAATCACTCTTTGAATATTTTCTGATAAATCATCTGGAATATCATCTGCATCTATAAACATTTTTAAAACAGCAGTTAAATAATTAAAAGCACTGACTCTATAATGGACTTTATAACGAATATTTGAAAGAAACGTCAACGCAGTAGATATACCAGTAGTCATTGAAATTGGAACTTCATTTAAAACACCTTCAACTTTGAAAAGAGCATCAACTTCTTGATTAGTCACATCTTGAAGTAATAAATCATGATGTAATCCAATAAAATTTCTATTTCTACCACCTAATTTACCAAGAATACGTAATGTTGTATGTGAATGTTGATGATAGTAAGGTAAAGGTCTTAAATGTTTCCATAAAGCTTTCATAACATCTTCGATTACAGGTTCAATAATAGGATCAAAGTATTCTGCAGTCAAATTATCAACACAAAGCTCTAATGTTCTTAAACCTTGACTAATTAATTCTTGTGAACCATTTAAAGCATAAACTAACGGTTTCATCAAATAACTTAAATGAGGAACTAAAACACTTAATCTGACAGGAACTGTTAAACATAATTCGACATAAATATCTCTTTCTTGTGGACGTCTAGCAATTTGAATTAATCTATTCAATGATTCTAATAAGACTTGGAGTAATGGTAAAATCTCTTTGTATAATGCTTCAAATCTACCACCACCAATACTTCTAAATAATGTTCTAATCAAGTAAAAGTAAACAATTGGTTCTTTTGCTGTAGTTGTAAATTCTAAAGACTTCAAAATCATCTTATTCAAATGTGGTAAAATAACATTTTCATTTGCAGAAGGAAACAAGTTCACAGACATGAAACACAATTTAAACAGTCTAATTAAAATATTTGATTTAATAATATCCATTTCACCCAATTCATTCAATTTAGACATAACAAAAATAATTAAAACACCTGAAAAATTTGAAGAAGTAATTTCGCTTGCTAAGAAAAATTGAGGAATGTGAAGTAAAGCGGCATTCTTTAACATGGCATCAAACATGTATGAAAGTTCGGACTGTAAAATTTCATTGAAAGCTGCTGGTTCCACATAAATAAACATTGCAGCAAATATTTCCATTAAATCTTTTTCTTCCTTTGATGAAGTAATTGGTAAGTTTGGACCACTAATATCAAATGAATGTCTTAAAGCAGAACTAATCACAGCAGGTTTAGAACTTTGAAAAAATTTAAGACCAGCAATACATTCCCTGAATAAGCTCTTCAAAATATTCAATTCTTCAATAGATGCAATTCTTGCAAATTCATTCCAAACTTGTAATGTATATTCTTTTGGTGGAGGAAGGTTGGAAGATTTAAACCCATAAAATATCGACTTCAAAAAAGTCATTAAAGTTCTAAATAAATAACGAGCTGTATCCAATGGGTCTTGTGAGGAAGCTTGAGTAACTGTAATCGGCATATCATTTTGAAAATCATATGAGTCATTTTCATCATCTTCTTCTTCACCTCTAGAAGTATCTTTTTCTATAATCTTCATATCAACTTCTTCTTTCTTTAATTTCTGATCTTTATCAGTAAAATCTTCAGATGTGTCCATTTTATCAAAATTTTCATTATTTGAAGTATTTAAGTTGGTTTCTGCTACTACATCAATCTTGCTAAACTCTTTAGGTAACTTATCATCGTATTCCTTTTGCCATTTAGCTCTTTGCTCTTTTGCTTCCTTCTTCTTATTGATGAATACTTCATGTTGACGTATAATAATATCATAATGGCGATTTAATGATTTAAATCTTTTGCTAAAAGCATCTATCATGATCAAAAACAATTGCCTAGCTTCAACTTTATTCTCCATTTTTCCAATTCTCTCAACTAAATTTAATAAAAGCTTAGCACTCATAATATGAACAGTTTGAGCAAGACTATTATCTTGAAGATGTTGACAATATAATTCTACACTTTTCCATATTTGCTTGGGAGTTAAATGAGCATTGACATGAACAAAGTCTGCTACAATTGAATAAGCTAATGGTCTCAATGTTTCATGGGCAGTTAAACCTTCACCTATAATCACACGGTCATCAAATAATAAATCAATACTTGGTAAAAATAATGCACCAGATTCTGTAGATAAAACATGCTTTGTAGCATGTAATAATTCTCTTCTAGCTGCAAATAATTCACTTGGACAATCTTGTAAAAGTCTAATTATTAATCCTGGAATTTCCTGTTGATATGGTTCTAATGAACTGAATGCTGTCTTACGAATAAACACATATGCTAAAAATGACGCAGCCTTAACTTGACCTAAAACAAATTCACCATACAAAGTTCTATTACTAATTTCAGATGTAACAGATGTAACATATTCTCCTTTAGCTTTTGCAGCATCATGAGCAGCTTTTTGTTTAGAACTTTGTAAACGTAACAAATTGATAATTTGAGGAATAAAAACAGGGATTGAAGAATCGGTAATTTCTTTGTAAGATGAGTATAATGAAACCATAGTAATAGGACATTCTGCTAAAATTTTAAATGAAGATGTAGCAGTGAATAAAGTTTTGGTAGTAGAATCATCGTTTGCAAAACTTGGGGACATTGGGCGACTTGGAGAACCAGGAGATGCATCTTTGTTGTTGGCAGAAGTTGTAGAATTAGAATCACCAAAATTTTCTTCGACAACTTTATGTATATTTTGATAAACACCTTGAATAAAATCTATGAACTCTTGAACTTTATCACTTAAAATTGATTTATATGCTTTATGCATTGATGTAATAATTTTCATACATTGAATACCATTATCTTCATTATCTTCTTTCAAAGTTTTCATCAGAAAATCTAAAACTTCAACTGCATAAGGTTGTAATGTATCATTGGTAGGTAATCTATGAATAATATCTAATATAAGACTTCTAAGTTTTTGCTCTGGTGAATTTGAAATAAAACTAATTGGAGTATTATCAAGCTGCTTTAAAAAAATGGGGATAAGATTTTTAAGAAAATATTCATACTCTTGGGAACCATTGTAGGTCTCTAATGTGTCACATACTTCAGAGAAAATTGCATGCTTGTCTAAATAACTCAATGAATCGTCATTTAACCTTGATACAAATGTATCAAGATGTGAACTGTAACTAGACATTTCCGTGTTGTGGTAATAATAATAATATAAAAGGGATTTTTGACTGAAATAAACAATATAATTTGAAGCTGTAACTAATAGAAAACGCAGTCCAAAAACCTTCCAATAACTATTACCGACCTAACGGATATTAACTGTAAATAATAGGTGAAATATATTAATTGTAGAGCAGAAAGAGTCGGAAGTAGACACTTTTGATGGACTCTTGTACCACTCTCTCATCAACACCAAAGTTTTTCGCTGAGCAGAACAAAAAAAAAAAACACAAAAAAAAATGTGGGAATCGCTGAGTACCTGAAAAGTGTTCTTGCACGTGACCGAGGCGTATTTATTGTCGTATTCTCTACATAAATTTACATATTTATGGATATTTAATTATTTTTCATACAGTCATATCTGATTTTAATTTAACCAAGCTTCTTCCTTTTCAGCCGTATCTAGTGATGGTCCATTCTTAACTTTTTTACCCCAATTCATAAAAGCTAAACCAGGAGTGTATTGAGCGTATATGTCATCCACTTCTTCAAGAGTCAATCCCTTGGTTTCAGGAACAAAGGCAAACACAAAGAAAAAAGAAAATACTAAACAACCAAAAAAGACATACCCATACGCAAAGTGAATAGCAGAAGAGATAAATGGTGTAAAAAAAGCAATCAGAAAACCCCAAATCCAGTTAGCAGCAGTCGCAACAGCCATACCTTTGGTTCTAATTCTTAATGGATACGTTTCGGAGATAACCACATAGACACCTGGAGCCCATGTAGTAGCAAAACAAAAGATGTATAAACAAGATAAGAAAATCATGGCATCACCAACACTGTAGTTGGCATTTACTCCCCAAGCACCTGAATATAATGATTTAGTGCCTAATGACGAAAAGATAACCAAACAAACAGCCATTGATGCGGAACCAGCTAATAGAGTGTTTCTTCTACCCCATTTCTCAATGACATATAAACCACAAAATGTGGATGCAAAGTTAACAACACCAAGAACAATTGAAGTTTCAAAAGAATCATCTAACCCAACAGATTTAAAAATGGTAGTAGAATAATAGAAGAAATAGTTATCACCACTTAACTGCTGGAGGGATTGTAACATAATACCAACAAATAATCTATAGAATATTTTAGGTTTACCGGTAAATAATTCACCCCATGTTGCATTACCTGCTAGCTTTTCTGTTTGGATATGATTATAAATAAGGGAAACTTCCTGCTCAACAAATGGAGAATTGTTATCGATTTTATTAACTTTCGCAATAGATATCTTAGCATCATCCATTCTGTCGTGTTCGACAAGATAACGAGGAGATTCAGGCATAAATGTCATACCAATTATCATTAAAATAGCCCAAGCAAATGATAAACCCAATGGAATTCTCCATTGTCTTGAATCATCATATCCATGATAACAACCATATGTAGTACAATAACCTAAGAAAATACCTAAGGTAATCATTAATTGATAGCAAGATACTAAGGTACCTCTAATCTGTTTTGGTGATGTTTCAGAAATAAACATAGGTGATAAAACGGCAACACCACCTACAGCTAACCCAGAAATAATTCTTCCAATAAAATATTGAACCCAAGATTTAACTGACGCAATTTGAATAATAATACCAATTATATAGACAATCATAACCACCATTAATCCAACTTTTCTACCATAAAAATCACCTAACCTTCCTAATGTTATACCACCAATGGCGCAACCAATGTTAAAAATAGAAACCATTAAACCTGTTCTGACATTTGAAAGATAATACTCACCTTCTCCACTTATTTGACCAAATCTAGATTTAAAATCAGGCATAGCAACAAAACCAGATATAGTACCAGTATCCCAGCCGAAGACAAATCCCCCAAATGCAACTAATAAACATAAAATAGCTGCAACAATGTGACTGGAATTTGGTTGTTCAATAACTGGGTGTGATAAATTAACATTGCTAATAATTTTATTTAAATGAGTTTCATCTTCATATATATTAGCTGGAGGGGGGGAATTTGATCCCTGTATCTCTTCAATCTTTGAATTATTATCTGAGTGTTCGTTTTCGGACATTTTCAGTGCAATGTGTTATTCTTTTAATGCATAAAAAAGAATATTTTTAAACATAGTAAGGCTATAGTTGAAAGAGAGAAATGATAACATATTTATATAAAATTCAAGTAAAAAAGTGCCATTGCTGGCTTTCTTTAATCTGTCCATTCCGAATAAAAAATAAAAGCTTATGCATGCATAAAAAATAATTTCTCCAGTTGTTCCGAAATTAATCCGCTCTTATATGTTGTGCTCCTTAAAAATTAACATTTATTTTTGATTTTATTACCATGTTATAAAGTAATTAGTCTGGCCTGTTAATGTGTAATGCACCAGAACAGCATTCTATCAAAAAAATAATTGAAAGAACAACTGTAGCAAAAACACTAAAAACAATATATTATTATATTTTCTAAGTTTTTAGCAGCATATAATTTATCCGAGTAAACTGGACCACACCACACCATCTTCAAGTTTTTCCGTAATTATCCTCCCTCTGGCCACTCTTCAGTTTTTTAGTTTGTTATTGATTTATTAAAATGCTCCCAAAGGGGGGTGTTTGAAAGAAAACTCTCGGAAGAAAAAGGGAAAGAAAAATCCTAACGTGATAGGTTAGCGGCTGTACTGGTTTACTGTAAGTTTCTTCAAGATAATATAAAACTAATCATGCAAAGATATTTAAATTATATTTTTTATGTAATTGTTGAAAACTTGTTATTGAATAACGACAAAGAAGACTAAGGTGAAGATGAGGATATTTCTACAATTTTCCTGAATAGCAATCTGTATTGCTCTAATAAAAGATCGTATTCCATTATTGAAACGTGATTTTTACCTTTAGTAAGAGATTGAAATTGGTCTGGAGTGATGTAATTATGAACAATTGAAATATCAATAAACTTATCAGTATTTCTCATGTATCTGTCATCGCTATAATCATATAAAGTTGTTCCCTTGACTTCATTTTCGATATCTTCTAATTCCTTGTCTGATTTTTCTATTAAATGATCTGCAACTTGTATAATATCCGGATTATCGTTTCTATAAATATTAAATTCATTGATTGGTATGTTAAATATAATATTAATATCACTATTGATATCCAACATTGTATTTTGTGTAGCAATTTTTGTCTTTGAATTAAATGTAGAAAGTGCATCTTGGTAATCTTCGTTTACATTTTCGTTCTTATTAAATATTTCTGCGGTTGTATCAACTGTGTTTGCAGAACTTCTTTTAAACAATCCAAATACTGAATGGCCATTTTTAACATTTTTGCTTTGTTTGCTTGCTTTAATGGTTGGAAAGAAGTCCGAAAATTTTGCGCTATGAAACTTAGTAGGTTTTTCTAAATCTTGATAAATCTCGTCGGACTTGAAACTATTCTCTGTTGACTTTGATAGCTTTAAGAAAGAAGAAGATAAGACTCTTGATTTGCCGCTTGATCCTTTGGATACAATATTCGTATTTCTGATAGAAAAAAATCCAGACATTCTTTGTTATTTTTTTTTTGATCTAAAATTAATCTTTGTGAACTCAGACTTGTTTGAAAACCTCTCAAAAATAAATATTGGAAACAACAAATTAGTATTAATGTTTGGTTAAAATTATATATAATAAACCTATAAATTAATATCAGAAATAAAGAAAATCAGCTACAGAAAAGAGTAACTATTCTATTCCTTAAACGGTTTTAAACTTTTTATATTTACAGTTGCTCATCCAATATCATCTTTATTTTAACTACAATCATCACAACATTAAAAAAGTCGCATGAAACCAACTTGAAGGTGCGAGGTGTTTAAAATCTACAAAATTTCTTAGTAAATTTTTCAAATAATTTTTTTTTGTGAGAGGATCCTAAAGTTTTACTACTGAATATCTCTCTCTTATTTTAAGGTATTTGGATTAGACCTTACAACCTTATAAAACCTCACTCACATATTATACACCATGGGTAAAGCTAAAAAGACAAGAAAGTTTGCCGCAGTCAAACGTACCATTAACTCTAAAGATGCAAGAATTCAAAAAAATCAAGAGAAACCAAAAAAGAAGGAAGATGACAAAGAGTTGGTTAAATCTGTACCTCAAGTTTCATCTGCCCTTTTCTTTCAATTCAACGAAGCAATTAAACCACCATATCAAGTTATAGTGGATACAAATTTCTTTAATTTCAGTATACAGAAGAAAATAGATATAGTAAGAGGTATGATGGATGCTTTGTATGCTAAATGTATTCCTATGGTAACTGATTGTGTTATGGCTGAATTGGAGAAATTAGGACATAGATATCGTATTGCATTAACATTAGCCAAAGATCCAAGAATTCAAAGATTACGTTGCACACATAAAGGTACATATGCGGATGATTGTATCGTTCATAGAATCATGCAACACAAATGTTATATTGTTGCAACAAATGATGCTGATTTAAAGAGAAGAATAAGGAAAGTTCCTGGTGTCCCCATTATGAGTGTTGGTTCTCATTCATATGTTATTGAAAGATTACCTGATGTATTCTGAGTTTATGTTTAAATGGCATACATATTAACTTAAGCCATACCCGCTAGCATATCTTAGGTAATTCATTTTAATCTTGTTATAATATCATCTTATATTTGGGTTCTACGTTCTTTATTTTATTCAGGATTTTTAATTAATGGGTTATTGTATTATTTTATATTCACTTACGTAGTCACCTTCTAAAAAAAAATAATCATTATTTTAAATTAGACTAAATGAGTGAGGTAAACCTCGTAAATCAATTTACTAAGAAGTGTACGGATGAGTTTTTTCTTGTTGCTAATAAATTGTTAATTGTTAGCATTAATTGTAAAATGTAATCACAAGTAGGCAATATGAAGTAATATATTGAAACAAACATTCAGTATTATCATATCTTTTTAACACATACTACCGACAATAACCAATATGGATAGCAATATTCAGCAATTGATGGATATGGGATTTGATGCAGATGTCTCTGCAGAAGTTCTTAAAGCATGCAATAATGATGTAAATGCTGCTATCAACCTTCTGTTTAAAGAAAATCAAGATGTAGATGACTACGGACCTCCTGCTAGTGATATAGAGCCACTGGGTGGATTTAATGTTCCACCACAATATATAGATGATCCATACTCACGTCCTAATTCCATGCAAACTAATGTCGCAGTTAGTGGTTCTACTCCAATTATAATGAATGACCAGATCAAAAAGGCAATTGAACCATTTGTATCCTCCGCTGATTACATCTCTGATTATACAAATTATAGTCATAATAATAGTGCGTCATCATTTTCAATCAATGAAGATCCTAGACAAGTACCACCTGTTTATGATGTATACTCTGATATATCAAGAACAAGAAGGGTAGATGGTGTTCCCCCAATTCTATTCTCCAATAAACAAGGATTATTTGAGTCTGTATATGCTCCTCTTATTATGATGTTATCTGAAGTACCCAAGTTTAGGCAACTTATATACAACATAGATTTTGATGACCATAGTTATGTTCCAAGCTGGTGGAAAACAGAAAGATGCAGCAACCATACTACTTTTCTTCAAGAGATTGAGCGTTTAGTTGCATTTCTTGATGTTGTATCAGAAAGATCATTTGCATCCGTCAAGAATTTAACTGATGCTACATATAGAGATATGGAATTAGCTGAACAGATAGAAAGCTGCGACAGTATAAGTGAATTTATTCCTGTTATTCTTCAAATGTTAAAGAATAAAATGTGCAAATCAAAACCACACCTTCGACATGATATTAGTAATCTATTCACCTCAGAATTAGTTGAGATTAAAGAAGAAGGAGATGGTAATATTGAAGATGACGACGAAAATATCAACAATAATACTATTTTTTCATTTCCTATAGAATCAGAATTCTTTCATTCGAATTTATATATTTCATTACATCTATTGCTTTGGCATGATGATTTCTCCGAATTTGGTAAACAGAGTATTGGCAATTTGAGTGATGTTATTTCCATATGCTATGAAAGCTCAGGAGATACCATTTCAAATGGATTAAACTTAGTAACAGAATTTTATCCCCAAATTTATTTACAAAAATATATCACAGACGTGAAAAGAAAATTTGACGAAGCCAAACTTGTAGAAAGAAGAATACAAAAGGCTTCTTCTCAAACATTTCAATTGCGTACTTACAAAGGTAGATCAGTTCCAACTTTTTTGCAGAAAACTATGGTGCACTTATCAAGTCTTAATTTACAGGAATCCGATGAGCAAAATAATATTGACTCTGCGATAGAAAGTTTATCATCCTTTATGAATAGCATGCAAACTGCGAAAGAAAATCTAAGTGAATCATTAACAAATCTACAACAACAAAAGAGTAACATCAGCATTTATGACGTGGAATACCTTAGCTCAGGAATCGAAGATGATTTAGAACCTTGGTTGTTAACAGGTGTTGTAATCCAAGATAGTCAGTTTTGTTATGCTAAAATGATTGGTAAAGAAATGAAGTGGTTTATTGTTAAATATGATACTTTAAGAAATAAAGATTATTCTATCAGGGAATGTTCTGTAGATTATATGAAACAATGTGTGAGAGACTATTCCATTCAAGATTTTTCAGACGGATTATTATTGATCTATGTTAAAGAATCAATATTTAAGGCTCAGACTGATCATAAGATTCCTTCAAATTTAATAGATTTCTTGAACAAAGATAATGCTCAATTAATCAATGATTTAAAACAACTAGAACTTGCTACTGCCGTTCATGAAAATAGTGAAGATGATCTTGACGTTAGTTTACCAGGTGAACTTAGTAGTGAAGATGACATAGAGACAGATGATTATTTATTATCATCATCAGAGGAAGAGGGAGGTGAAGAAGATGATGAAATAAGGAAGGAGGATTAGAACAACCTAAGTAGACTAAATAGTGTTATTTATTGCACATAAGTACCTTTAATATAACTTTCCTGCATAACTCAAAAGGACCACATGTACATGTAACTTATGCGATATTTCCAGAAAAAGAACAAATCTGCCATCCTGAAAACTTTCGACAATTCGCTGACTCGCAGAAATTTGAAAAGTTGCCTGCTTATTTGAATAAACATTTGTATAACTACAGTGTTGTTTCAAAGAGTTAGGTTGAGTCTGTATAACACATTAAACATGTCTGTTCGTGTCTTATCTAACGCTGTTCGTGCTTTTGCTCGTCCAACTAGTATGTATTTTTTTATCGTTATCTCGGTGATTGAAGTAGAATCAATTTGAGATAGGCAAAAATTCTCTTTGCTTTATACTAACAACTTATACTTATACTTATTATTTATATTAGTCGCTTCTAGATTTGTTGTTTCCCAACGTTTTTACGCTGCCGCTTTCAACCGTGAAAAGCCACATGTTAACATTGGTACCATTGGTCATGTTGATCATGGTAAAACCACTTTAACTGCTGCTATTACCAAAGTTTTATCTGAACACGGTGGTGCTGAATTTTTAGACTATTCTTCTATTGATAAAGCCCCAGAAGAAAGAGCTAGAGGTATTACTATTTCAACTGCCCATGTTGAATACGAAACTGAAAACCGTCATTATTCCCATGTTGACTGTCCAGGTCACAGAGATTATATTAAAAATATGATTACTGGTGCCGCTCAAATGGATGGTGCTATTATTGTTGTTGCTGCTACTGATGGTCAAATGCCTCAAACCAGAGAACATTTATTATTAGCTAGACAAGTTGGTGTTCAAAAATTAGTTGTTTTCGTTAACAAAGTTGATACTATTGATGATCCAGAAATGTTAGAATTAGTTGAAATGGAAATGAGAGATTTATTATCTACCTATGATTTTGATGGTGATAACACTCCAGTTATTATGGGTTCTGCTTTATGTGCTTTAGAAGGTAGAGAACCAGAAATTGGTGCCGAAGCTATCAAGAAGTTAATGGCTGCTGTTGATGAATATATCCCAACTCCAGAAAGAGATTTAGACCAACCATTCTTATTACCAATCGATGAAGTTTTCTCTATCTCCGGTAGAGGTACTGTTGTCACTGGTACTGTTGAAAGAGGTGTTTTAAAGAAGGGTGAAGAAATTGAAATTGCTGGTGGTGCTCAACCAATTAAGACTACTGTTACTGATATTGAAATGTACCACAAAGAATTAGATCAAGCTATGGCCGGTGATACTCCAGGTATCTTATTAAGAGGTATTAGAAGAGACCAAATTTCCAGAGGTATGGTTGCTATCAAACCAGGCTCAGTCAAATCCCACTCCAAGTTCTTAGCTTCCGTTTATATCTTATCCAAGGATGAAGGTGGTAGACATACTCCATTCCACGAAAACTTTTCTCCACAATTATTTATCAGAACTTCCAATGTTTCCGTTACTCTTAAATTCCCAGAAGAAGTTGAAGATCACTCCCAAGCTATCATGCCAGGTGACAATGTCGAATTAGTCTGTGAATTACAACGTAACATCCCTCTTGAACTTAACCAACGTTTCAACATTAGAGAAGGTAACCTTACCATTGGTACTGGTATGATCACCCGTTTCTACGATTAAGCGTGTTATAAGAGGATTGTTTTGTTCTAAGATTCCACATGTAACCGGAAAGGACTGTATGCCATATACATAGGCTTCTTTGTATTCTCTTGATTATATAACTAACTATTTGTATATACTTCATAATCAATAAGATAATACTCTGATTACAATTATTGAATAGTAATTCCCCTCATCTTAAAAACTAAAACAGTAATAGCGGGGTTTCTATTTTGCCATCCACTCCTGACACCATAAACTACCGCCTCACAAGGATTTAAGACTCCGACAAATTCTAAGATTCTTATCTATCTATCTTTAAGACTTTTAGTGCGTGTATTTTAATTCTATTCAGAAACTGTGGGTGAAGTCAATAATTATTAGAAATATATATGAACATACAATGGAGAAAACACAATCTCTGAAGGCTAAATGTGCTAAATGGAAGAAACTGGTACCAATGGGCGTGTGCCTATGTCTATGTGCAGGTTCATCTATGTACATTCATTGTTATTCATCCACTGATAGTAGTTATGACCATGAAAGTCTTTTTGATTACAAAACATCTGAAACAAATTCATATTTTAAGCCTATGGATCTCACAGATGCTGAAGACATAGATATCGATGTTCCACTGGTTGGTCCAACATGGCATCCAAACAAGGAAGAACTTGTTTTATCTAAGCATGGGGCTGTTGCCTCAGACGTCGACGTTTGTTCTGAAATGGGTGTTGATATATTAAGAAGAGGTGGTTTTGCTGCTGATGCTGCTGTTACTGTTGGATTGTGCATAGGTATAATCAACTCATTTAGTTCAGGTATAGGAGGTGGAGGATTTGTTACTTCAAAGAGGTTTGATGAAGAAGATGCTATTTCAATTGATGCTAGAGAAATTGCACCTGAATTGGCGTTTAAAGATATGTACAAAAATCATCCAAATGCTTCAATGTGGGATGGATTAGCTGTTGGTGTTCCAGGAGAGCTAAAAGGCTTATATAAACTCTATGAATTGCACGGTTCAGGTAAGTTGAGCTGGGAAGATTTGATTATGCCAGTAGCTGATTTAGCTACTAAAGGATGGAAGGTTAACTCACTTTTAGCTGCTTGCCTTGACCTCGCATCACCATATATTTTGACACATAGAGAAGACTGGAGTTTTGCTATTAAAGACAATGGTGACATTTTAAAAGAGGGAGAACATATTAGTAGACCAGCTTTGGGCGAAACATTAAGACAAATTGCCTTAAATGGAAGCTCTGATATATTTTATGATCCTGAGAGTTATCTTGTTAAATCTATGGTAGATATTACTCAGAAGAGGGGCGGTATTTTGCAAGCATCTGATTTTGCAAAATATGATGTTGTTGTTGAACCTGCTTTAAAAATGGTCAATTTCAGTAATAGAAATTTGACAGTTTACTCATCTGGTGGTGCTTCTGCAGGTCTAGCATTGATATCCGGACTTCAGATTATGAACCAATTTCCAGAGATTAATAATGCTGATTCAAAGGCTGAAGATTTTGAACCTGTTGAAAGTCATAGATTGATCGAAGTAATGAAATGGATGGCTAGTGTAAGAAGTAACTTGGGTGACTCTAATTCATTTTGTGGATATGAATCCGATTTAGAATCATGTAACAATAAAGACAAACTAATTGAACATCAGCAAAGATATGCAAAATTTTTGTCCCCGGAATGGATCAATTCTACTTTTCACCATATCAACGATAATTCAACTTTACCATCTTGGAAAGATTACCATCCAGCTTATCAAGACAATGATTCTCATGGAACCTCTCATTTTAGTATATTAGATGACAATGGAAACGCTGTATCTTTCACAACAACTGTTAATTTATTATTTGGATCTTTAGTTCATGATCCTGTTACTGGTGTAATAATGAATGATGAAATGGATGATTTCTCAATTCCCGATATTCCTAATGCGTTTGGATTACAGCCTTCAATTTACAATTTTATTGAACCTTTTAAGAGACCTCTTTCTTCAACTGCTCCAACTATTATTGTTGATCCAGTAACCAATTTACCTGACTTTGTTATCGGTTGTGCTGGTGGATCAAGAATTACAACTGCGGTTTTGGAAGCCATAGTGAGATCTTATCATTATGATTTATCATTATTAGAGACTATAGCTTTTCCAAGATTACACCATCAACTTCTCCCGAATGTTGTTTGTATTGAAGAGCCAAAAGTGGATGCTCTAATATCCGCATTAGAGAATAAAGGTCATTTAATTGAATTAATTTCTCATAAAACTGCCATGTCTGGTATACAACGCTGTGGTGATGAAATCCATGCCCAAAGTGATTTTTGGAGAAAGTTGGGTCGTGCAGCTGGGTATTGAGTTGAAAAACTATTACATTCCATATTTACATAGATACATAGCAACAGTGTAACAGTGCCTAATAACAATACTTTTTTACTTAAACTAAACACCAAGCACTATTTGCTTTGCTTTTTTAAATTCTTTGTTTACATTTCGAAAATATATTTCGCTTCGCCTTAGCGAATTTTTTTTTTTGACACAGTAGAATTCTTGGTTCACGTAAAAATGTACACTCCCAGCCCATTTCTTGCCGGTTGATATTCTGATTTTGTGTATATACTGATATCTAAACTTCCAGGCACAAGGCGTAACAAGTAGAAACATGTCTAAATCAAATAAACCGTTACCTATTCTGCCCCCTTTTAAACCATTGCAAGAAGTAGCTTCGCATGAGATCAAGAGCGCTTCAAATCAAGAGCTTGATGCGTTTGTGTATTGCTCAGATTATGGGAAAGAGAATTATGAACAATATAAGAAAAGTTACAAATTAAAGACGGATCACAAATATGGAAATATTAATGATGAATATGATATTGAATTTCAAAGGAAAGACGTCAAAGATGCTATTCATATTATCACAAGTGAGATCAAAGCAAAAGGTATGTGAACATTGTTTGTATTTTTTTACATAAGAGTTTTACTAACTTATATAATCTGTTTATTATAAACCAGGTGCTAAATCCCCTTTTTTTCTATTACCATTTAGACCTCAACAGCATGATATCAAATTAAAAAACTTTTTAAATAATATTTTTATTGATGGAAGAATTGCAAGTAACGAAAGAGTAGAAAATGTTGTACACAGAACTGATGAATATACGTTAGCCAGTGCATTAAAATTCTTTTGGTGTAGGTTGCCAGGGAATTGTATTGTAGGATGGAGTACATATACAAAATTTTTGGCGTTAGAAGAAGATGCAAATTACCCTGTCACGTCTTTTCTTGACTATATGCCATCATGCTTATCGTCTGGAGCACATGCTTCTATTGTATATGATTTCTTTGATCTGCTGGTGGCAATTGCTATGAATTCAAAAGAAAATCTACTTAATGGTAAAAAGATAAGTAAGATGTGTGGTCTTTGGGCATTTCATCCGAACAGAACAAAACAATCAGGTTTACCTTCATTTGAAAGAGGAATGTATGAATGGGTTCCTGCAGCTGATGCAATGTTCCATTTACTTCTTGCATTTCTAAGAGCTATGCCACCAAAGGGAAAGTCAAATAAATTACCAAAAACTTTGCAGACATTTTTAAAAAGCAGTGAGTACCCTCCTCCTGCTAGCACTGTTTCTAGTTCAAAATATTTACAAGAAGTTCCAATGGTTACTCTACGTGCAAATCATCCATCTAAAAGCCCTGCAGAGTTACTTGCAAGAGTTGGTAAAACATTACATTTTGAAGATCCAACTGTTTTTTATACTAGAGAAGATTACCTTTTACTTAAAAGATTATTTAAAGATGTTACTGAATTAATTCCCAAGCTATCTTCAGAAGGAAGTCGTTTACTGGATATCATGTGCATGTACGATGAAGACATGATTTCAGACGGTAGTTCTGATGAAAATCAATTAAAGTTTAAATTAGTATCTGGTTGGTCATCTGATATGATAGCAGATAGAAATTTGAAAAACAGACCTGGTGATTTTTTTACTGCTACAGTTTCAAGAGCAAGTATAGATGATTATTTTATTTGGACATGGTTGGCTTCTCTTGGAAGTGAAGAAACCAGTGTAAAGAAGAAAATTTTTGGAAAAACATATATTTTAGAAGTTGAGCTGGCTGAAGGATTCAAGAAATGGGTCATTATAGAAGAGCAAGATATTGAGAAAGATGGGTATGATATTGAAATAGAAATAAAGAGAGAAAAACTTCGTGAATTAGAAGAAAAAATAAGTGCTGCAGAACAAGAAGCTGCTAAATTACAATCCGATGTATCAAAACGTGTTGTATCAGAATCTGGATTTCAACAAATTGTAAACAATGAAAATTCAAATGAGCTAGAATTGATTGAACGTTTGAAAAATGTCCAATTACCCACTCCTCCATTGCCATCTAAGGACTACTATAAACCACAGCCACAACCTCCGTCCCCTCAAATGAATAATACTTATAATAATCCATATGACAACTCACCTCAGCCAGTGCCTAAAGATAGAAATTATTACTCTAACAATGCTGGTATTGCTCAAAATCCATACCAGCCAGCTGTCAATGCAAATACAGGTAATAGAAATAATTACAACAAGAATATGGATTCCCCTAATAGAAACATGAATGGAAATCAACAACCTTTCCCTGTTGTATCTTCAAATGGTAATAATAATTTGCATTCATCTGTAGACAGCTATTATACAGCCCCTTCTTCAACTCCTTCACCTCATAAGAAAGTTCAAAGTCTTGAGAGAAATTCACCTTCTCCACAATATACAATTTATGATTCTGTTTCTGCAGATAAAACACAGTTGTCACCAGTCAACGAATATGCTAATGAAGGTAGTATATCACCTGCTTTATCTCCAACCCCAGCTCCAAAACCTAAAGTTTCAAATACTACACCTGAAAAATTAACCAGAAAGCAACCACCTCCTTCTAAATTCACACCAGAAGTTGTTTCTCAAAGTAAAGAAGTTCTAACCGCTCCTCAAGTAATTCAAGACAAATCATCAAAGAGAGCATCAAAAGTATTGGAATCATTTGATGATTTGGAAGAGCAGTTATTAGGATATCTGGATGATACTTCCAATGATGACATCATACCATCAAATTCAAAGTCACAACAGAAAGGTATTACACCAACTCATATCCCAACTTCTAGTCAAGGATTTGAAAATGTAAAGCCTATCAACATGAAGCAACTTGAAACTCCTCCACAATCTCAACCACAACATAATAGCCAATCATCAAAAATGTTAAATCCTAATACAATTCCTCAAATGAGATCTCCTTCACCACAAAGAGACTTTTATAATGTCAGAACTTCACCCCCATCTAGAACATCTCCATCACCAAATCAGTATTCTAGAAATTCACCATTATCAAAGCAAAATTCTTCTCAAGTTTCATCTAACCCCAATAGAAATGCCCAACCATATCCACCCCAACCAAACCAAGAGCATTTTCACCCACAACATCACAATAATGATAGCTCAACATCTTCTTTTACTGAACAACAGAGACCAAGACCTCAAGGTCAATATTCTGCTGAACCTTCTCCACCAGCAAATAGAACCCAGACAACCCCTGTTCAACGTGGCAGGACTCAAGGCCCACCTCCATCTTGGCCTTCTGGTATGTCACCGCAGATGGGTCGTCCAAGTTCTAGGTCACCAGCAAGAAGTGTCTATAGTGGTAATGGAAATACACCTACAGGCTATAGAAATTATCCACAAGGTGGTTATCCTCCATCTGGTTATGCTGGAAGCCCTGTTTCACCACAACAGTATTACAATGGTTATCCTCCACTAGGTACACCACCGCAATTTCAACCATATTATGGATATCCACCTCCATCACAGGGAGTTCAAGGAAGTCCATATGGTGGATATCTACCAAATGGATCTTATGGTCATCCGCCTGCACATGTTCAAGCACCAAGTCTTTCACATCATGGAAGCTATAGTGATGCAGCTATCAACCATATGCCTCTAGGATCTAAAACCAGTAAATTGCATGGTCATAAACCAGGCGATAAATCTAAAACCAGGAAAGCTTTTATGAGTGGTGACTTTGGTATTTAAAAAACAATTCTCCCCTTTCCTTTAAGCTCGGCTATTTTTAATGATAATATGCCCATATTTCTTTTTATTTACATAATTAATGCTTTTTATATACTTTTTATATAATATTTCCACTAAGACTTGATATGAAGAATATAGTGTTGTAGTACATGATTTTAGTCTAAATTAAAAAAAAAGACTATCGACCTTACGATAAAAATATTACACGAAATTTGGAAATATTTCAAGGTTTTTGTGCAACATGTTTAGTTAATTCATTTACAACATGGTATTAATTGAAAAAGTCAAGAATATATCTATATTATAATAAGATAAGTTGATTTAGTCACTTTTAATTTAATTTTTGAAAAATAGCGATCTATTTTGTATTTCAAAGAAAATAAATACCAAGCAAGCAACTTTCAATTTGATTTCATTACAAGTAGAATAATTAAAAATGACAAAGATAGTAAAGCTTAAAATTCCAACAAAGATACTATCACAATTCCCTGAACTCCCAAAAGAGCTTCGTTCAAAAGACGAAAAACCTATAAAACTTATAATAAAAGATTCAAAGGATAAAGCTACTAAGGAGCTCATACAAAAACAGAAACATGCGCCAACTGAATCAAGTCCGCTAGCACATCCACAACCTATTAAGCCAAAGCCATCCATTATAATAGCCCCCGAGGAACCATCTGATGTTAAAAAAGAAACAACCACTACAGCACCTTCCTCAAATGTTAGTGTTGATGTGCCTCCTAGTCGAGTAGAAACCCCTGTCAGTAGGCCTACAGGTCCACCTCGTGTTGGGTTAACCATGAACGCAACTACTGTTGTAGAGTTAGATAGAAGTGGGAAACCTGCTAAGAAATACGAACGTAAGACTAGAGAGATTAAAAGTTTTAGCGGGTATGTCATTCCTGTTATGAAATGGAACTGTCAAGAACCACCTGTCCCTTCAGTAGTAGAAAATGAAACCAATAAATCAGATATTGATGGTACAAAAGAAGCTACTAAAGAGGATGCTAGTAAAACAGAAAGCGATCCAGTTAAAAATGAAGCTCCTACTGTTACTGCATGATAAGCATAGAATAATATATAAATAAAGAATAATTTATTTCAAAAAAAGAAGTAGCATTTACTCCAGAATACATAATAATGTAACTATTTAATATGTAGTACCTATAGCCCATGCATAGGAACCAAATATAACGAGGATTATTGAAAAGCAACCAAAAATGCTCACAGAAAAGTAAATATACAAACCCTTATAGTTTTTTTTTGAATTTAATGTGAAAAGTTCCATAATAAAGGTAGAAATGGTACTCAATGTCCCACAGAACCCACTTTGAATACCTTTTAAAACTAATATCTTGGTTCTACCTTCAACTAAAGGAATAATGCTTGCATCAGATGATGAAATATCTGTATGTCCATGTATTAATAATGCAACTATTGAGAGAATTAGACAAGCAAAGAAGTTTGCTAAAAAAGTACCAACTGGGAATACTCTATCATTATTAAATTTTGATAACCATAGACGCAACCAAGCTCCAAATGGAGCAAATGATAATGATACAGCGTATATTTTAAATGTGTTATCTAGTGATAGTTTGAATGCAAGTGCAATGACAGCAATGAAAAGTAAAAAACCAGTTATTGAAACAATGTGAGTCATTAACTCCAGAGATTTGTAAGTGAAAATATATTTATATTTGTTTAAAGAAGGCTGGATTAATATGTTCAGATGATGGCCCAAAGATGCACCTAATATACATACACCTATCTGTGTTAGTAAAACTGAGAAAAATTCCATGACCCCATAGGCATGATTGGGTAAATTATCAACATGTAAAATATCTGCAGACTTCATAAACAGTTCTAATATCAAAGCTGAAAATGTAGAAAAGGTCCCACAAAAACCAGTAGTTAAACCGGTATATAAAGCAATTTGCTTCTTTGTTAAGCTATGTTTATAATTTCCAGTATCTTGGACAATGATATTGTCATCATAAGTTAGATGCTTGTTTTTACCCAGTGTAATTTCCGATTCCTTTTTCACTTTTGTCTCATAAATATAATCTTCTAAATATTGATCCCAAGGCTGAACGGAGTAGTTTAGAAATGCCATTACAAGGCAAGCTGAAAAATTTGACCATAAACATGTACCACTAGCAGCCTGAAAGTTGACATATGAATTATTGTAGTTGGTCAAGTTGGTTAATGCCATTCTTGATAAACATGCTGTAATCGCCCACAGGGGTATATGCGAATATGTTGTAAGAACAGAGTTTACTGCATGCAAAGATGAGTGCATTATATTAGATACTCAGTAGATTCATATATAAATATTTGAGTAGGAATGGGTTAGTAATATACATATACTGATAATAATTAAACTTTTTATTGATGAAAAGAGGTCTTTTTTTTTCCTTTTTTGCTTTGCTTTGACTTTCTTTCATTCTTTGTCACAGGGAGCCGCGCGGCGGACCGTCTCGGCCGTTAGACACAGCCAATAAATTAAAGCTTGGTATACCAACACCTTACACCAGATATAAACTAAAAGAGGGGCAAACCGAGGCTGAGGAAGAGGGATCCGTCAGGGGTCAGCTGTGAAAAGGAAGGGAGTTCTTGTTATCTATCTTGTGTTCATCTTTCTAAATACAGTGTTTTCCCCTTGATTATTATTATCTAAGCATCATTAGTGCTTTTTATTCTGGATATAAGGTATTGTTATAGCTGGTACGTTCTTATATTACCCACTATTTGCTTTCTCTGATGCTCTTCTCCACAAACTACAACTTTACCCCAGATCACGATATGCTCCACTACCATTTTGACTCAAGTGATGGGGGTACAAGTAGTGGTGGATCCAAAAGGAAGTTCTCTGCTTCTTTCTCTTCATTACATACATCTACCTTGGCATCAACTGTGGCTACTCTCAGATCTTCTACTCTTCATTCATATTCTACTCGTTCAAGTACTAGTCACAATACTACATCTACTCGCCACTCCTCTAACTCCGCAACAAAAACCAAGTCAAGAGAAGACCTACCTCCATATCGTTCATTATTATCACCATCAACAAGGTATGATTATAAATCTAGATCATATATAGATGCTAATCTAGAAACTGATATGATACCTATGTCTTCATCACAAGCTTATGACATCTCCAGTTCATCTTCAAGCACATTTTCTGGCGCAGAGACTCCTTCTTCTCCTAATATTAAAAATAATAAAAAGATGGAATATAAATCTTTGTTAAGTCCTATTTCAAAGAAGAAATTTATTGATGTTGCTTCAGATACTTTATCGATCAGAACTTTAAGATCAACAAGATCGTTTTTTTCAATATCAAAAAGGCAACATATCACCTTTAATTCTTTACCCGATGAAATTATCCTATTGATTTTTGAAATGCTCACTAATGATCAAAAGCCATTAATTTTTTTATTATATGTTTCAAAGAGAATAAATATTTTGGCGAAAAGAATTCTTTATTCTGCTCCAAAGTTTACTTCCACTTATAGACTTGGTCAGTTTATTCATTCTTTAAATATCAATCCAAATTTGGCACTAATGGTTAAGAAATTAGACCTTTCTAACATTTATCCTGGTATCGAAGATATTTCTAGATATCATGAATATTTGCAACTTCCTATTACTTATGACCAAGAAGATTTTGCATGGGATGATGATGATATTTTGGCAAGCTGGAGAGACTGGAGGTACAGAAATCATCCTCTATATGGAAATATCGACCTATATTCAAGCAATTTATCAAAGATAACTTCAAGATCATCTGCAGATGAGTCTACTGTTGTCGCTAAATCTAAGATTGTTCAAAAGAGAAGACATTCATTATCCTTAACAAGATCATCGCAATATGATGAATTTGGTTCGACTTCTACAAACAAGTCATCCTCCTCTTCCGGCAAGAAGAGGAAAGGAATCAAGAGGTATTTAATCGGAAGTTCAAATAATTATATTTCTTCAAAAGCGCAATCTCCTTGGTCTTCACCTATGCATAGGGCTAAAATTGATACCAAGGATGATACCAAATATATTGCTTTTTCAACTCCTCATCCCCATCAAAATAGGTTTTTAAGTAAATACTCTCTCTCTAAAGATATTCCGATTGGATACATTTTACATATTTTGAAGGAATGTACGAATTTGGAACATCTTAATTTAAATGGATTGTCAATTTCTCCTGATTTCATTATTACTGATTACGAGACCTTTGATTATGCCAGTTCTACAGGAAGAATTAAAACAAAAAAACTTGGATACTCCAACCCTCTCTTCTTAGGCTCTTTATTACTCGATGACACCACAGTTGAAGAAAAGCAAAAACAGAAAGAGTATGAGGAAAAATATAGAGTTACTAAACCTATTTACTGGTCTGATGCTACTAGGGAGATTGACTGGAAAAATATTGGTTCTAATTTCATTAAGTTAGAATACACTGATATTTTAAATGCTGCTAGTGAATTGAAATTTTTGAAAACCATTTCTCTTAATTCATTAATATGGATCAAGAAAAACGATATCTTTACATTTATGAAATCTTCAAAAAGTACGAACGGGAAAGAATTAAAATGGCTAGATTGTTCTGATTCTGGGATGAGAAAGGAATCAGAATGGGCTAATCGTAGATCTTTTCGAGAATGGCAAAAGTTTATTAAAGAATCAAAAGATTAATTTTTTTGCCTTATTTGTGATTTTTATTTTTATTTTTTATGTGGATTATACCATTTAACTTTGATATCCATCCCAAATTTTATACACGTTTTGAAATTTTTATTCAAAACATAAAAGAATTACTATTGTTTTTTGTTTTTTTTTAGTTATTATTTTTTTTGTATTGTTTTGTTAACCGGCGTTATTTCGCCAATATATGTAATTTTTTTTGGCGTTTATTTTACACAGCTAGTCCTGGAGTTTGATTTTTATATCTTATTATTTAGATTTTTATATCTTAAATATAGTACTACTTTATTTAAAAATGGCTTGATTAACTATTTCCCTTTATTATGTACAGTTTTACCCGATAACTTACAATCATATTATGTTAAATGATATTTTTGCTACATATAAATTCAAGGATACTATTACCCAAAAGTTAAAATTAAAGAATAGTCACGGATTGATAAAATTATAAAGCTGAATAGTTTGTTAAAAAAGTTCTTACTGAACCAAAAATTATTGGTTTCAAAAATGTTGTAGTTTCATCTGAAGAGCTAGTTTTCGGGTAACTGTTTTTTTTGGAGCGATTTGGACTGAATACTTTTTTAAAATATCTCATAGGTCTCATACATATTCTCTCCTAGGAATTTTTTATTCCGTGAATGTAATTTATACACATACCGGATACTACGGACAATCCGAAGAATTATTCCCTATGAGATAAGTTTTCTAATTAGTAAATGAGTCTGGAAGTACAAAAAAGTATCTATGTCCACGCAACTATAGCTTGAAAACATTTTAGTGGTTTCTTGAGAACACATGATTCTGACACAATATCCTCATTCACAGTTTACTTTAAAATCATTAAAATATTTATTAACCTAGACTTACTTTTCACTATTAACGTAGTCATAGTAATCGACATTGGTCTCAGGAAATATCCGTTTGAGGAGTTGATTGGCATTACCTCCTTACTCTTGGAATTCGGGAACAACAAATTAATTGACTTATTCATATTATAAAAACAAAAAATAGTCCGCTTGCTCCATAAATTTACATCATTACATACACATAATAGGTATAGGTAAATAGACTACATAC
This sequence comes from Wenyingozyma suzukii, assembly GCA_030568155.1. Classification (NCBI taxonomy): domain Eukaryota; kingdom Fungi; phylum Ascomycota; class Pichiomycetes; order Pichiales; family Pichiaceae; genus Wenyingozyma; species Wenyingozyma suzukii. The sequence goes on along the minus strand of JAJLTK010000011.1, from coordinate 229,709 downwards.
AGTATCAGTACTAAAATTAATCACTTTTGAAAATGTAGTTGTGAAAAGTTGTACAAAGAGAGCGGCGACGGTTCTAATTAACTAAAATAACATATTATTAGTTACAACTAACTCCAATATAGATAATTAAAATAAATACATACCAATAATAAATGACGTAGATCTATATACCGGTAATTGACATAAAGTTAAATAATCTAAAAATGGCGCTTATAGTGGTAAGTTTATCTCACAGATGAGAACGTTTCAAACGATCTGAGTCAATTATAAGACCTCAGTTTTGGCATTATTATCAACATTAAACTACTCTATATATGATAGTCTAAACATCTAAAGTATATTATTTGTCATTAAATACGTTACTTAATATATTAATACGATAATTATCTTGTAACACAAAACACCTCATGTTCAATGAACCGGTGATACCTAATTCCTTTACTCCCGCCGTTTCTGCTGTGCGCACATCACTCATACTTTCTCTGTTACATCAAACTTCAGTGTCACCTTAAGATTCATTTACAAATTAAAAAGCAATATGCAACATCGTAATACCATTTCAAGTAAGTTACCAACTACCCAGACAAAGAACTTAAATATACAGATATTAAAACTAACACGGCAGGCAGCCCCACAAAACACAACTGCACCTCCCAACTAAGCGCTTCAAAAAAAATCAAAGTAGCACTTCAGAAAAAAATAGTAGGGCACAAAAGAACGAATCTTATGTAAACGTCTCTGTTTATCTAGTTTAAAGCGTGTCTTAACTACTGTGTACATCTTAATTATACTATATTTTACGCGTCTAATAGCATAATATTGCTAGAACAATATATAACACTTTGACTTGCTTGCTATTTAATTCACGTTAGTCTTCAATTACACACCACTATAAACTCGCAAAATCAACAAAAGCCGTCATTTTTTTATAAGATCTCCATATTTTCCTGTTCTTACATACTATTAATTTAATATCTATCCAAGTTTTGCATTATATTAAAGTATGTATCAGTCTCTGAATAATTCAGTGAACGAATCACTGGATGGTCAGAGAGGTGATCAACCCTTAAGTTCAAACTCTAAAATAGCTAACATGACAATCGAGCAGAACATACATACTAATAACAACTTAGATGTCCATGATTCTAATCCAAGGACAATAATTTCAAGAGATCCGTCATTGGATTTGGCAACAAGTACAATTATACCACCGGAATCATATATTGCTGCACCAGAAAATATTTCACAACAGTCATATCTTCAACAAGAATCAGTTCAAGTTGATACAATTGCATCATCTCCATCACCATCTGATCAGTCAAATGAACTGCTTATTAATATTTTACAAGAATTCGATACATACAGTGAAGGAAGTGAAAGAAATCAAGAGTCAAACATACGAAGTGAATCATCTGACGAAAATAACAATATCCAAAAGTCTAAGTCAGATGTATCTGTCCAAATTAAACCTAACCCAATAGCTGATATAGAATGGGAATTCGATGCAGATGCAATAAGATCAAATGATACAGAGTCCTCAATGTCTGAGCGTAGTATTGATCAAAGTGACGAAGATGATGAAGATGAGGACGAGGATGAAGAAGAAGAAGATGATGACAATGATGAAGATGATGATAGTTCCAGTAGTCATGACAATGAACAAGAAGAAGAAGAAGAAGATCTTGATATCAATGAACATAATACAATCATCAATTATATTAATAATGGTAGTTCTGAGTCCGAAGATCTGATGTCAATTTCTAATATTAAATCAATAACTCCAGTTGCCAATGAAGATATAAATGATATAAACGAAATCAGTGAATCAACAAAGAAAAATGATTTTAACAATAACATATTTGATATTGGAGAAACTCAAAAAGACGAACATAATGGAGAAAGTACAGAAATGGAAATAGAAAATGAAAATTATGATGATAATGATCATGATATTGTTACAATAGATTCAAATTCTATTATTTCTGAAGAAAATGATGTTTCTACATATAATGAATCTGAATCACATGAAGATTTTGATAAAGAGCTACATATCAATAATTCAGATATACAAAACTCTACTATAGTTGAAACTGATCTCATTGCAATTCCAAATACCGAAAGTAAACCATCAAGCAATGAAAATATTGATATTGAACCCCAAACTCCAATAATTACTGAAACCAATACAACTGGAAAGGAAATAAATGATACAACAAACACCGAATGCAATAATTCAAGCAAAGATATTTCTATAAATAATAATATTCAACTTGTATCCCCTCCTATTTCAAGTATTGCATCATCTCCTGATGTTATTGGTCCGGTAAGCATCCCTAACATAACAGAAATTACTAAGACTGTAAGTGAAATTACTGAAAATTCTAATAATTCATATGCTTCAGGTGGTGATTTGATATTTAAAACTCCAGTGAAGATGTCCATGAAATCATTTTTAACGAATTCTGCTAGAAAAAGAAGATTAACACCAACAACAACAAGTTTAAGAAAAAAATTAAAAAGCTCATTAAATGTCAACAATGAAGATACCGCAGCAACAGCACTTTGCAAACTATCAAAAGATGCATTTGACAAAGTAACAAGAAAGAAATATGATCTTGTAAGATTTACACAAGATTTTGAAGTGGATTTTCAACCAGCAGAATTGAAATTTGATGAATCCAATAATGATTATCTAGACAAGTTAAATCCTCGTAAATATAATTTGAATATAAGAAAGAAGTTGACTACTATTGGAAAATACCGTGATCAAAATAGTTATTATATTTACAAGAAATTGAAAGATAGGTATCTTGATCAACTAGCTTTATTGGACGAATTAGAAGCTAAAGATTCTTCATTAATTAATGAAAATGATGAAATTGATGATAAGGAACAACAAGTTAGAGAAGAAGCTGGCAATGAAAATGAAGAAATTAACAGTAAAGAAGAAGAGTCTGTTAGCAGAAATCATTATGATCATAGTGATGTTAATCTAAGTGATGAAGGTGATGATATTGACGAAGACTACTACATAAATCAATTTGAACAAATTACTGAGATCAAAGAATTGATAGAATATGAAAAGGATTTAAAAGAAAAAGAATTATATGAAATTGTTTTGAATAATGCTCTGCAAAGATATAAGAAAAATAAAATTTTGAAGGACTATTTAATTGATACAATTAAGAATAAAAATCATTTGAATTCCAAAATTATTCATAAATTAATCAGTTACAAAAAATTTTTAATTGATCAAAATGATAATCTTAAAAATCCGAAATCTATTGAAATCAGTACTAGAAAATCATCTGATGATATCTGGAAGTCTTTTATTGATGGTGATTCCAAAAGATCAAGATTAAGTGAATATGCTCCTATAATTGCTTCTACAGAATTTTCAAAAATTTCTGATTTTAAAAATGATTTAACTAATGAAAATGAAAATAATGAAGCTATTAAGAATTTGAAAGAACAAGTTAATGAAATTAAAGAAATTTTCAATTTGAATGATGTTGAACAAATTATTGATAATGATTTATTCAACTATACAAGTTTAAAGTATCAACTTTCCAGTGCAAATTCCAACAATTTCAGCAATTGCAAGATACCAAAACCTTCAAAATCAGGTAATGCAAGTGCTGAAGAAGAACAAAGAGATGAAACTAATAATAACAACTCAGTTAATAATCAAAATAATCATAATAGTCATATAAATTCAAATGTTTCTACAACAGAGATTAGAAATCCTCCATTACCATTACCAAAGAAGGGTACAAAAGGAAGTAAGATTTTGAGAGAAATTCAATTTGCAGATACTTTTAAACTGGGTACTTTAGATACAAAGAGAAGATCTAATAAATTACAAAGTTCCAAAGAATTTATGGCTGATAATGGTGAGACTCAAGCAGCACGTGATGTTTACGAGTCCATAGAGAAGGAAAGAAGAAATATTGCTGCTAATTCAATGGATAATATTGATGATTTACCATATAGCAGTGGCGATAATAATAACACTTTAGGTAATGTTGCTACAAATAACAACTGTAGTGGTTCCAATGGTACTAATGTTGGAGGAAGAGGTAAAGGAGGAAGAATTGCCTTACCTAAATATCATGTTCCAAAAGGTCTGAAAGCTAGTGAGATCAATGAAGATTTACGTCTTATGGCGGGTAAATAGTAGTAGTAGTAGTATATAATGTAGTTTTAGTGTAAGATACATTGATAATAATAATTGAACAAAGAAAAAAACACAACGTAAAACTACTGTCGTAATACCCGTATAACCCGGTCCCGGCAGTGACCGCACACAAACAAAAAAGAAAAAAAATAAAATCGACGTCAAATCGACGTGAAGTGCAAAGTGCAAAAATCAAAAAAAAATCAAAAAGAAAAAAATTTCTCATCAATTTCAATTTAAAATTTGAACTCGACAACTTTTACTGTCTTCTTACGTATATTTTTTCCTCTCTCCCTTGATATATACTAATTATACACCTATTTAACAATGTCTGCTGAAGAAGATGTATGTATTATTCTACTATTTCTTAAAATTGTCCCCAGTTTGTGAAACTCCTGTCATTTGCATGTTTTTTATGAAATTTTAATCAAATTGAAAAAAAAAAATCTGATTCTTTCTCTAGCCAGCTATACCAAATTCGTCAATTTTTTTTATTGATTACCAGACCATTAATTTCTTGTTTTTGCAATCATATAACGGATTCTGTATCAATATGTCTCTTATCTATGATTGTATTGATTGATAATTTAATTATAAACATGAATTGCACAAAGTATATGCTTAGTGTCCGGTTTGTGTTTGTTTTTTTTGTTCAATGACAAATTCTCTAAAATTCATTGGCTCAATTTTTAATTTTAGAAAAAGCTTTAAAATATGTTTTGATTAAAAATTATAAGAAATATCTATGATTTATGAATATTATCCTAGGGATTATTGAAACTATTTTAATTATTTCCTTTTTTTTGAACTATGTACTAACTGTCATCTCTTTTTTTCTTTTCTATTTAGCACCATTTCGAAACCGCCGATGCTGGTTCCTCTCTTACCTACCCACAACAATGTTCTGCCTTAAGAAAGAACGGTTTCGTTGTTATCAAAGGTAGACCATGTAAGATTGTCGATATGTCCACTTCTAAAACCGGTAAGCATGGTCACGCTAAGGTCCATTTAGTTGCCATTGATATCTTCACCCAAAAGAAATTAGAAGATTTATCTCCATCTACCCATAACATGGAAGTCCCATTCGTTACCAGAACCGAATTCCAATTATTAGATATTGATGATGGTTTCTTAAACTTAATGACCACTGAAGGTGATACTAAAGATGATGTCAAAGCTCCAGAAGGTGAATTAGGTGACAAATTACAATCCGATTTCGATGACGGTAAAGATTTATTAGTTACTATTATCTCTGCTATGGGTGAAGAAGCTTGTATTTCTTTCAAGGAAGCTCCAAAAGGTAACTAAGTTATTAGATAGAATTTAAATTTTATTTATTATACATTTATTATCTTATACAACAACAAACCAACCAATTAATTAATTAATTCTTTTTATTGTTATTGTTTTTATAATAATGATAATAACTAATAGTTATTTTTACATATATTAGTCTATATATATAAATATTATTATTATTAACAATTAAATTAAAAACATGATAAAAAACATTGTAAAATTTACGCACCTATTAAATTAAGGGTTTAAAAGAGTTCAACCTTTAATTGTATAATATTACTTACTTATTACTTATCAATAAATTCCATATATATAATACAGTTGTAATTCATTTACTTATTTATATATCTATACACCCATTTAATCTAATTTAGAAAGATTATTTAACCTACTTATAATTTTTTCTTTACTTGATTCACATAATTCTCCATTTAAAAATACTTCATCAAGAATAAGATAAATTTGATAAAAGTTGAATACTAAATCCAATTCACATACATTATCAAAATATTCATCTAGTACTTCAACTAATAATTGTATTAATTCGAGATAATATAATTCATTGTCATTTAATTCTATACAGAAAACAAAAAACAACCCATTATAACGTCTATAAACCAACTTCTTAGTATTATTATCGAATAAAACAAAATTACTACTTCCCGATCCTGTATAACCTTTTTGAGCACCATTTCTAGATCCATTGGGGTTAGGCATACCCTTTCCTAAGTAATCACGGGATGATATTAATCTATGAACTTTTTTTATTGTTAATTGACGGGACGGCGTACTGCTTTGAGATGAATTAGAGAACCATTTTGAAATTCTTACTTTTCCCTGTCTATTAAGTGCTAGTATGTATTGTATAGCCATTGCTTATGATATATTATATGCTCAAGTATGTAGTTGATATTGTATATTGTCTTATAATTATTATTCAAGGAAAACACAAACCATCATATAAATCAAAAACCAAAAAAATCAAAAATCAAAAACTCTCTCGATCTCCTTCTTTCTTGCCCCGGCTATTTGTCCCTGTTTGAGAAACTGGAGCACCCTCTTCTATATAGTCTGAGTTGATTTTATGTAAAACTATTATTTAATTAATAAATAAAAAACTTTTATTCTTTATATATACTATTCTTCTTTGTCTTCTTTCTGTATATACAGACTAGATTACTAGTAGTGTTGAATTCTGGTTTCTTAAAAGTGCAATTGCAAATAAGATCAATTTAATTCAAATCGATTAAGCTCTAACGCATATTGAAATAAAAATTGGTATTGACTATTTAACAGACTCCATAGATATATTTTCATCATGAATGCTACCGCCGAAGTATCATACAAACACTTGAATAACTGTCTTGTTAATTTACCTCATAGTTTGGTTAATCCTCTTCTTCAAAGTAATATTCTGCTTCAGAATATATGCATTGAATTATCGTGGAAAGATGATTCTGTATCTGCAAGAAAAGATTCAAAAGTTACATTAGTTCATTATGCTGGATGGTCAGGTCATGTTTCTACACAAACAAGTTCGAATTATTCTACAATTGAAATTGACTCTAATTTTGCTATTTCAATGAATCTTAAAGAAAAGAAAACAATCAATATTAGAGTGGTACTTGATTTACCTAAGATCATATCTGTAGAACTTGAACCTGAAACTATTAGCGATTGGGAAATAACCGAAATTCATGCTCAATTTATTGAAGATAGGTTATTAAATCAAGTTAGATGTGTTTCTAAAAATCAATTAGTTTTAGCTTTTCCAAATTCTAATAACGTTGTTAAATTTATTGTGAAATCAATAAAATCCGAATCAGGTGAATTAGAAAAAGGTATATTAGTTACTGATTCAGAGTTACATATCTCTCCAAAAGTTTACAGACGTCAAACAGTTCAAGATTCCGATGGTAACTCTGGTAGAAGAAGAAGATCGGTAAGTAGTAGAAGATCATCTAAATCAAATTTATTACCTGCTGTAGTATTAAGAGGTATTTCCCTACCACATGAGAGTTTCTGTAGTTTACGAGATTCCTCAATTACTACTTCTGCGTATACTATATTCCTAAATTTTAACCAACCAGTTATTTACCCACAATTTAAAAATGCAGATTATGTTCAAGTATCCTTAATTCCTGGCCCAGGAACACCTGCTAGAGCTGTTAATAAGAACAATACCAATAATGGTAGACCAACTACAAATGGTTCAACTTTAGAACAGAGTCATAGTCATAATTTTAATAAAAGTTCCCGTCATTCATCATCTTCTTCAATAGCATCACAACCAAATGATTCTTCGCAACAACACGAACAAGCAGAAACTAAAAAAGTTATTGCTACATTAGTCCATTCTTCTGATGTATTGGCTGGTCAAACCTGTCTTTCAGAATACCTTGCCATTGCTTTAGGTATTGAAAACAGAGTCGGTGATTTAATATGTATAGAAGTTGCTGATTCTAAAATGGAAAAAATTCCATCAAATACAGTCACTATTCACAAATATGTTACCCACACACCTCCAGTAACTGAAATATCCATTAAAAATAGTAATAATTCTTTTAAGAATAAAAAAGATCAGAAATCAAAACAAGACAAAATAAACAAAGAATTTCAAGATAAATTAACAGATTTGAAGATTTTATCAGGACCATTAACCAGCGGTCTTAAATTACCTAAAATAGATGATATTTTACCTCTTGGTGGTTATCTTGAATTTAAAAAAGATACAAAATTAGGAGAAAGTAATTGGTATATTATTGAAGATGGAGATGAGTTACCTAGAATTGAAACCGGTGAAGATATGTTAAGACCAGAGTCATTTATTCCAAGAAATAATATATCTTCAAACGAAAATGATGAAATACAACAAGCAGATGATATGGACGGAAAAGAAGTTGTCATTGGACAGCAGAAGATAGTTAATGATATTGTTAAATCACTCAAAAGAAATGAAGAAAGCGGTGTCTTATTATATGGTTCAAGTGGTAGTGGTAAATCTATACTTTCAAAGAAGATCTCTGACTTAATGTTCAAATCAGGTTATTATGTTAAATTCATATCATGTGAAAATCTATCTTTAAATAATTTTACAAATTTAAAAAATCATTTAATTGAAGTTTTTAATGATATAAGTTGGCATTCACCATCTTTATTAATTTTAGAAAATGTTGATTCAATGATCCCTGCAGAGATGGAAAATACAGATTCAAGTTTATCTAGACAACTTTCTGAATTTTTAGTTACTAAAATTTCAAGTTTAATGCAACAAAGAAGTATTTCACTCTTATGTACTGCCAAATCTAAAGAATCACTTAATACAATAGTTTACCAAACTCATTTATTAGAGGATGATTTCCAATTACGTGCACCTGATAAAGAATTGCGTAAGGAATTATTCATGCACTATATGGATGAGCTCAATGTTAAAATCAGTGAACATTCTGAATTATTAAATGATATTGGTGTAGAAACAGAAGGTTATTTACCATTAGATTTAAAGATATTGGCAGATAGATCCTATCATGACTTAATTTCACAAGCATTGCAAGCTGAAGAAGAAGAAGGTGATGATGATTACGAAGAACAAGACAATACAACTCAAGACAGTAACAATAAAGAATTATCCTTAGATTTATCTTGGAAAAATGTTGAAAGAGCTTTGGATAAATATACTCCTTCTTCATTACGTGGTGTTAAATTGCAAAAATCAAGTGTATCATGGAATGATATTGGTGGATTAAAAGAAGCTAAAACTATTTTATTAGAAACATTAGAATGGCCTACCAAATATGCTCCTATTTTTGCTAATTGTCCATTACGTTTGAGATCAGGTATCTTATTGTATGGATACCCAGGTTGTGGTAAGACTTTATTAGCATCAGCTTTGGCAGCACAATGTGGTTTGAATTTCATCTCTATCAAAGGTCCTGAAATTTTAAATAAATATATTGGTGCTTCAGAACAATCTGTTCGTGAACTTTTTGAAAGAGCACAAGCTGCTAAACCATGTATTTTATTTTTTGATGAATTCGATTCAATTGCTCCAAAGAGAGGTCATGACTCTACTGGTGTCACTGATAGAGTTGTTAATCAAATGTTAACCCAAATGGATGGTGCTGAAGGTCTTGATGGTGTTTATGTTTTGGCGGCTACTTCTAGACCCGATCTCATCGATTCCGCTCTTCTTAGACCAGGTAGATTGGATAAGAGTGTTATCTGTGATGTTCCTAATTTTGAAGATAGATTAGACATATTGAAATGTGTAACAAGGACTATGAATTTATCTGATGATGTATCTCTTGAAGATGTAGCTAATGGATGTGAAGGTTTTTCAGGTGCAGATTTACAAGGTTTAGCATATAATGCATATTTGAAGGCAGTTCATCATAAATTAGAAAAACTTCAAATTGAAATGTCTAAGGAAAGTGATGATGATGGAAACGGAACAACAAATAACCTTGACTTTTTCCAAGTAACTCAAAATGTATCTAATGGAAAACAAACAAAGAGTAATATACACAACGAAAGAGTGAAGATGTCAGTCAAATTGTCACAAATATTATCTTCATATGAAACTGTATCCCAAAATAAAGATAGCTCAACACCATCTGATAATAAAGGTAAGAAATCAAATGTAAATGATGAAGTCAAGATTTCTAAATCTGATTTTGATCACTCATTAAGTGAAACTAAATCTAGTATTTCACAAAGTGAATTAAAAAAATTACAAAATATCTATGATCAATTCTTAAATGGTCGTGATGGAAATTTACCTGATGGACAACCAAGCAATGAAATCGGTGGTAGAACCACATTAATGTGAATAATTAAAAATATGGTATTCCTTTAGGTATATAAAAAATTAAGTATTATGTAATAAAAACCTGTTAATAAAAGCAACTGATTCTTTTTAAAGTTACAAAGAAAATAAAATTATATACATGACTAATGCTTCTTAACAACACCAGCGGCATCTGCAGCTGAAAGAATGTATTTCTTATAATCATTAATAGTACCTGGGAATTGTTTAACGGTACCATTTTCACTGACCCAAATTTCGTTACAAACGTCATTGATCATAGAAACATCATGACTTACCATCAAAACACCACCCTTGAAGTTCTTTAAAGCATCAGTTAAGGCATCTAAACCGGAAGTATCCAAATGATTTGAAGGTTCATCAAGAATCAAAACATGTGGATTATTAAGACATAAAGCTGCAAAGGCAACTCTGGATTTTTGACCACCAGACAATAATTCCATCTTTTGTAATGATAATGAACCAGTGATACCAAATGAACCTAAATGACGTCTATATTCTTCATCAGATTTACCTGGGAATTTGGTACTCATCCATGTTACAGCACTTAATGTCAAATCCATAGAATCAACATGATGTTGGGCAAAGTACGCAATACGTAATCTGGAATTTTTGGAAACAGAACCATCAATTGGTGTGTTATCACCCATTAAAATCTTTAATAATGTAGTCTTACCACAACCGTTAGCACCAACTAATGCAATACGAGAGTCCATTTGAATATCTAAATCGACATCCTTCAATAATAATTTACTTGGATCGTAACCAAAGGTAACACCTAATAATTGTAAAATTGGAGGAGATAATTTTTCTGGATCAGGGAATTTGAATGTTATTACTTTATCTTCTTGCGGTGGTTCTAATATAGGAAGTTTTTCTAACTTCTTAATTCTTGATTGAGCTTCAGATGATTTAGCAGCATTATATCTAAATTTATCGATAAATGCTTGTAAATGCTGTCTATAAGCCATTTGATTTTCGTATTCTCTCTTTTGGTTTTTAAGTCTTTCCTCTCTAGTATTGTAGAAAGAATCAAAGTTGGAACCTCTGTAATAATCTAATCTTTCAGAATGTTGATGTATAATATCTGTAGCGACTTCATTTAAGAATGCACGATCATGTGAAACAACCAAAACTGTAGATGGATAAGTTTGTAAGTAATGAGCCAAGTAGGTAGCAGATGGAACATCCAACATATTGGTAGGTTCATCTAATAATAATAAATCTGGCTTACAGAATAAAGCTCTTGCTAATGATAATCTCATTCTCCAACCACCAGAGAAAGATTTGGTTGGGTTATGTTGAGTTTCTTGGGTGAAACCTAAACCAAATAAAATTGAAGCAGCTCTACCTTCAGCTTTATCACTTTCCATTTCACTTAATTTTTCATGAACCTCTTCAAGTCTATTAACTAAATCATTTTGTTCATTTTCTAATTTCTTTATTTCTAATGAATCTTCGTCAAATTCCTTTTTCAATGAATCAATTTCAGCAATTCTTTCATTAATTTGATCTTCTTCGTTTAACAATTGTTTTCTCCAAACATCGGCATCTAAGACAGATTGTAAGGCAGAGGTATCATCACCTCTTAATTCTTGTTCAACATATAAAATGGTAATATGCTTAGGAATATGTAATTCTCTTCTAGAAAGAGCTCGTAAAAGAGTAGACTTACCAATACCATTTTGACCAACAAGACCATATCTTCTTCCAAATGCCAAGGTAAGAGAAGCATCTGTTAAAATACGTTGGCCTTGACCAACATATAAATCAAATGTATCAATTTTAATATCTTTAGATTTACCTGCAGCAGCACCGAACTCTGGAGGATTAATTTTAAGAAAGAATGAATCATAGTCTTCAGACTTACTATCATTAAGAAGTTTGGAAGATTCATATTTAACGAATTTGTTAGCTCTCTTTGCAACTTTCTTAGCAATTTTAGCTTCAGCTTTTTGTAATTTCATTTTATCAACTCTGGTTTCAATTCTCTTACCTGTATGTTCAATATCTTGAGTAGATTGTAATAATGCCAATGAACTGTTAATATCTCTTTGTTGATTATTCACAAGATCAATATCTAACAATTTCTTAGAAGTATCACCAGTAATAGAAAGTTTTGCCATATTTTCGTTTAATTTTTTGGTTAAAGTTTCTTCAATTTTTACACCTAAGTTTTCAACTTTAGATTTATCACCACCGGCACTGAGTAAAAGCTCTTTAAGGAATTCTACTTCATGTTGAATATCAAGTTGTTGAGCTAAAACAGAGTCCTCAGTACTTTTTGAAATATGATTGTAATAACCAACGGTATAATCAGCAACCGTAGGGTCGATTGAAGGCACAGCCTGACGTACTTGTAAACCAATATTTGACATGATTTACTGTTATATAGGTGTTGATATAATATTTTTTTAATAACTCATTAGCCTGTAAGAAATTTCTATTAAAAATTCTATACAACTTTTGAAGAATCACTTTGTGAAAAAATTACAACGAAAAAATAATAGTGCAAAACTCAATAATATGTTGTGTTTTGTTGATTTGCGACATTTTTATTTTCTTCTTTTATTTAAACTAAATACTTTATTTATCTAATTAAGGAACAAATTTGCCTTTCTCTTTCCTGTCATTTCATCAAAATGTGATTTAATAGATACATCAACCTTATCAAAAACAGATATATCCCTTCTAACGCCTTCAGAAGTGGTGAAGCTAAGCTTATAAAGATCTTCATCAAATACTGCAGAGTTGACATCACCTAAAGTTTCAAGTTTAATTAAACTTTCAACACCAAATTTAGGAACTAATACAACAATACCATTTGAGAAAACTTTAATGACATACCCTTCTTGTTTACTTTCGTTGTTTTTCATAACTTGGCCAACATAATACTCAATACTTGCTCTACCTGCAAATTGCGCATTTCTGTGACGTTTATTAATATTTTTGACGACTAAATCCATCTTAGACTTGTCACGATGAATTAAATCCAATGGTTCGTAACCAATAGCACCTGCTAATTGTCTATGAGCAACAACATCACAATATCTACGAATTGGTGATGTGAAATGTGTATAAATATCAACAGCTAAACCATAATGTCTAAAGTCTTCATATCCAAAATTACCCGAAGCAAAATATTCAGCTGCCATCATACAACGAGTAGCCATAATTCTTAATAATGTATTGAAATATGGATCTTCATGATCAACACAACGATCTAAAGAGTCAGCCAATGCTTTAGAACTTTCTAATGAAACATGCATACCTTTTTTAACATGAAGCATGTCATTTAATATTTCAAAATTGGTAGCTGGTGGATTGGCATGACGACGTAACATAGCAACCTGTGGATAAGCATCAAAGATTTTTCTAGCAACAGATATATTGGCTAACAACATGAATTCTTCAACTAAAGAGTTGGTATCTAAAAGCTTTTTAATTTCAACTTCACCTGGGTCAGATGTTTCACTATCCATATGAACCTTAACTTCTGGCGAAGCTAAATTCAAAGCACCTGAGTCCATTCTTTTTTGCTTTAATTTCTTAGAGAGTTTAAGCAAAATTCTCATACCTTGAGTTAATGGATCTTGTTTACTTTGATCATCGATTCTAATTTGTGCTTGTTCATAAGCGAAAGCTTCTCTTGATTTGATAATGGACTTGAAATAATCAACACTAACTATATTTGCTTCATTATCTAGCTCCCAAATAACAGAAAATGCAAATCTTTCAACATATGGCTTTAAAGAACATAAATCAGTACCTAAAAGCATAGGTAACATATCGATTCTCTTATCAACTAAGTAGACAGATGTACCTCTGGATGCACCTTCTTGATCTAAAGCTGTACCAGCCTTAACAAAATGAGTAACATCAGCAATATGGACACCGACTTCATAGTTTCCATTAGGTAATAATTGTGCATGTAAAGCATCATCTATATCAACACATCCTGGAGGATCAATAGAACAAATCAACTTGTCTCTTAAATCTCTTCTCATGGCCAACTTAGGATCACCATTATCAAGATTCTCCGGTACTTTCCAATCATGACCTTCCTTTGGTAAACAATCTAATACATTCTTTGAAAAAGGTCTATATTCAATGTCATGCTCAATTAACAGAGCTTCTTGTTCTGCATCTTTATCTTCAATTTCACCAAGTGTTCTAACAAAATGTCCTTCTGGATATTTAGAAGAGGATGGCCATGAGTCAACAGCAACAACAATTCTTTTACCTGCCAATTCAGCAGATCTTCTGGTTCTAATTCTTAATTTAGGTAATGATCTATCCATTAATATAACAAAACAACTCTTGGAAGCATTACTTGTTGGATTTTTATTAGCAGAATTTGGAGCAATTTGACCAACATATAGTCTCCAACTTCTTTTTACAATACCAACAACTTTAGCAGTAGGAACAATCTTTTTGTCTTCGTTGTTTTTATTTTGGGCCACTGCTGCTTCTTGGGCCAACATTCTTCTTTCTTCATCGCTGATAACATTTTGATTATCTTCACCTTCTCCTATTTGATTTTTGTTAATAGTTTCTTCATCAACAATATTGGTTGATGGTTTCTTCCATTCACTTTTAGGTAAAAGCTCTACTATAACAGAATCTCCGTTAAAAACTCTGTTTAAACTTTCTCTTCCTAATATCAACAATGGTTTTGGTAAAGTTGGGACAGATACAGATCCTTCTAAGAAGTTATAAGAAGATACTTCAATATTACCTTGATATAATGTACCATTCTTGACACCACCCATAAGTCTGGCAGTTGAATAATATTCGGGATATTTGATTTCATTTAAGTTTCTGTTAAAGTTTGAATCCGAAGGAATAAGATCTTCAAGCTCACTAGCATTTGGCAAGAGCATAGCATATTCTTTCAAGGTCATAACATGCAAGTTTTCTTTGTTAGATTTAGCAATATTATCCTTATCAGCAGTAAGTAAAACTACAGATATATTATGATCCTTTAAATGGTTTGTATAGAATAAAGCAGTTTGTCTAATTAACCTATCATTATAATCGTTGATAGATTCGCCCTTTTCTCTTGATACATATGTTGACGCTTTAAATTCATTATGGAAGACAATAAATCTCTTTTCTTCATTTTTACATAATGTTCTAATCCTCATATAAATAGGATAACTTCTGTTTCTTACTTCATCTAAAACTGTTTGTGGAACAATAACATCATAGAATGCTAAACTACTTTCTAATAAATCAATTGAATTCAAAACAACATTAGTATCAACAATAATATAATGGGCACCAATATTATCCTTTTTTAATACAAGAGGATTACCAACAAGAATAGAAGCTGGTACTTCACCTTGAGCATTTGGCTTGTAAAAATCAGAACAATCATCACATGACTGTGACATACAAGGAATATCATCTCTAAGGTAATGTTCCCTCACTATTTTCGTAGCACCACCATTACGAGATCTAACAAAAACCTTTTGAGCAACAGCAAGACCGGTACTCAATCTCTTTCTCTTAATTTGAATAGACATTGATTTCTTCTTGGTTATAAATCTTAATAGTGTTTAGAATGAAAGACATATGCTATTAGAGATAAAACATCAACTCAAAAAAAAAAAAATATCTGTAATAAATTTTTTGAAAAAAATGTGCGATTACAAATAATTTTATTATATGGTTTTAGTCATATTGACACTTTTTTTTGCCTTTTAAACTGATTCTCTTCTATTACTGAAATTCATTAACAATACTGGTATTTATTAGTATTACTTCTATATTACATATTTACACAATTAATTAATGGATTTGGCTTTCTATAATTTTCTCTTTTCTAAGGCTGCATCCTTGTTCCAAGTTTTAATCCAGGCAGCAGACTCTTCCTTTGGAACAAACATGATCTTGACAGCTTTGTCAAAAAGAGGAACCTTAGGACTTTGTGACACTAAAGCATTATTAATAGCAACTTTTTTACCGATTTTGATTAACCCACCAGCTTCTGTTTCCATATAAGCTTCTAATTTCTTTGGAGTAAAGTTTTGGTGCTTTGAGTCTTTAAAAAAAGATTCAGATCTATCTAATACTAGCTCCATGACTTCATAAGGAGTTGTAAATTCACTGATCTCTGCTACAAAATCAAACTCATCGGTAGTTGGATATAAGATCATCGCAGGGAAAATAAGTTGTGATTCAATGTCATTTTTATCTTCAAGATGAAGTTTATTTTCTTTAAGAAGTTCGGCAGGTGAACTAGTATCAAGTAATGTCAAACCCCTTACCTTAATAGCCATATTCAAATTATTTGCTACTCTTTCTTTCTCTTCGGCTACTTTTCTTGCTTTCTCTTCGGCTTGTGCAAGTGCATATTTCTTACTTTCGATGGTCTTTATTAAACTTTTTACTGCAGCATTGGTATCATCTATTTGCATAGCATAGTCCAAAACTTGTTCTGCTTCATCATAACGTTCAACAGCAAAGTAGGCCTTTGCTGAACGGAAAAGAGCTTTCATATTTCTTGGTTGTAATTTAAGACATTCTTTACAGTCATTAATACATCTTCTGTAATTTTTCAATTCTAAATTACAAGCAGCTCTGTTTAAATAAAGAGATGCATTGATATCATTAACATCACATTTGACATTGATACCTTTAGTGTAAAATTCAACAGCAGTCTTGTATTGCTTATCTTTATAACGCTCATTACCTTGATTTTTGAAATTTGTAGCAATCTCGTCCGGTTCACCTTCATATGCTAAGGCTTTTAAAGCTTCTACTTGTAAATTTTCACCACCATCACCATCAGTTTCATCAAGTTCAGTCATGAACAAGGGAAGTCTATTTAAATCGGCAACAACTTCATCAACAGATTTGTCTGCAAATTCTGATAATTGAGGTGGTAAGTTAGGATCACCAGGTTTAGGGACATACCTTAACCTGTCCCATTCACTAATAGCTTCATCTAATTTGATTTCAGGCTCAACCAATTCCTCTATTTTGGCCATTATATATGTTAGTATGCTTGACTTTTAAATTAAAGCAAAGTGTCATAATATTATAGCATGAAGAAATTTAATGAAAAAAAAATATTTTTTTCTATGCTAGAAAAAAAAAGATAAAAAAGCACGTGACAAGATTGTGTGGGTTTTTTTACTTACACAACTTTTCGGTGGTTGTTGAACTTAGTAATTTCTACATTTGTTTGATGCATTTTTTCTATAAAACAATACACATAACATAATTATACATTATTATATACATGAAGCTACTGAAATTATTCCTCTTTCCATTTACCAAACTTCTTATAATCATCATATATGTTTCTAAAGATAACTCTACTTTGTGAATCTATGGATTGATTAATTAAACTAAGTTCATTAGCTGTTAAAACATCAAAAACTAAAAAGATAGATCTATTGAAATCATCTCTAGAAACAGGATTAATAGGATAGCTTAAATAAAAATAGATATAGTTTAAAAGTAAATTGGGTAATGATTTTCTAAGTTGGGCTTTCACAATGGATAAAGAAGTGGTCAATGCTGCAGAATTTGTTTCTTGTTTATTTGTACTAGCTACTAAATTTGTCTTTGCAGAAGGTTCACACAAGTTACTCAACATCTTTTCAAAGGGGATGATTGATACTTTAGCAGCATCTAGTGTACCAATTTTATTTCTTTGAAACAAGAGCTCCATTAATGGAATGATTGATATGATTAAAAGGTGTTGACGATTAGAAAATCTGAATCTATGTGCCATCAGAATATTTGAAATTATTTTGCATATTTCTGTATATAATTCCGAAATATTGGTTTCATTATCCTTTAATAAAGCATATGAAATCTTGGAAGAATATGCAACTATTAATTCAATGCTATATTGCACGAGAGCCCATGATTTGTTAGTTAAAATTATACGAATAGATGTAGTAAATATTAAAATGCCTTGTAAATTATTTTCTAGAACTTCATCTTTCACATTCATTATTCCTGAAATAGTCATAATAACTAGTTTATGAATAGTAGAAAGTGAATCGTCCGACTTCTTTAAAACATTTAAAAATATAGAAAATAAATCTGCATAAGCACCAAATTCAGCAGCGTTATCTTTTTCAAGTGATTGGAGAACAAACAACCAATTGGAAAACAATTCTTCTTCTTCTAATCTACCAAGATAAATAGTAAAATCATTGATTAATTTATTAGATGAGTTCATATTAGGGTGTAAAGCAAAAAACAAGGCCATGAGATAATGACAATCTGTATTTTTCACTGATACAAGTAAGGAAAAAAGGTGGACATAAACAGAGTTGTTTTCTTTATATTGTGAACCTAATTTTATTATAATTTCTTTGATTTCAGCATCAGGTAAATTTAAATATAAGTTTACCTTTGAAAGTGAATCTAATAGGATAATAACGTCAGATGATTCAAGAGGCTTTTTGGAGTTTAACGATTTTAAGCATGTGTTTCCCAAAATGATATATAAATCATTATGAGTGAAACTGGACTTCTCTAACCATCTTTCCGCATTAAACAGACACATTGCTGTCTTCAATACAGATAAACTTGAAATTCTTTTCTTCTTTGGCATTGCACTTAAATCAGCACTCAAAGATTTAGAAAACTTGAGTAAAATAGTGGAACTGATATTATCAGCTCCTTGTCTTAAGTGTGAAATAAAAATTTCTTCAATAATTGAAATTGAATATGCCTCTACTTCACTTGACTTTGAAGAAGATATATACTCATAAATCTTGGAAATATCTGTTTCTATTAATGATTTGAATGTTGGTTGATCAATAATTCGTGAAACAGTTCTGTTTATAGTTAATTGAAACTTTTCGGACGAGGAAGACGCAAACTTGTCTAGTAAGATATTCAAAATGGATTCTCTTTGTGATCTTTTAAAGCAAAATACAGATATTTGATCTAATAGCTCAACATATATTGAAAGGCTATCACTTTCTGTAGATTTTTTAATCTTTTTTGTCAAAACATTAATTATAGTTTCAATTAAAACAGTTTGCTCATGAAGAACATCATTAGAAAGGAGTTCCTTTAGGAACTCAAAATCACTACTATCTAACAAAACCTTTACAAACTTTGAAAGTTGGTCATCGAGTGTATATTCAAGGAGTACGAACCATCTTGTAATAAGCATTTCTTTAGCACCGAGCTTCTTTAAAGGTATATTAATGAATTTATCAAAAACTTTTGATTTCAACTTTATTGAAATAATATCAAAATCTTGCTCTAATGCTCTAAAACAGGTGAAGTAAAAAGAAGGAACTTCAAACTTTGATGATTTTGGTTTGCCTAAAAAGTCTTCAAAGTCTACTGTTTCAAAATCTTCAATATCATAAATACATAAAATCAAATATACCATATTCCAATAATAATATTTATATTCTTTATTATCCAAATGAAAGACCTGTAAAAGTAACGGCTTCAAGCTATCAGTAATAGATACTAAACCTTTTGTAATAGAACTGTTGATTGTCCCAGTAATACTAGTAAGTAAGCCGGTACAAATAGAAATTAAAACATATGCAGAACCCATTGGATCAAGAGTATAATTTTCAACTAACTCCCCAGTAAGTCTTGTCAACTGGACATTTGATAATGTAACCAACTTTTCAGCGACAATATTAATAAATTTGTCGGATACTAAAATGCCACTATTCGAAGATTTTGAAATAAAATTTTTCCATGATTTTATGAAATCCGGAATTTCTCTTGATCTTACATAACAGTTTAATAATGATGAAAGTAAACCTAAATCTTCAATTGACCAGTTTTTTTTATTCAACTCTAATTCGAATATTTGGTTGCTGAAGTCAATACCAACAGAAGAGTTTCTTTCTAAAGATTGAGTTAAAATTGTATAATTAAGTAAACCATCGGTTGCTTTTAACTCATCATCAACAAGAGTAGATAAAAACTCTGTTGACAATGTTTTATTCATTGAAACTATTTTAGTTAATAAATCACCCTTTATATCTTTGTAATTATTAGTGAAAATGATAAATAATTTTTCTAATTTTTCAATATCTACTTTTAAGACTAAAAGTTCAAAACTATATATTACACTCATTGAATCTAAACCATTTGAAACACAAGCAGAAATATATGCATTGATATTTATTTCTAAATGTTGAATATTTTCCTTTCTGAAGAGAATATCTGAAATAATACTTTTTAATGAACTTAATAATTCTGGATTATCATCCTTTGGTAGAGTTGATGTAAAATAAATCATGGTTGGAAGACAGGAAGAGCAAAATGATTGAACATTTTTAGGGCCATATTTTGAAACAGATGTGTTTGTTAATCTAAATATTTTGGATGTTGTGAATAGCACTTCTTGAATAAGCAATGCGTCATTGCTTTGGGTGTTAGATATTATTAATTCTAATAATTTGGAAATAATTTGAATACTTTGATCATCAGATAATGTCAACTTAGATTCTTGAAGAATAAGAGACAAACCTTGGTTGACCCACTTGAGTAGATCTGAATCAGACTTTTCATCTTGTAGACTGATTATTTCGTTCAAAGTTTGAATTATTATATCACTAAATCTTACTCTACTGGTTATTTTATTTCTAATACTAACTGATTCTGAATTCAAGTTAAATGATTGCCAACATTTGTTAAATAACTTCCATACACTACTAGAAACCTTAAACTCCTTAAATTTTTGCTGTGATAATCTATCAATAATGAGTTCAAAAACGAATTTATCTTTATCTGGAAGGTATGATTGTGAACTGTAAACACCATCTAAAAGATCATCTGAAATTTTGCATATTTCGTCAATGCTAATATCCTTACCTCTAAGGGTTTTAGTAATTCCTCCGGCAGTAAAATTCTGCAGCTGGGAAACCATTATAAAAATACTCAGTAGTCTTAACTGGTTATATAATAATGATATACACTTAACAATAGCTATTTTATAGTAAAAAAATATTCTACATAGTTAAACCTTCTCTTTGATCTTAAAATAAAAAAAAAATTTATATTGTCGTGCGCAACTCATGGACATCCAGAACGGGAGAGTAAACAAATAAATTCTGCTTCAGTCTTTGCAATATTTTTGATTTCAGTAATAAAATTATTTATTTCTGTTGAATTAATTACTATTATATTAAAGAGTCAATCATAATATATAGAAGTCAAATCAACTAGTAGCTATATTCGCCTTGTTAATATAATATATCACATCAAAGCAAAGCAATGAGTTTCTCTACTATGTTCAATTTTGGTGATTTAAAATCTTCGCAACAAGATTCGAAGAATATAAACGATGTTGATGCACCAACAGCTTCTATTAAAAAGCTTCCATATCAAAAGGATTCCATCAGAGATGTTGACATCGATTGGAAAAATTATGGAAAGCACGTTAGCTTTTCAATCGATCCATCAAATGATACAGGATTACTTTATGTTTCTGTGAATAACGGCGACGATGATATTAAACAAGATGACAAAGACATAGAAATGGATGAAGACAAAGATACAGATACTAAACTTTACTTCTTTGATGAACCAACCAAGTTAGATAACTCAGATTTCTATACACAATTTATTGTTAAATCATATAAATTAATTCAATCTCTTTTAGTCAATTCACTGTACCAAGACTACTATGATGATAACGAGGAAACACAAATTGGAGTAATTGAACATATCAATGAAAGCATAAAGGCAAGAAAATTTGCATTATTTCGTTTTGTTGGTACTTTTAAAGATTATCTTTTAGAATTCTTAAAGTCTAAAAATGATGCAAATGAGATTGGTTCAAAAGATTATGATTATCAGGAAGTCTTGCATGTTATAAGTTTGTTACATGCTTTGAAATTTTCCAATGATGAAGAAAAAATTCAATTATTTATTGAATGGGTGAATAGAGCAGATGTATCTCCAGATGATGAAGTATTAGATTCCGTTGAAAAGTCATATACCAACCTTGAATTTTGGACATCAATAATTAAAAAATTAGTATCCAGAGGTATGTTTGAAGCTGCTATTGAATTAATCAATGCTAGTGGTTATAGTGAATTACAAGAAAACGAATCGACAATGGCTGATTTCTTTTTAATAGAAGATTTAAAAGTTCTTTTAAGCTCTTATGATGTAGTTAAGTTTTCTATTGATTTAACCGATTTCTTAAGTTGGAAGAAATCAGTTGTCGCACTTAGAGAACATGTACAACAAACAAATTATCAAAATGTAGAATTAGTTTCATGTATATTAGAAATAGTATCCTTAATGTCAGGATACTCTGGAACCATAATGTCAAGCTGCTCTTCATGGTATGAAGCATTTTTATGTTTTTACCTTTTTCAAATGCCATCAGCAGATTTAGTCTCCGAATTTTTTGAAAATAGTAGAAAAGGACAAGATAAATCATTATCAGTAGGATTTACATGGGATCAAGCTTGTGCTGAATTATTTGAAGGCAATTACCTTACAGTTATTTCCCTTCTGGAAAGCTTGGATGTTCCTTGTGCAACATTTACTTCAGTTTTACTTGAAGCGTCAGGTTTATTCCAAGGATATTTATCTTTATCCAGTGAAAACAATGATCAATTTTTAAATATTACAACAGACAAGAAATTAGAGGCTCTTGCACTTGATTTTTTTGGTTGTGGAAATAAAAAATTATTTCCAGTTGGTGTTGGTATTTTAAAAGCTTTAAATACTTCTGATACTAGAGAAATTATATCTGAAATATTACCAAGTTATAAATGTGAAACAAATGATGATTTTGAATGGTGTCTTGCTGTATGTGCTGAATTAAGATTAACAAAAACAGCGACTAATTTATATAAAACCCAAGGACATTATTTATTAAGTCAAGGTTTGTTAATGGAATCCTTACAATGTTTTGCTGAAGCTAAGGAATATGCCACTATATCAAAAATTGTTTGGTCAATTTTCGAAATCAGTTTAATTGAAAACAAACCAATAAAGGATGATGTTTTAATTGATACAATTGAATCATTAGATGATAGAAATAATACAGTAAATAATTTATTTGAATTTTTACCAAGTTTACAACAAGCGTTAGCTCCATATGCTATTCTTCTTAGATTTTTCAAGTTTACAAGAGAAAATCAAACAACAAAGGCAATTGATTGTCTTTTAAAATTAATTGGATTTACATATTTACCAAAATATGAAAAAATTATTTTATTTGCTCAATTTATCTACTTTTTAAGTGATAAGAAACTTGAAGGTGAAATTAAAATTGGACAACTATATTCGTGTATTGAAGAATTAAATACATTCAATTCTGAATTAGAAAATAAAGAATTGTTGAAAAAATCAGAATATCTTTATGATTTTGTTCTTTCTGATAAAGCATTTACTAAGAATAAGACAGAATTACCATTATATGATTGGAGATTACAATTTTCGGAAAATGAAATCCCTAAATCTATTGAAGACTTCATAGTAACATTAAGGACAAAGCTTGGTGTTTCCGTAGGTAAGAGATATGTAGAATAGATAAGCATAAAGTATTTTTGTTTTGTTTTTATAAAAATATTTTTTAATAAAATTACTTAATTTAATAATTTTTAATAGTAAAATATAAAGAACCTATTTTATTTAAATCTTTTTGGAGAATCTATAACATTAAATAACTATCAACAGAAAATATATAAATATATGAATATAAAAATTTTTTTTTTAAAAAAAGAGGGTACAAAATAAACCAGTTGAAAGATATAAGCAATAAAGATAGGGTGAACGGAATTCAATTTTTAATTTGATTTAGTAGTATATGTGATTTGTTTAAGTTTTTTTTTCTTTTTTTGTAAAAAATATTGGCGTGTTTACTTATTGTTCTTTTTCGCACACAATAATGAATGAGTTAAAATACAATAAATGAGTTAGAAAGGTATTGTGTGTATGATTAATGAATGTTTTGTGACTTGATGTGAAGTATCGATTTATTAACCTAACCAACAACAAGGGTGTCACCACCATCGGTGAATTCATATTGTGGAATTTCTAAGTTTAATGGAGCTGGACCTCTTCTAATTCTACCAGAGATATCATAATGGGAACCGTGACAAGGACAGAACCAACCACCGAAATCACCAGATTCACCAATTGGGACACAACCTAAATGTGTACAGATACCTAACATAATTAACCATTCTGGGTTCTTAACTCTGTCAGCATCATTTTGTGGGTCTCTTAAAGTGGAAATATCAACTTCATTAGCTTCAGCAATTTCATGTGCAGTTCTGTGTCTAATGAAAACTGGCTTACCTTGCCATTTAACAATAACGTTCTTACCTTCTGGGATAGCAGCTAAGTTAACTTCGACCTTAGCCATAGCTAAGACATCAGCGGAAGCAGACATAGTAAGTAAGAAAGCTTCAACGGTAGATTTAGCGGCAGCAGCACCTAAAAGACCATAGGAACCAACCATGAAGTAGGCATATGATCTTGATTTGTCATTGGTACCTTTAGATTTGTTTAAGTAATGGGAAAAATCTGGAGAATCATATGAAGATTTTAAAGCAGTTTGGGTAGATGATAATAATCTTGCTTGGGAAGCTATAATATAATGAAATAGAAGTAAATTAGTTAGTATAATGTGATGTAATAATAATTAATTAAGCAAGTTATTACCACAATCTATATAAAAACCTCAATTTTTTTGAATGACAGTTTTAATATATTTTTTAATATAGATTTAAAAAAATCTTTTAGATAATATAGAATTTGTAATATAATTAAACAGATGAATAATTTGAAATATAATAAACAAGTAAATTAATTAACTTTTCTTCACTTTTTAATGTTCAATTTTGAATATCATCAAATAAAAAAAAAATTTTAGGAATATAGATTGATTAAGATAAAATGAAAGAAATTACATACCTAAACCTAAGTTAGTTCTTGCAATGTTTCTAACAGCTAATCTTGCTAACATTATGGATGGATATAGGGTGAATGATAATGGAATATAGAATTATACAGCTGGAATAATAAGGAAAGTAAAGTAAATAGATTTTTAATTAAAGAGCTGTTGATGTTAATTTTTTTTCTCACTTTTAGAATTTGGCTTCATTTTGTTGGTTGAAAATGTAATAACAATTGCTCGTTTTTTATTGGCCAGTTGGTTAGAGGTGCGGCTCGTGGTGTTAGGTGTAAGAAGAAAATATAAAAGAAAATATTTTACATGTACGGATGTTAATCTTTTTTGTATTTATAATTAATATTTATGATATATATTAGTAAATATGATTATATTTCAAGTATACATAAAGATAAATAATTTCAGATTACTCCTAGAATTTATAGGTATAATATAAGCCAATACAATACTTGAAAATTTGGGTTAATAATCTTGTATAATTGATATTCTGTGATTTTGTTTTAAACTTTCTCATTTTTAAATTTAATTAAAATCGTAATGACAATAGTTAAACTGACATTTTTAACTTGTTTCATGTTTCGTTTTACCTAATGTTTTCATGATAGTTGTTAGTTACCTCGTATTTTTACTGGTCCTACGCTTTTAGTCGTCATGATAGCCTCTGAACTGGTTAAACCTCTCCACAAAACCTTCAAGAAACAGCCTGGGTAGCGTAATGGTTAACGCGTTTGACTTCTAATCAAAAGATTCGGGGTTCGACTCCCCGCTCGGGTGTATTCTTTTTTAATATGAGGAACCGCATTTACTAACAAACTTTTTAACTATGGTGTGAGATTCATGAGACTTTTAACCATAGTTAAGAAGAGGTTGGTGTTGGGGTTAGGATGAAGTGCATATATACATACATTAAGTTTGGATATCAGATATGACTTTATTAATTTTTTATTATGGTAACTCACGAACCACCACTGAGATATTCATAGTTATTAAGGAGTCATAATGACATAGTTAATTTTTATTATGGTAAATAATTTGTGGAATTGGTGTGGAATTTGTATGTTAATTAATTTTTTATACTAGTAAAAATTTAAAAAAAGTAAAATAATTTGTACCCATACCGATAAAACTTCTGATCTGTTGTATATATTGACTTCAAATTTTTTGTATAAAAAATAAAAATTTATATTTGGAAAGAGATTTTACAAGATTTCTAAAATATTATATTTTCTCCTAGCATTGAGTGAGATTTGCTCAAACTGGAAGTCAAGAACCAAATTTTGATATATTACAAACAAAAAATATAAAGACGTTGAAGCATCAATATCAATTCAACAATAGATATGGATATTTATACTCATCAAAATAATTAATAAATAAATAAAAAAAATAAAGAGGTTTTTACAATAACAAATATTTCCAATAATACATTTCAAATTTCACAGATTACATGCATTAATATAGATTATAGCTGGTGGAAAAAATATACTGACCTTGTAATATATATTCATTTTAATATATTAAATAAAACTTGTAATAATAACTAGGCGTTTAAAAACCTTCATCTTAAACGATATAAGAAAAAACTACCCAAGAATTAAGAGAAAAACGAAAAAGAACAAAATTAGGGATTCCAAGAGCTTCGAAAAGTGGGAATTTCTAATCTATCACGTGTACCATTTGAAACTGATTCAAGTTTGAAAACCTCTTAGATTTGGGGTCATAGACACGATGATGAGAATATAACAAACCAAACGCAGTGTCATTATTAAAAACAATGGATTCTGCAAACACATTCAAAGAAGAGCAGGAGTAGCAAGGACAATAATTAGGAATGCAACTAACCAATTTGAAACACTATTGCGTGTACCGTTGTTTTTCTTAGCATTATAAGCACCTTCATATTCACCACAGGCATATGCCATTGCCACATCAGAATACATAAAATAAGGTAAAAATCCATCTGTACCACAAGTTTATGTAGTAATAGTGGTATTTTGTGTGGTACTTTGTGTTGCACTCATTTTCCTTTATTTATAGGATATACCAATACTAATTGTTCAAATGACTATTAAACAAATATTGACAACCAATTTGTCAAAACAGAAAAAGAAGTGGACATTTCTAACAATTTAAACCAATAAGTAGAGTCGGTGAAAATGTAAACTCGACCGGCGATCTTAATAATTCCTTAAAAGACCTCAACAATAATTATAAAACTAAAAAAAATTACTCTATTGTTAACAATTTACTACATGCATTTTAATTCCATTTTCCAAAACATCCTACACCTCTTGTGATGATAAATTCTTACTCTCGATATCTATAAGATTAATTTATTTCATATCTTAAAATGCAAATCCGTCAAATGCTTGCATTAAAATCCTAACCATGTATATTAATGTATTATATCACGGAGAAGAAAACTCTAACATTTCCAATGGCATTTGTGTTTTACCCCGGACAATGAAAATGTTGCGCGCCTCACATCTTGTGATCTAGTCCTACTGGTTTTCGGTTATGTTCCAGGTCGACTACTTATATTTAATCTTTATCATTAATATATACCTTTGTCCTTTAATAATAACTGTTAATTCTTAATATATACCGCTGGTATCTTAAATTTGTAGATGTATAAAAAATGTAATATTATATACAACCGGAAACTACAGATTAGGAGTAACCCTCACTAAATGTTGAGCACGCAAGGATCAGCATTTTCGACTGCATGAAAGATAATACACTGTATTATACATCCCTTTGATTATTTTACTACAAATTCTCGGACATAGCGTCTGTGGCTGTATTTACTTTTACAGGTTTGCAGCATATACAAAGGCGACATATGAATGTTGTAGTTTGAAAAACAAAATGTCAAACAATGGCATATTACAGTGTCTTCACAGTGAAATTTAAGTACAAAAAAGGATTTTTGAAATTATAATTACAGGAAGCACATACTTCCTCAGCTTAATGGAACATAAATACGTGTTCAGAAAGAGAGCTTTCCAGTGATACGATTACTTAAGCTTCTGCAATTTTTGTGTAAAGTCACAGATACAAAAAATATATACATTTTCTAATTTAATTTAATTTAATTGAATTATGTAAGACAATATAAATCTTCAAAAATATACCCATGTACATTTTTCATTCTATAAATGATATACACAATTGACTATTTTAATCCAAATCCTTCACTACAAGTAATTGCCATTTCTAATTTCTTAAAGAATATATCTTTTGAAGAGTAATCAAAGAGACAAAGTTCATTGAAACAAGTATGTGAAATAGGTAATCTTGAATTAAGATCACCTTTAAGTTTTGTAATTTTTAAATTCATAGAAGTTAATCCAGTAGCTGGAATTCTATCTGAACCAGTTACAAAAGATAATAATTTTCTTTGTGATTTAACATTAGAATTTTGAAAATACTCCCAGAACCAATCTATTATTGATGTATGATTTGAATTTTGTGAAAATCCTGTATATTTTGTAATTGATTTTAATATATCGACATCTATCTTTTGATTATTATTATCTCCAGCAACCAATAATTCAATTTCTTCAGGAGTAAATAGCGATAATGCATTGCCTCCAATAACATTATGGAAACCTTTGGAAAATGAATTAAAAGCAGACTCAGTTAATTCATTTAAAAAGAATGATACATATTTCTCAACGTATTCAAACTTATTAGAATTGTTAACTTTGTTCTTCTTACCATTAGGTATTAATTCAACATTTTGAAGTTCCCCAAATATACTCATATAATCAATTTCAAAATATAATTCTAAAGCATCAATTTTTTCATCATTATTTAAATTTAAAAGCTTCTTTAGGTTATTACCAGTTGATGGATTCAAAGTTGTGAAATCATCCAATGTCCAATGTTTTCCCATTAACTTCTTATATAAAACCATAGGAAATTTTAAATCTAGAATTGTTGAATTATAAATAGCTAATCCAATAACTACACCAACTAAATAATATAATTCTACATTTTCTAAAGGTGAAATTGAAAACCAACATAAATGTGATTCATCATTATAACTAAATAATCCCTTATCTGGATGAAATAATTCTTTGGTTAACAATAAAAACCATTCTTTCTTTAAACCACCAGCATCTATACCAGGTTCACCAACAAATTCAATCTTTAATGATTTTTTGAAATCATTTTGATGGAACTTTATGCTTCTTAATGAATCACTTGTAATATGATCCCTACGAACTCTAATCTTAAATTGGACATCAACTGGAATTTTCTTATTCAAAGATTGAATAAATGCTTCTTCAGCTTTTCTTTCCATCATCCTTTTAGCTTCATGTTCTAAAATTGAAATCTTAGCTGCTAATGATATTAAAAATGGAAATTGACAAAAGGCAAAAGTAGATTTCTTGCTAAATGTTCCTTTATTTGTAGCCAAACCTAGATATGACGCTCTGTTCTCAGCTTGTAAATATTCCATCACTATTTGCATTGAATCAATATTATTATTATCAGCATTATCTGAGTTATTATTATTATTATTATTATTATTATTATTATTATTATTATTATTATTATTAGTATCAGATGAACTATTAGGATTATAAGAAGCTTCCAATTCCATTCTATTATTAGATTCTAAATTTGATTTCTTTTGTGAATAATTAAATTGCCATGAATCAAAGTCTTGCTTCACATTTACATAATCCACAAGATTATTATAGAATACAGCATCTGGTAATTTTCTATTTTGAGTATTTGTTTGATTAGCTATAAATAACATATAAGCCAATCTTCCTACAGTACGCAATCTCCAATCATCACCATACTGGGATAGTTTTATTTTCACAATATGTTCATCTTTCTTATCTTTACTTTGATAATTATGTCTTCTATTTGTAGAAATATATAATGGAATTCCAATGTTTAGTCCAAAATCCTTTGAATCAGCTGTTGGTCTCATAAAATGCATACTAAATGATTCTTTGTAATTGATATCATCCTCAGCACTATATAAATTTAGATTAACATTTGGCTTAACAATTGTATTGTATAATTCATAGTTGATACATCTTGTTAATAAGAATGTGATCGACAAATTAACCAATTCTATTTTATGAATCAATGCTTCACTAGGTAAGTTTGACCACCAACGAATAATACATTGTATATGCTTTTTATCTGAGTTTGAAATTAATCCTGTTACTCTCTTAAGCAAATCATATGTAATTTTTTTCAAGTCTGATGTTAAAAAAGTATTAGCAGGAACAGTATTAGTATTACTTATAACTAAACATTCTTTTATTGTTGGAATTTCAAATAGAATAAGTAACCATATCATATCTTCAGGTTTTGTCATTCGAGGTGGATGCTTTAAAGCACTCAAACCACCTAGAATTAGTTTATATAATGGTCTCTTGGTAGGAAGTTGAATTATTAGTGAATAAAACTTGGATAAATCATTATAATCAATATTAGGAGAGTGATATGAAACTGTCTGTTTTGAATCTAAAATGAAAGATTTATTTAAAGTTTCATAAGAAGAAAATGCTTGAAATAATAGTTCTTCTAAAGATTGAAATACATCATGACTATTACTATTATTAGAATCTAATTTTGTATTACAATCCTTGATTATGTTTTGTACAAGTTGATAATCTAATGATGGTAATTTATGAGTTTCAGATTTATTAAGAGTAGCAGAGCTTGAACTTGTGTTGTTGCTACTATTGGTGACTCTAAGAGTTGTTTGACATATCATACATCTAATTTTGGAAACATTCAGAGGATACTTTATAACCGTTCCGCAACATCTACAAGTATCCAATGTCAATCCTCTTTCAGAAGAATGTGAACTGATGTTTAATGAAGTCATATGTGAAATATTAGGCGAAGAATTGGAAGAAACATTAATATGTAAACCAGGACTAACAGTTGCTGTATCCATATTTAGCATAGGGTTAAATGCATTACCCGAAGTACCTGTATTTGCAGAATGTGATCTTGCTATTTTCGATTTGTTTTGCATATTAGGGACAGATGATTGTCTTTGAGTCATTGGGGGTGAAATCAGAACAGACATTTGAGGAGGAGTTGGTAAAATATCATTCACTATGGGAATACCACTGTTATTCAAAATTGCAGAGTCTAGATCTTCTCTTGACATATAATCAATTGCTGATGTTGAAGATGATCTAGCCATAGAATTTTGTTGATCATTATTTGATTTTCTTCTCATAAACCTTTGAAAAAACCATGGTGCTGGGGGTAAACTGTTCAACTCCCGAAGATCACCATTAGTAGCGATGTCATCACTTGTAACTTGAAATGTTGGACTTGAACTTGTCCTTGGAGCAGAACCAGGAGCAGAACCAAGAATCGATAGATCTTGGTTGACCACTCTAGATGTGTTGTTATTATTTTGCAGTGTGTTATTAGTAGTGCCACCAAATAGAGGGACCTCTTGACCTAACGGTGAATGCACAGGAGAAGACATAAGACAGCTTCTATTTATTATAGATTTAAAGCAGATCTAATGAATGGACAAAATAAATTAACAAGACAAAGAAAAGAAAAAAAATAAAGGATAAAAAAAGACAATAAAATGTTTTTGTTTAATTTAGCTTGTATGATGTAATCAGGGCGGATCAGAATAAAAATAGAACCAGTTAGCCTAAAAAAACACTCAATTTAAAGAATGTTGAACAATAGAAGAATGTACTTGTATTATATATTCTGTATACCTATATCTATATATTATAAACCTCTTATTAAGTTCATTAGAAAGGAATTATAGTTTACAAGCCACTCTGTTACTTTATGGGAAACAATAGAATCTCTGTTAGCAAAAACATCATTTCGGGCTTATCAGATTTAACTTTCTTTACTCCTCGCACCTGGTACAAGAAACTAAATTCATGCCCCTAACGGTTTTTCTTTCTTTTTTTTTCTTTTAATTTTTATTTTTACAAATTTTAATTTTATTTTCAAATTATATTAAGATATATATTCAAAATCTATATACCGTCTCGACTATAAATACATAAGAAACTAGTGAGGGAATAAAATGGACAATAAATTAATAAAATTCAACTTTTTTCAGCCTAATTAAAGGGAAAAAGTTCATTGAAATTTCTTTTTTTAAATATTAAAATAAAAAAAAATTAACAAACTTAGATTAATAAAGTTTCGATTTTATCCTTAATAGCGTAAATTTGGGATTTGATAGCAGAAGCATCGTTAGTGGTAACAGAAGCAGCAATAACTGGTCTAGAAACACCACAAGCTCTACCTAAAGCGGTCTTTGATGGGACAAAAACGTATGGAACGTTTTTATCTTCACATAATAATGGTAAATGTAATAAGATTTCAATTGGTTCAGTGTCAGCAGCCATGATGATAAATTCAGAGATACCTCTGTTTAAGTTCTTGGTAGCTTCATTAGCACCTTTTTTCAATTGTCTTAAGTTTTGAGCTTGTTGAACAACATCTAAGATTTGTTGAGTTAAAGCTGAATCAGCTAATGGGAAAGCCTTTGGGTTTGGGGTAGCAGACATTTTTGATAGTTTTTAAGTACAGGTTCCTTGCTTGAGCTCGCCTTATGGATATACTTGAAGTAATATTGAACAGATAGAGGAAGATATAAGATATGTGAACAGGAAAAAAAATTTAAAAAAATTTATTTGATGTATGAGAAAAAAAGAGAAAATTTTACGCATAGTTAAAAAAAGGAAATATTCGCACGTCTGATAAATGACAGTAATAATACAACTGTCCTGTAATGTCGCGACGATAATGGAGATCGACCTGAAAACAGTTAATAAAATTAAAAAAAAATCAGCGAGGGATAGAACAGAAAGGTTGGCTGCTTTGTAGTTGAAAATGTTGGTGGAATTATATATAGCAAGGGATTAGCTCTTGATACTTGATTTGTTTTCTTCTTTTTTTTTCTTACCATCCGTCTTTACATCCATCTATAGATTCTAGTCGTCTCTACACATATTTATCCAAATAATGTCCGATCTTTGGTATGTCCCCTTCAATTCCTGGCACTATACAATGCCCCCCTTTTATCGATCGATTTATTTGATGGCTGCATAGATCACTATTAGTTATTATATAACCTCTAATTGTTATGAATACTACTCAATGTAGTTCAATTTACACATATATCATTCATATTATGAATATAGCTATCTTTATTCAATTGATTACCCCGATTTTCTAATAATTTATACACTTTTATGAAAGGGCAAATTTCATCCTATCAATTTAAAACACTTCTTCAATGACCACCCCTATAAATGCAGCCTAAATATAATCTATCAATCAATCTTAAAATAAGCTTACTAACTCTATTACTTTAATGTAGTCCTGTTTACGCTCCATTCTTTGGTTCCATTGGTTGTGCCGCTGCCATTATTTTCACCTGTTTCGGTGCTGCTTACGGTACCGCTAAATCTGGTGTTGGTATTTGTGCCACCTGTGTTTTAAGACCAGATTTATTAATTAAAAACACTGTTCCAGTCATTATGGCTGGTATTATTGCCATTTATGGTTTAGTTGTTTCTGTCTTAATTTCTTCATCTTTAAAACAACAACAAGCCTTATATACCGGTTTCATTCAATTAGGTGCTGGTTTATCTGTTGGTTTATCCGGTTTAGCTGCTGGTTTTGCCATTGGTATCGTTGGTGATGCTGGTGTCCGTGGTTCCGCTCAACAACCAAGATTATTCGTCGGTATGATTTTAATCTTAATTTTCGCTGAAGTTTTAGGTTTATATGGTTTAATTGTTGCTTTATTATTAAACTCTAGAGCTAACCAAGATGTTACTTGTTAAATTATTTAAACATTCAATCAATTTACAAATTACATATCATACCAATAGTCTTAAACCCTTCAATCCACATCAATTGTTACATTCACATATATTAAACATTATGATTCATTAAAATCATTCTTAATCATTTTGATTTATTAAAAATATATAAAAAAAGAACAGATTATAAATTTTTTTTCTAAAACCTTCCACTTATCATGTATATTCAAACATGCTTGAATATGGAAAACAAACAAATAAACTAATTATATATATATATTAAACTCTGTGGAATATATAGTAAATCAAAATAATTAAATAAAAAATCTAAAAAATAAACTATTAACATCACTAAAACTAAAACCACAGTATAAAACTCTTTTTTCTAAACTGTAATCCTTGACTCAAAAACAAGACTAGTGTTTTTTTGTTCTTTTGCATTAAATAGAACTAATTTACTAAGCTATTTATTCCATACTTCTTTATTATTTAACCTGATTACTTTCAAAGTACATCATGACTATTAAGGAACCTGTTATAACAACTCCTGGTTTATTAGTAAACAAACCAAAGAGTACCGCTGGTATTAATATGAGTCAACCTGGTTCAATTTTTAGATCATTATTATCAAGTACCACAGAAATAAGTACACAAGATCATTCTAAAAATTTAGTATTATGTTTTGATGGAACAGGAAATAATTTTCAAAGAACTCCTTTTACTTCTGTTTTAAAACTTTTTAAAATGTTAGAAAAAAGTTCAAAACATCAATTATGTTATTATCAACGTATGTGGATTTTTTACAAATTTAACTCATATTTGTTTTTTAACAAAATTACTAACAACACATTTATTTATTTATTCATTATAGCTGGTATTGGCTCCATTATGAATGCCGAAGATACAAGATTAAGAGATGGTGAATTCATAGGTAAAATAGGATCTGATATAAGTGGTGCTGTTGATTCTATGGTAGCATATACTATGGATGAACATGTAATTGAAGCATACACATATTTAATTAAATATTACAGACAAGGGGACAGAATTTATCTTTTTGGATTCTCAAGAGGTGCATTTACAGCACGTATATTAGCTGGTATGATTGAATCAGTTGGGTTATTAAACACAGGTTTAGAAATAATGGCTCCTACCGCCTGGCAAATTCATAAAAATTGGGAAAGAGATGGTCAACCTTCATTTGGGAAATTTAAAGATTCAGACCATGTTGCTTCTGAATTTAAAAGAGTTTTTTCTAGAGCCAATGTTCAAATTGAATTTATGGGATTGTGGGATTCTGTAAATTCAATTGGGTTATTAAGAGACAGAATGTTTCCATTTACCGCTAGAGCTAATATTGTTAAGCATATCCGTCATGCTGTAAGTTTAGATGAAAGACGAGGTAAATTTAAACAAAATTTATTTACACCAAATAGTTATTTTCCTTCATTATTTAGTTTACAGTGTTACTTTGAAAAACATCATCATCATAATTATCGTACTAATAACAATAAAGAAGTTAATAATGACCATATTGATGTTAATGCAATTGTAGTTAACGAAGAAGAAGTTATTGATATTAATAATGCATTTGATTCTCCCGAAATTCAAGAAAATGAACCACTTCTTAATGATGATAATGATCATAATTCAGAAAATAATAATAATGATAAAGAAGATAACTCAGATTTGATTGAACAATGGTTTTGTGGTGCTCATGGTGATATTGGCGGAGGTTATAGCGATGATTTAAAAGGTCAAAACTTAGCTAATATTCCTTTTAGATGGGTTATTGCTTTTGCAGTTGAATTTGGAATTATTTTAAAAGATAACGCATTAGTTGAATTTTCCAAAAAGTATCCACCAGCAGATAGTTTAATGTCTTGTCATCATGATCCATTATGTATATTTAGAGATTTACCAATGAATCATCCTGGATTGGAAACTCGTCATATTTTAAATCGTGAAAATGAAAATGATTTATTTCCTATTACCGTACCAATTTCTATTCCAATGGAAGAGCTTAAATCAATTGCAAGAGGAAATGATTGTAGGGGTGACGATCCAATAATTAAACCAATAATATGGTGGATAGGTGAATTATTACCATTAGGTATATTTATTGAAAACTCTAAAGGAAGATGGAGATCAGTTTATGTTCCAAATTTAGGAAGACCAAGACAATTACCAAAGAAATTTTATAGTTTACATTGGTCTGTATTTTGGAGAATGCATTATGTTAAAGATTATAAACCAAAGAATTTACCTGCAAAAGTTGTTGAATTATGGGATTTGTTAAATAGTAGAAATTTTGTTGGTATTCCTACTAATCAAGACGAAAATTCTAAACCATTGGTTATCATTAGAAATAAAGATTTAGTTGATTATAAAACTGGTGCATTAAGATTAGATATTATTGATGAAAATTCAGATGCTGATATATATTTTCGTATAGTTTGGAGTAATATTCCAGATGATTTATCAAATATTTTAAAACATGCAGCTGAAACAAGTTCAATATCTGATAATCCATCTTCTTGTTCAGATGAAATTGATCAACCACAATTAATTCCAGAATTAAAACAACAACAACAAAATAAATAAATAAATAAGCGTTCTATGTTAAAAAATACATAATTAAGTAATTACATATATTCTATTTCTATTAATCATAATTATATTCTAAATGGCAAATTCCTCTTCAATCTCATCATCAATGGATAAAGGAATATATCTATCCAAACCAACTCTTTTTATAAACATATTTTTATATTTATTAAATATATTTCCAATAGCACACATATAACCCCATATTTTTTCTTCAATAATACCATCATTTTTCTCAATACCATGATGTGAATTATGTAAATAAATTTCATATTTAATAATATCTTTTCTTGTTAAAATACCAACTAATTTACCATCATTTTCACAAAGAATAAAACGTGGTCCAAGTTTTAAAAATAAATCAAATATTGGTTCTAATGATGAGAATGGTGAATATGTAAGGTATTCAACTTTAACAAATTTTTCAAGATGTAATGATGAATCATAATCATTATTATTATCATTATCATTATCTTCATTTTCAAAAATATTAATATCATCATTATTATTTCCCTTTCCTAATAGTTTTGTAATTTTTTTAGATTTTAAAAATTGAATTTTAGTATCTTCAGTTTTACCCTGGGTACGTAAAAGTTGAACAATTGACATTACATCATCACGATTTAAATAGCCTAATACTATAGGATTATCATGTGATACAATCAATGGGAAACTTTTAAATTCAGTATCAGCTAATAATACTTCTAAATCATTATAAACCATTCCTTTATTAGAAATACAAACAACAGTATCTGTCATAGCATCAACTACTTTTTGACGATGGAAATCATGTTCTTCTTTAGGATCTATGAAAGGCATACCATTAACACGAATCATTTGATCAGCAATACCTCCATGACCCCATTTATCATTAATACTTTTAGTCACTGCAACTACAATCATTGTTGGAATAATATATTTAATAGCACCTGTAACTTCAAACATAATAATAACAACAGTAACAGTTAAATGTGTAATACCAGATAATGATGCAGCAGCACCTAAAAATGCATATGAACCTGGAATAATAGGAACTTCAGCACCGGTAGCTTTAACTAAATATTCAGCAAATATACCTACAGCTCTACCAAAAGTAGCACCGGCTGCCATTGATGGAACAAAGATACCACAAGGTACTTTGCAACCATAAGATATTATAACAAAGATCATTCTTAATATAGTTGCAATTATTAATGTTGCAAATAATTTTAAACCATTAACCTTTCCTCCACATAAATTAATTTCATCGGGTGCACTTCCACATTCACGAAATAAGAAATCCATTGATTCAGTCATATCTAATTTTAAAAAATCATTAAAATATCCGATCATGGAACTTATTATACATAAGGTGATAACTTCACGAATAGCATGGTTAGCAAAATACTTTTGTCTAAATGCAACTGCTCTAATATTATATTTAGCAACAACAATACCATAAATTCCTCCAAATATACCTAATATTATAAAAAAAGGAATTTCATAGAACCTCCAATCATTTCCATATTTAACTTCAAATAAAACAATTTGACCTGTTCTAAATGGATTAACAGCAGCTAAAGTTCCAGTAGCTACAAGTGCACAAAAATATGATTTCCATAAAGTACTTAATTTAAAATTATTTGATATTTCTTCTATTGAAAATAATACACCACCAATTGGAGATCCAAATGCCACTGCAACACCAGCAGCAGATGCTGCAATTAAAAATTGACTTTTATTTATAAATGATTTTTGAAATTTTCTAAATAATTTCGGTATCACATTACCTGCACAAGCAGCATAATGAACACTTGGACCTTCTTTACCTACTGACAAACCAGATGCAATAGTCAATGGTAAAGCAATACTTTTAATTAATAAAGTCCACCAGCCTAAAAATGCATCTAAAGTAAAACCTGATGATATACATTTAACTTCTGATATACCTGATCCACAAGCAGTTGGTGCATAATTCTTACAAAGAATAGCAGCTAAATAACCAAAAAATGCTGAAAATATAACGAATATAAAATAATTAAATACTGAAAAGTTTGACCAAGGTTTCCATGATTGACATGATTCTTCTTCACCCCAACAACAAAATGATTTATTTAAATAGAAATTTGTTGTACATCTACCTGATTTAAAACCAACAAGAAAACTTACTACTATATCCATTATACCAGCTATTAACCCAACTAGTATACCAATTAATATCAAAACGATCCACGTTTGACATGCTGTTATTAATCTTGTAAATAAAGTATTTATATTTGAAGTTTTTGCTAAAAAGGAATCTAATGTATTATTAATATTGAATGTATTATCATTTGAATCTTGAGGAAGAGATGGGGTATCAGGACGACTTGAATCTGGTGAAACACCAGCTTCTCTATGAAGCATCCCTGATTTACTCTCAAGGGAATATTTATAATATGCTATATTTTCTTTTAATGTTTCATTTAACCAATCTACACTAATAAAATCATCAAATCTTTTAATTGGTTTTTTTGATGATTCTGAAACAAGGAAACTTTCCTGCCATGTTGTTACAGGATCTGTTGAATGATCTATATGTGAATAATCCATATTAATTCTATTTCAATCGATGAATTGAATTTCAATTTAAAAAAATATTTTATAGTCCTTTTAAACAATACGAACAGATACATAGTAGTTAATTAAGTAAAGTAACGTAAATTAAACAAAGGACAAAAATCATAAAAAAACGACCCGACTCCGACGCGTCTAAAAATACCAAGTAAACGGAAATAGTCTCTCGGTTAGAATTACTCTAATGATATATAAACAAGGCTGCATGATCTGATTTTTATAATATCTCTTCTTTATCTGATTTTTCATTTAAATTTTGGTAGTTTATCATTTTTTATTTAAGAGTTCAGTAACTTGAGTAGTTTTTCTTTCTTTCTTTTGGTTTTATATTAATATTCAATTATAAACAATGTCAAGAGTTACTGTTGTAGGGTATGTATATAAAATTGTAGAGCAATTAATGCTAATTTTTTAGACTAAATACTAACTAATATTATTATTTAACAGTGCTGGTGTTATAGGTTTAACAACTGCTTTATTATTAGTTCAAAAAGGTTATGATGTTACAATTGTAGCCAAGAATATTCCAACTGATTTTGATTTTGGTTTAAAATATACTTCCCCATTAGCAGGTGCTGATTGGCATTCATTTGCAACTAATGAAGATATTGAATCTCAAGAATTTGATAAACCTGCATATAAAGTATTTAAAAGATTAGCAGGTGTTCCAAATACTGGTGTTGTTATTCGTAAGAATCATACTTTATATACAAAGGAAAAATTTTTAGCTGATAATGAAGTTTATGATATTCCATGGTTTAAAGATTT
Source organism: Wenyingozyma suzukii (assembly GCA_030568155.1). Classification (NCBI taxonomy): domain Eukaryota; kingdom Fungi; phylum Ascomycota; class Pichiomycetes; order Pichiales; family Pichiaceae; genus Wenyingozyma; species Wenyingozyma suzukii. Next base: position 189,741 of record JAJLTK010000011.1, on the reverse strand, counting down.
TGTTACTGGTTTTGAAATGATTCCTCGTGATGAATTAGATTCTGAATTTGAATATGGTTATAGATTTGATGGATTTGTTATTTCAACTACTGTTTATCTTAGTTATTTATTACAAGAATGTTTTAAAAATGGTGTTGTATTAATAAGAAAGACATTATCAAATCTTGATGAAGCAAAAGATTTACATTCATCTGGTTTACCATCTCAATCTATTGTTAATTGTTCAGGTATTCTTTCTAAATATTTAGTTCCTGATCCAACAGTTACAGGTATTAAAGGTCAAACTTTAGTTGTTGAAAATTGTGCTCCATATGAATTGATTGTTAATTATCATGATCCAGAAAATCCAGAAGAATTATTATATATCATGCCAAGAAAGGAAGGTGGTTGTGTTATTGGTGGTTATATGAAACCAGGTTATGATGTTGATGATGAAACTGTTGATGTTCAATTTTTTTCAAGAATTAAAGCTATTGCTACAAGATATTTCCCAATCTTAACTGATAGTTCATATAGAAATAATCCAACTGAATTAAAAATTGTTAGATATCAAGTTGGATTAAGACCAGGCAGAAAAGATGGTTTTAGAATCGAAAAAGATCCAAAGAAACCATATATTGTACATTGTTATGGGCACGGTGGTGCTGGTTACCAAAGTAGTTATGGTACATGTGGTAAAGCTGTTAAAATTGTCGATGAAATTATGAATAAAGCAAAATTATAATTTTAAAAAAATTTATTTATTAGTATATGATAGTATTCAAAAAAGAGAAAAAAATCATTAAGTAGTATTATTAATATACATAAGCGTCAATTGTAAATTGATAGCAGAAATAGTGGAATAGCAAGAAGTAAAATAAGTAAAAAAAAAGCAGTAACAAAATGTTTTTCAATGAATGTTCATATAATTGAAAGAAAATAAAACAAAATTGAGAACATTTCTATAAATAGATCTCAGCGGAAATATAATAACCATTTAGAATATATGTTGAGTTATAGTAAAAGGGGTTAATCTAATATCATATAATAGTTTGATATTAAGGTTGGTTAATCATGCGAAAGTAGTTCATATATTCACAAAAAAAAAAAAGAAAAACAGAAGTAAGTTGATAATAGACTAATCTATCTTAAGTCAGGAAAGATATTCATTTGGTTCAACAATTTGTGAAGGTGTATTTAAATCAAGTTTTTTAAGATTTAATTTTGAATTTTTTTTATCTCCTTGAATTTCAACTATTAAATCATTATTTGTTTCATCTTGTAAATTATTTACCGATGAGGAAGGGTCTTCGGGATTTTTATGTAGTATAAATTTTTTTTTCAAAGAGATTGAATTTGAATTTGAAGAAGATGCAGTATAAAGTATTGTCAAGGCCACTATAGCCAATAGAATATAAATATAAGGCTTCTTCATCCCGTTATTAAACGGTATAATAGTTCATTCCTACTAAAGTAAAAAAGGTAAAAAAGAAGAGAAATAAAAGGAGAAAAGGAATAAGAATCAAAGAAAACATATAAAAAGACAGATTCAAAGATTGAGGCCCAGATCTGTTGGCGGAGATAAGCGCGGCTGTGCGTTAGATGTCCAAGTATCACGTGGACAATGGCTGAATTTGTCAGTGATGCAAGGATGTTCTGACAAGTCTATCGACGCAAGTCTGTTGAATTTTAGGTGTAAGGTGTGTTTATAATCTGTTTTTCATCGTTGAAAGATTTTGCTAAATAGGTTTTTTTTTGGATTGATGATATTTTAAAGTCATAAAGTCATAAAGTATATAGAATCTCTTTACCTCCCATCTCATCTATTATATATAAACAAACAAATACACAATGAGAACTTCACAAATTCTTTCGTTCCAGGAGACTTCCCTCACGCTTTTACGTAGACCTTGGAAACCAGAAAGAGATGGTACTTTATTCTACGGTCAAGAGAAAACTGGTAATAAAAGATTACCATTAGGTACTAAACAAGGTAATAAGAATTTTTATAAAGGTACAAGATCATCAGGTGTTGGTAAATTCGACATGTATGGTAAATATACCATTAATTATCAAAAAGTTAGAACTTTTGTTTCTCCTCCAATAGATACACTTATTTCATCTCCTTTAAAACCTTTAGTTTCTTCAAATATTGCTGTTCCAAAAAATTCATTCACAGGTTATTCAAATTCTACTGATGGTAAATTATTATTCGCTAAAGTTAAAGAATTTATTAATACAGGTACCGTTGCTTACCCAAAATTAGAAGACAATGTTGAAAGAGGTTAAATAATTTTAAATTTTAACATTTTTATCTTCTGTAAATAATCATCATCTGTACATATATATATATATCCATCTAAATATTATAATGTTTTACGCATAATTATATCGAATCAAGCATTAATTTTTTGTTTTAAAAAAATAAAAAAAAACTGTATATATAACACTAAAATAATAACAACAATAATGTAAAAAAAAAGAGAACTACAGAAAATACAAAATCAAGATTTGGAATAATACATATAATCTAGTCAATCATAACGACATCATCATTGTCATCATCATTAGATAATAAACTACTAACAACTACTTTAGTTGGTTCATTATTAGTTTTATCAGGACTTGGTGAATCATTCATAATATTATGAACATTTACTTTCTTAGAAGGATTTTCTACTTTTTTAAATGGTAATGTTCTTTGTCCTTTTGGTAATGGAAATGCCATCTTTGGTTTCTTCATTTTTAATTCTACTGAATTCTTTGATTTTGCTTCAATAGCTGCTGATGCTTCTTCCATGATTTGTTCTCTTCTTGTCTTTGGTGTATTTCCACTTAATTTTGAATCATCTTCATCAATTGTATTATCAGTTGTATCAAAACCTTCATCTATAGTAACTTCACCATCTTGATTTTCACTATCACCATTATCAGCAGTACCTGGAAGTTTTTCTTTAAGTTTACCAGCATAACCTCCAGTTAATACACCTTGATCAATTGCTCTTTTAACTGTATCTGGTGTTAAATTAACTCTACGCTGTTTCACTAAATCTACTAGTGGAACAGTCTTAGGTACAAGATCAGCTAAAAAAGCCATATTATCATTATTACTAACAGCTGAATGTAAATCTTTATATTGAATTTTCTTCCTATTATCAGTCTTTGCAGCAAAGGCAGCTTTTTCAGTTAATGAAATGATAAAAAGTTCAGTAGCTTTACCAATAAGATAATTAGCACTTTCAGCACAAGTAGCATGATCTGGATCTAATTTAATGATCTTCTTTACACGTGCTAAAGGTAATGTTAATGTAGATTCTGGTATATTTGAAGTTGTTGCTGGTGATTGAGCTATTTCTGGTGTTTCCTCGTTTGTGGTGGTAACAACTTCTTCATTTGTATCTACTGCCATAGGCTCAGGACTAGCTGTCGTCTCTATATCTACCATTGTATATGATAATGACTATATTGATATCTGTTTCTATCAAACTATCTATATATGATGAAACAAAAAGAGTATACAATCAAAAGAACATACACACTAATACTTAAAGCTTTTGATCTCTCTCACACAAAATTTCATTGAAGTTCTCGCGTTTTTTTCTCTTTGATGAATCAAGTTTTCAATTTGTACGCGTTCTGTTTTTTTTAATGTTGCCCTGTTACTTTACTATATTGAATTTGATATTAATACATACATATCCAATCATCAAAAGATAAATAGATACATTTCACACAACATATAAAAATCTAAAATATGTCTGCTGCTGATATTTTAATGGGTACAAGATCCACTCAAGCTGGTAGTAAATCAGGTAAATCAAAAGAAGAAGAAAGATTAGAGAGATTGGAAAGAATGCCATGGGTTGAAAAATATCGTCCAAAGAACCTTGATGAAGTTTCATCACAAAGTCATACTGTTCAAGTTTTAAAAAAGAATTTAGAATCTGCTAATTTACCACATATGTTATTTTATGGTCCTCCAGGTACAGGTAAAACTTCAACAGTTTTAGCCCTTTCAAAAGAACTTTATGGTCCAACATTGTTTAAATCTCGTGTATTAGAATTGAATGCTTCTGACGAAAGAGGTATCTCAATTGTTCGTGAAAAGATTAAGAATTTTGCAAGATTAACAGTTTCAAACCCAACTCCAGAAGATAAAGCTAAATATCCTTGTCCTCCATATAAATTAATTATTTTAGATGAAGCTGATTCAATGACTTCAGATGCTCAATCTGCATTAAGAAGAACAATGGAAAATTATTCAGGTATAACAAGATTCTGTCTTATTTGTAATTATATCACAAGAATAATAGATCCATTAGCTTCTCGTTGTTCTAAATTTAGATTCAAATTATTAGATTCAGATTCAGCTTTAGATCGTCTTAGATTTATTTGTGATAAAGAAGGAATTCAAATGGAACATGAAAAACGTGATGAAGTACTAAGAGAAATATTGAAGATTTCAGAAGGTGATTTAAGAAAAGCAATTACTTTCTTACAAAGTTCATATAAATTATTTTCATATGTTGATCAAGATAAAAAAGATTCAGAAGGTGATATTGAAATGTCAGATTCAACAAATATAGGTCAAATAACTATACAAGAAGTTCAAGAATTAGCAGGTAAATTACCTAATGATAAAGTAAAACAATTATTAAGTGTAATGTCAACTTCAAAAGATGTAGATGGTAATAAGTTTAATAAAGTATTTGAATTTTTAGATTCTGAAATTTTTAAAAATGGTTATAATTCAACATCTGTATTAAATGCAATTCATGATGAATTATTATTAGGTGGGTTAAATGAAAATGGCGAAGAAGATAATTCAATTGATATATCGTTGACTTTAACTAGTTTACAAAAAAATCAGATTTCAAAACTTCTATTCGAAGCTGATTCAAGATTAAGTAATGGTTCTGATGAATCTATCCAAGTATTGAATTGTGTAATGCAAATATCTAATATTTTATAGACTTATCTTTGTTTTTACTCTGTTACATACATACATATATAACTTTTAATATAATTTTAACGTATTTGATTTAACTTATTTGTATTAAGCAATGAAAAATATATATAATAACTTATTAATCAACCCGATATATAAAGTTAAGAAAAAAACGATGAGCAAACTAAGCATTTCTTTGTTGTTGACGTCTAACAGCATCAAAAAGGGCATTAGCAGACATTGATTGTGGATTCTGTGGAACTTGTTGCTGTTGTTGTGGTTGACCTTGTCTTTGGTTTTGATTTTGACCTTGACCTTGACCTTGTTGCTGTTGTTGAGGAGGATATCCACCATTAGGTGGGAATCCCATTGGTGGCATACCTTGGAACATGGGATTTCCTTGCGGTGGCACACCATTACCATCACACATGTTCATATTCATGTTCATATTCATTGGAGGCATACCATTCATATTCATAGGAGGCATACCATTCATATTCATTGGTGGCATACCGTTCATGTTCATATTAGGAGGGAAGTTCATACCATTCATATTCATTGGAGGTGGCATTAATGGCATACCATTTGGACCTAATGGTGGCATCATCATTCCTGGTGGTAAGAATTGGTTTTGGATTTGATTTTGATTTGGCATCTTTTGATTTTGTTTGTTATTGTTATTATGTGATCTGTGTTGATTATCAGATGGTGGTTGTTGTTGAGGAATTTGACGTGGTTGATATTGTTGATATTGTTGAGCACCATATTGATTAGATGGAGCAGATGCAGATGCCTGTTGTTGTGGTGGTGGTAAATTTGTAGTCTTTTTTGCAGCTCCTGCAGCTGATCTGTTTATTAATTGTTGTAAAAATACATCACTACTTTGGTTAGCAGGAGGTACATTTTTTTGACTATTATTTGTAAAGTTTTGATTAATACCAGGTGGGGAAGAAACAGCAGCATTTGTTACTGAAGGAGGTGATGGGGCTACATTTTGTTGTTGCTGTTGTTGTTGTTGAAGAGGTAATGAATTTGTTTTTTGTTGAATAGTTTTTGCTTCTGCGAATAAATCAGCTAATGGATTTGGTAAGTTAGGTGGAAGTGACATATTATTATTATTGTTGTTACTAATATTATTTGGGAGTATAGATGAAGGGATTGTACTATTGGTTATAGTTGATACAGGTGTATTATTAGTGGTTGGGTTTGATGATACAGTTGATGGTTCAGAAGGTTCAGCTGGTGTATGAAAGAAAGAGCTAAATCTTGAACTTGTATTGGAAGAAGGAGCTGCAGCTGCAGCTACAGATGCAACAGGAGATTTAGATGAGAATTGAGGAAAGAATGATGATGTTGATGAGTCTGATATCGTAGAATTTAAAACAGAATGAGATGTGGTTGTAGCTGGTGCAGGTGTAGGTGAGTTAGAAGTATTAGTAGCTGCAGCTGCCATGTTTTCAGTTTGACTAACTAAAGCTTCATATTTCTTAATATCTTCTTCAGGAACTGGTTCACCTTTTCTCTTAAGACCTTCAATCTTCATCTTTAATTTCCATTTTTCAAAATCCATAATGGTATTACCCTTTGGTTCATCATTTTCTAACATCCAATCTGGAGTCTTTTCTTGATCATCTCTATTCTTTCCGTTTCTTTTATTATTTTGATTAGGGTTTTTATTATGCATTTTTTTGTTACCATTGTTATTATTATTATTATTATTATTATGTCTAGAAGAATGCTCATTATTTGAAGGCCAGTCCTTTCTGTATGATAAACCACCAATTTTTGATTTTAAATGTTCTTGCCAAAAATTGTTATCAGGTAATTTAAGTTCTTCAGCACTTGGTACTAAAGGAGAATCCTTCAACGACATTAAAAATTCTGGAGGGTAGAAGATTTTTGGATGATTTGGAATTTGAGGTTGAATTACTGGATCTGAACCTGTGCCTGAGTTTGGATCAACTGCAGAAGGTTCGACATCTGTTTGATTGAGAACCTGAATTGAATTCTGTGCCATAAACTTGGACAGAAGGTCCTCACCTGGAATGGCAGTAGACATTTGTAAATGATTATGAGAAATATATGTATTAGGATGTGTATATAATGAAATTAAGAATAAAGATAAAATAATTGATTGATACATCATTTTTTAAATTATCCATCATCAACATCTTTCGTCCACAGCAGAAACAGAAAAAAAAAAGTTCCAGAAGGAAAAGGTCGATCGACGCAAAATAAACAGTAAAAAGGGAAAACACAAATTTGCAGCAGAATCAAAGCTTCTGGCGTTGGTAATTATATTTGTTTTGGAAACAAGATTTTTATACATATATATACTCTGTCCTTCATTTAGTTATACATACTATCTTTGTCTAAATAGACTTGACGATTATTCTACTCTTACAGTATACCATCGCTCTTTTCAATTATAGAGATACTCTCCAAAATTTTTGAGAGACTTACTTTTAGATACTCACTCAACGGTTCAACGTTTTTTTCACATTTACACTCCTTTTATTTTTAATTTTTTTTTTGATAAACTACAATTAGCCGCTAAGATACCGTCTATATAAAGAGTATGATAGACATAAATTCCACTATACAGAAAAGCGTCAATAAAATTGAAGAGTCAATTGCTAACAGTCACGAAAATATATCCGTTAATAATATTATTAACGAGGGGACTAATTCTGAAACATCGGATAATGAGCATTTAGCTTCTTTGCCTGTTTCCTCTTCAGAAGGTTCTTTTTTCGGAAATGATAATGAAGATGATGATGAAGATATTATGACAAGAAGTAATAATGGAAATGATAATGTAATAACTGGTTTATTACCTAGAATACCCGGTTCATTTGATGTTAATGGTTTAACTGCTTCAAGTTCAGTTAGTGATTTTGTAAGTGCTAGTGATGTAGATATATCCGATTCACAGAATATAACTTCTAATACACATGTTGATGATCAGAGGACTTTATCAAATGCAATGGAAATTGAACAGGAACAAGAAGAAGATCATACCCACTCAGATATAGTACATAATAATAATGTTGACAACAGTCAAGAAGAAGAGGCTGAAGAGACTTTTGATACCAATGAAATTATGTCAACTGATGAAGATGGTGAAGTAGAAATTGCAAAAGCTGAAATTGCCGAAGCTGGAATGACTAATGCTGGAAGTTATCAAGATTTACCAATTACTTCAGATATTTTAGAAACAAAAAGTCAAACTACTAATGTTGAATTAGAAAATCATAATAACGAGATACCAATTGATGCTAATACTATTACCTCATCATCCGCACATAATATTGATCAATTAGAAGTTATTGATATAGATGATATAGAAAATGTAGATGATATTGATTCAATAATTCAAGAAAGTAACATACAAGAAGATAAAAATTATCATCAATCTCCTCAAACAAAGACATTAGATCCAATGCAAAAAAACTCATCTCATGATCAAAATCTTGAAATGATAAATCAAATATTATCTTCTCATAAAGATATACTTGATACAGAACAGGGAGAAGATGATTTGGATTTTTCACCTAGAATGAGTCTTCCGAATGCATCAGGTATTAGTACACCTCCTTTGTACGCTTCTTTAAATGATCAAAATCAATCTCAAGAATATTTACAAAGTGGCCAATTCGAAGGTAAAGATTTACAAATGATTGATAGAGATTTAAAAGTTTTAACCATTAATCCAAGATTAAATCATAAAAAATCTATGTCTTTAGAATCTGCAAGACAAGAATACGCTTCATCTAAACAGCAACAGCAAAAGGAACAGCAATTGAAAGTTGAAAATAAAAGCAATAGAAATAGAAATTCAGTAGTAACAAGTCAGTCGAATATGTCAACTAATGAAAGAACTGTTCATGAAATAATAGATATGTTTGGTGATAGTGAATCTGGTCGTGCTGACACTTTAGATTCCACTTCAGGAATTTCAACTACTCTTCAAGGTAGTGATTTTATAACTCCAAAGCTTAACCAATCGAATTTCTCATCATCGGCAACATCTACTCCTCAATCTAGACTTCCACATGCTACCGATTCAAGTAATTTATTGTTAACAACTCCTACAAGCTCAACAGGTAAATTAAAACGTAGTAAGACAAAGAAAATGTTTGGTGGTATTACAAATCTTATTCATAACATTACTCCTAAAAATCAAATATCTACACCTTCAAATTATAAGCATGAATGGAATGTTAAATTTGATAATGATACAAATCAATTCGCTGGATATCCTAAAGAATGGACTGATATTATTGCTCAATTAACTAATCAACATGATAAATTCATTCAAGTTCAACCTAATTCTGCTGCTGCAAAAGTCACAAGAAATACATCATTTAGTCATGCTAGTTCTAGTACAAGTGATGGATTACATGCAAATACTACAACAGATTTGGATGATACTGAAAATGATATTGATTTTACACCAGCTTCAAGTTCAAGTTCAAAATTCCAAAATTATCAGCCAAATGATCAATCATCACCTGCTTATACTTCCATTTCAAGTCCACAAGTTGAAAATGATGATATTTTCAATGGAAATACTTCAAATACTATTCCTCTATTGCCAAAAACTGGAAATGAAACCAAATTCATGCCTAGTAGAGCTGCTCCATTACCTCCAACTTCAAAGCCATCAGTATTAGCTAAAAAGCCTTTAATTGCAAAGACACCTTCTTCTGTGGGTGCTGCATCATCAAGTTCAATTCATACCCCTCCTACTCCATCTATATCCAAAATTCAAGGTCCTATGTCATCTCCAATCATTCAAAGACCTGGTATGAACGAATCATCTCATTCATCAACATCTTCAGGATTTTTCTCACGTATGTTTTCTAAGGGATCAAGTAGTCATTCTCCAACTATTTCTGAATCTAGCAGACCAGTTATTAAGAGATTACCTGATAAAGATATGATTAATTTTAACAATTTACATTCAAAATATAATGAAAGCAATACCATTGAAATTCAACCTATATCAGGAAAATCTTCACCAGCTGTTGAAAGCCTCCAGTCACCGTTAATGTATCATTCAGATAAGTATCAAGGTGACACTACTAGTGCTGTTAATGCTCAATCTCCAACATTAAACAAGACAATTAATCAATCACCTAAACCATTAAATTCACCTGGAAAAATGCCATATCCACCTACTTCTCCTCCTCGTAGACCTCCGGCTATTCCTCAAAATAAAATTTCAAAATCTCCTACTTTACCAAGAGTTAATCAACAATCAGAAAATGTTTCAAGATCTCAAAATCAAATGACTTCTGATGTAGTTCAAAAGCAACAACAAAAACCAATTCCTGCTCCTCCTTCACAAAAGAAACAGTTACAACAAAATATTCCACCAATCCCAAAGTCACATTCCAATCATGCCAATCAAGACACAACTGCTGCTCAACGTAAAGAAAGAAGAAGGCGTGAAGAAAGGAGACTTGAAGAAATTAGAATTAGAAAACAATTAATGGAAATTTGTTCAACTGAAGATCCACGTACAAAGTATCGTGATTTGGTTAAAATTGGTCAAGGTGCTTCAGGTGACGTTTTTACAGCCTATGATGTCGATACAAATTTATGTGTTGCTATTAAACAAATGGAATTGGCATCCCAACCAAAGAAAGATTTGATTCGTAATGAAATTTTGGTTCTTAAACAATATAGTCATAAGAATATTGTTAATTTTATTGAAAGTTATCTTTTAGATAGAGATCTTTGGGTGGTTATGGAGTATATGGAAGGTGGTTCATTGACTGATATAGTCACTTATAATGTCATGAATGAAGGTACTATGGGTGCTGTTTGTCGTGAAACATTAAATGGTTTACAATTCTTACATGCACAAGGTATTATCCATAGAGATATTAAATCTGATAATATCTTATTATCTTTAGAAGGTGATATTAAATTAACAGATTTTGGTTTCTGTGCTCAAATAAGTGAATGTGCTTCAAAGAGAACAACTGTTGTTGGTACTCCATATTGGATGGCCCCTGAAGTTATCAAACGTGAAGAATATGGACCAAAGGTTGATATATGGTCATTGGGTATTATGACAATTGAAATGATTGAAGGTGAACCACCATACTTAAAGGAAGCTCCATTGGAAGCATTGATGATCATTGCTAAGAATGGTAAACCTCCTTTAAAAGATAAAGATAGTTTAAGTCCAATGTTACGTGAATTTTTAGATTTCTGTCTTGAAATTAGTCCCGAAAAGAGATTAGATTCAACTGAATTGTTACAATCCGAATTTATTGCTAATGCGTACGATAATTCTTCATTGGCTCCATTGGTTAGAGGAGCTAGAAAAGCAAAGATGGATGAATTAGCTGAACTTTCACCTGATACAGAATAGGTTTGCATTTTGTCTTTTTCTTATTTATTTCGTTTAGTTTTATAGAAACTTCAAATATAAAATAATTGAACATTACTTTTTTTTAAAAGAACATATCTGGTAAATAAATTAGTACATTAATAAGGTATAATACAAAATTATATACAAGTAATTAAAATTTAAGATAATAATAATATACAATAATCTAATTTAATTAATTTCCTATATTTTGGAAGCTAGATTCATTTTCAAATGATTCAATAGAAACATACTTAGATTGGATGAAAAACAATTTAGCAGTCTTATCAGCTTTATTTTCAATCGAGTAGAAATTCCCCATTGGAACTTCAAATGAACAACCTTCGGATACCATAAACAATGTACTGGATATAGTTACCTCCAAAATACCTTGAATGACATAAAAAATAAAATAGGTATCATCATTAGCTTTCAAAGATTTAATAGACATTCCTGGAATTTCAATAATACCACCACCACAAAAATCACAATCCTGATCGAATAAGGTACGGATAACAAAATTATCATGCCCATTTTGAACCAAGTGGGAATTTATTTCGGAGTTTGGAGCAAATGCAACAGTTCTTTGCAACTGTGATTCAGACCCAGGTCCCTCAAATACAGGAATTACCAACTTACCCGATTTCATCCATTCAAAACCTTCTCTATTTTCATTATTAATGGATTGCTTACTTTCATCTTCGTGTTCAACATCGGGTTCAACATCAGCTTTGACTTCATGTTCAGCATCGAGTTCATCTATTATGGATTTAGAAATATCTGGTGAAACAGGCTTGTATTGGACTTCATCTTCGGGTTCAGGTTCCATAAACAACTCAGTATGTGGCGGAATGTCAGTATTCTGAAAAGGTTTTTCTTCGGAATCGGTAACAAATAGAGGCTCATGATCAGGTGCAATTGAAGCTTCTTCATCCTCTTTTATCACCTCTATCTCTTCTATAGCTGGTGTAGATATGTTACTGTTAACCTCCTGAGCATGTTTTTTTTCGTTCAATAAGGAAAGTCTACGTTTTTTAGTAGATTCAGAAGTTTCTTTACCGTTTCTTTTTCTAGTAGGAGTATCATATTCACGCTTGATAGTTATACTCTCACGTTTATTAGCTTGCGTTTTTGCAGGGGATTTAGACTTACGTTTACCATTTTCAAATTTAGGCTTAGGAACGTCATCATCATCTTTAACTTCGATAATTTCTACAATTTCGGGAACAATTGCATTGTTAACCTGGTGCATTTGATAAACAACCTTTTCGTTCTTCCAAAACGCCACGGGTTTCATCTTAGTTCTCGTGGATCTTCTACCTACGCTTTCTTCCATCAGTGACTCATCTTTTTCTTGTAATACTTTTGATGATACAATGGATTTCTTTTTGGAAATCTTTTTGGAAATCTTAAGACGGGGTTTCTTAGTCGGCTCTGGTATTGCATTCTTTACTTCTAGAGATGATAATGTAATTTCAACTGTTTTTTCAGGTATAGGAGTAGATTGCGATGCTGAAACAATGTCGCTGTTCGTTTCAGGTGTACTTGAAATCTTTTCTATCGTAGCTTTCTTCTTAGATATTGGCTTTTTGATAAGCATCTTTTTTGAGAGTTTTGCTGCTTGTGTAGAACCTTTCGCATCAGACTTGGAAACGCTAATTGGGTTTTCGTCATTTTTCTTCATTTCATTTATTTCTATATCCCCATCTTCAATTTGATTTTCGTCTTGGTCACGATTAAGTGTTTTTAGAGTTATATTGATTTCATTTTTGGGAGGTACATTGTTCATCATAGGCTTATCAGAGATATAACGAGGACTAAATTTATCGAGTAGAGATGTCGTTGTTTTGGACTTGCTCGGTGAGCCATTGAGTGTACTAGTAGATTTAAAATTGACTTTTATTGGGGATCCTATATCTTCTGCTGATTTTATTTGTTCACTGGATGAATCGGACTTAAAATCAGATTCTAAGCTATTTCTATTATTTCTATTATTTGTATTTGCGGTAGTTGTATTATTTGTATTTGCGAGAGTTGTATTAGTGTTGGAATCATATTCAGATTCTGGATCCGAATCTAGTTCACTATTAAATGAATTTCGTTCTGTAGCCTTTAACTCTTTCAGCGTCATTGCTTTTAAAGATGCACTCTTTGAAGCAAAAAGGTTCACTTTTGTAGATATTTTCCCATTCTTACCATTATTGGATTTAGCTGAACGATTAACAACTGCTGATGGGGCTTCGTAATCTTCATCAGATAGATAGTAATCATCAGGATCTTCAAGTCCATCATCATCTTTTTTCAAACTTGGGGAAATATACAGACCTGTTTTACGGCCTTTATTTCCACGCTCAAAATGTTGAATATTTCTCTTATTTGATTTATCCATCACAAGAGATATAACAGACTATCTAATATATGTTGTGTATCTTAATGTGTATAAATAATTTCGTGATACTGATTAGGAACTGTATTGGAGTAGACAAGAGCACTGTTTTCCAAAATGGGAAAAATATTGATATATGAGTAGTATACAAAGCGGATAATTGAATGATAGTAGATAAGACTGTATTATCCAGTGAATGCTATTGACTTATAACTGTCTTATTACATGACTGACACGTCCTGAACCTATTAGTCTGATTTCAAATTTTTTATTTTCGAGGCGCAACACTACAACTGCTTTAGTCGTGCTTTTTTTTTATTTTTTTTTTTTTTTTATTTATTTTTAATTTAATACTAATCGGAAATGTTTATTATTATTATTATACAAAGAAAACAAAAAGTAGAGCCCCTAATAGGGGCACCGTATATATTTATATATTCAAATGTAAGAATGTGGTTTCTCTGGTTGGTTAAAGGAAAGGATAGGAGATAAATGAAATTTTGCTTTTTGTCAAATCAAAAATATTTGGAGTTTGGGTCTTCTAAAAAAAATAAGTAACATATTTTAATATATCATACAAAAGCCTATTCTTCGTCTTCTTCTTCTTCAAGATCAGCGAACTTGTTAACTTCTCCGGTTTCACCATCGTGGTATGCTGCTAACTTAACTTTGAATTCACTTGGAGCAACACCAAAAGTCTTTAAGATTAAAGCTTGTCTGACATCTAAAACTTCACCTTGTTCACATACTTTGTATGGTTCAGTTAATGTAATCTTACCAGCAACCATTTTAGTAGGGAGCTTAAACTTGTTTCTTAAAGTTGGTTCCATTGAGTGTGACATTGGGACATCTTCTTCGACAGACATTTGACCACCTCTTGAGTATACTATACCTTCTGGGAGGACAAGGGTGATTGGGGTTCTTGACTTAGCTCTACAGAAGTCAGATTTGGTATAAGCTTTGAAATAAGAAATAACGGTATCTGGTTCTTCATCGGTAAGTAATAAGCCAACCACACCTTGAACGGATTCAGCTAATTTATGTAAGTTGTCCTTGTATTCTTCTTCTGGAGTTTCACCTAAAGCTTTCTGTAAGACAGCCTTCTTACCCATGATAAGTTTTGAACCAGCCCAATCACGTCTAATATCTTGTAATACAGGAGTTCTAACATCTTTTAAACCAAGTACCCAAACATACTTGAAAGAGTCTAATGAAGCTCTAATATCGTCAAAAATTCTGACTTTGTTCTCTTTTCCTTTCTTATCGGTTTGAGCAAGTGTAACTAACTTGGATCTCTTTGATCTAGGCATATTTTATTGTTTTATAATTATTAGAATCAAAGTAAAAGAAAAATTGTAGTGATAAGAAGCAATTGAAAAAAAAAATAAAAAAATTAAATTTTCTTTTTAAAAACTTTTGATCCTATTTTTACAGGTGCGAAATGTTAGAGCGAGATGCACACTTGCAATCAAAAGAGTTGTTTGCCTCCCTTCACTCTATATGGTTATTCTTATTGTGAACAAAGGGTATTCATAGTATATATATAGTTTACAGAATATACTCTAATTATCATATACATAGGGTATTTGCGTTGGTTTTCTTATTCTGGCTTTTCTACTCCATTGAGTCAAATCTCGGCACTCCACATTAATCTCTGATCAACTCCAAACCACTTCAATTTGATTTGATTAACACTATACTATATACGTATATTCACATTATGCCTAGACGAGCCTCTTTGAAAAGTGCTGCTTCTAAAAATAAGACCAAATCTGACAACAACAATGACTCAGAAAGTCGTTCTTCTATTCATGAAGCAAGTCACGATTCTGATATAGAGATGAATGAAGATAGTGAACATGATGATGATGATGATGTCGATCAAAATGAAGACGAAGATGATGAAGATGGGAATGAAGCTTTACGTCGTTTAGCTGAGAATTACAGAAGATACTCTAGCTCTCAAATGGATGAAGATGATGAAGAAGTTGACAATGAAATTGATGAAGAAGATGAAAATGATAATAGGGATGATGATTTTCTTATGGATTCTGTATATAGTACTATTCCAAGAGCATCAAGGAATCAAAATCGTTCTACACATGATGAAGATGAAAATGAAAGATCTTCAAATGATGAAAATAGCAATAACGATGACCTTCAAGATGATTTTAATAACGATAGTGATGACGAAGAACATCATCATGGCAACAATTCCAATAATCACAACGCTATGAGTGGAAGAAGAATCGATGCTGCTAGATTGCTTGATGCTATTTTAGGTGGGGCATCTGGTAGTTTTGGTGAAGAAATGGGTAGTAATAGAGTGTTTAGAGAATTATTAACTTCATTGAAGTCTCAAGACGATCCTTACATGATGCTTGAAATAATGGATGATATTGCAAGTAGAGTTCTAATGACTAGTGGATTTATGGCTGAAAGGATAATTCCTGCATATGATATAGCAAAAGCTGCAGTTGATATTTTGAATAATCCTTTACTAGAAGAAGATTTCCAGTTACAAATATCATCATGTAGATGTCTTTATAATCTTCCACAAGTGGATATTAATATGGTTCATGAATTGGTTGCTGCTGGTGCAATCAGGGTTTTAAAAGCTAAGTTACTTGATATATCTTATATCGATCTAGCCGAACAAGTCTTACAAACTTTGGAAGTGATAGCACGTATAAGAGGACGTGATGTTATGGCTAGTGGATGTTTACCTGTTTGTTTGTCCCATATAGACTTTTTCACAATTCATACTCAACGTAAAACATTGATTATTGCTGCTAATATTTGTGAAAATGCTTTGAAATCAAGTTTTGAAAGTATTAAATCAGTATTCAATACCATCGAAAATGTTGCTTGTGAGTATTCAGATTCAGAATGTCTTGAATCTGCATGGTTATGTATTTCAAGAGTAGTTGAAAGTTTTGCTGAAGAGCCATCATTTCTAGAAGAACTTATAAGCTCTAGGTTATTGAAGAAGCTTATGGAAATTTTACCAGACAGTCTACAAAGCAGAGAAAAGAACAAATCTGTCTATTCAGTAAGTTATAGTGTTGCCTCTAAGTTAATCGGAAGTCTATCAATAATTGCAAATTGTTCTCCAAAGTTGTCAATAATTTTAATTAAAGACTGTAATATTGGTAAAATGATCGTTTCTACAATGAAAAGTGGCCGTGAGGAGAAACAAAATATTTCTACATTTTCTGTTGAGTCATTGATGTTTATTCCTAACGAGTTAGGTGTTTTATTGCTAAAGTTAATCAATCAACTATTGCCAGCTATTCCTCTTGCTCTCACGGAAGATGAAAAAAAATCGGTGGACATAGGAGGTTTTAGAAGTTTATCAATAAATAACAGTAGAGAAAGTATGATTGAACAAAAAATGAAACTTTATTTTGATGACGGAGATAACTGTATTGCTTTTGAAGCTTTTTTGGATGATATATTTCAACTTTTATTGATATATTATTCTGCGTCTGTAAATTATGAGATAAGTAGGCTTATTCTGATGGCTATATTGAGAATAACCAAGGTTTTAAATGCTGATCAAATTGGAAAACATATAAGTAAAACAACACTATCATCTGTTTTGGCATCTGTTATTTTAGATGGTAAAAAGTTATTTGATTCGGTCGACTCTGTTAATTTTGGCTCTTTGAAACCATTGGTATTGATATATGGTGCTCTTTTAATATGTGATGATTTGATTTCTAAAAAGCCTGATACATTTATCGCTGACTTTAAAAGGGAAGGATTGGTCCATTATATTTCACTTTTTATTTCTGTATTACAAAAGTCTTTAACAGCTATAAAAGAACGAACCGCAGCAATGGCGACCATGTCAATAAGCACAGGATTCAGCAACAATCAAATTCAAGAAATTGAAAATTCACATGGTGATGATGATGAAGAAGAAGATGGTGAAGAAGATGATGAAGATGATGAAGATGATGAAGATGATGAAGATGATGAAGATGATGAAGATGATGAAGATGATGAAGATGATGAAGATGATGAAGATGATGAAGATGATGAAGATGATGAAGATGATGAAGATGATGAAGATGATGAAGATGATGATGAAGAAGACGATGATGTTCACGGGCGCCAATCTGGATCAAGTACTTTTACCCATGACAACTCATATATGTTTAGTAAATCTTTCCTAAGAGATACCGGTCTTTATCAGGATTATATTTATCTTCTGAAGCCAGAGTCTATGTTTGAATCACTTTTGAAATTGAGTAAGCAAGTATGTGATCAGTATGAATCAATGAAGTCCAAGTTTTCTTCTATTGATTCTAAGCATTCTGTTTTATTATCAAACATCAAAGAAATTATTGATGGAACTTCATCTAGACCTATTGATTATGAAGGATGGTGTGAATTTTGGATCAAATTTGCTGGTGACATAAATGTCGTTGAAGAAGATGGTGATGCAGTTTCTATTTTTGATCTACTTGACTCTGGCATTATTGATTCTCTGGTTAAATTCTTCACAGTTAATATGGATGATAAGAATTACTCTATTCCTCTAAAAGCCTTTAAATTTATTTTCTGCTCAAAATTAAGTCCAATGCACGTTGATGAACATATTCCACTTATTCTATTAGTAGAAAAACTAGAAGAGTCATTAGTTAGAACTGAATCTTTTGAACTTGTACTTTCCGATTTAGCAAGAAATCCAAACTCTAGTTCGATTGGATCATTTTCCAAACAAATAAGATTATCATTAGTTTCAATCGATCCTAGTATTTCTGAGCAAAATTCCAAATTAATACTTATGGTTCATGCCATTGCATCTTTTACGCATGTCGATGCATTTATTAAATCAAGAATAAATGGGCTAAGAGATCTTTTTTCTGTTTCTTCACATACTCCACTAGCTTCAAATGATGATTATCACATAGAATTTTCAATTGATGGAGAAATTATTCCACATGAAGCTACTATTTATGGTGCTATCTATAAATCATTGCAAGAGGAACCTAATAAAGTTGTTTCGCCGAATAAAATATGGGAAAAAAGAACAAATGTAGTTAATTTCAAGAAAGTAGATGGTCCGGCACCTAAACCAAAATTAACAACGGAAGCATCAAATGAGGTTGTTAGTTTGTCATCTGACGAGCAGCTTGATATGGTAGAAGATGATATCTCAATTAAAATTTTAGAGCTATTGAATATTTTGTATGAATTAAATTCTTCTGTTCAAAATTCTGCAGTTTCTGATGCCTTATTTTTCAATTATAAATTGACAGCAAAATTAAAACGACAACTTGAAGAACCTCTAGTAGTTGCAAGTGGTGCTTTACCTAACTGGACTGTTGCTATCACTAAAAACTATTCATTTTTATTCCCGATTGAGACGAGAGTATTCTTTTTACAGTCAACTTCATTTGGCTACTCTAGATTGATTAATTATTGGCAAATCAGATTAAAAGAAGGTGATTCACATGGTAATGTCAGTAGATTAGGTAGAACTGTTCGTCATAAGTTAAGATTGTCTAGAAAAAGTTTATTTCTGGGTGCTGTAAAGATATTAAAAGAATATGGAACTGTTGCTGGCTTAATTGATATTGAATATTTTGATGAAGCGGGTACTGGTTTAGGTCCAACTTTAGAATTCTATGCAGAGGTATCTAAAGAATTTTCAAGAGCAAAATTAGGAATGTGGAGAGATAATGATCATAATAATTACAGTGAAAATGATGTATCTGCATCCACAAAATATGTTAATTGTCCAACTGGTCTTTTTCCACGTCCTTTAAAAGAAACGTCACAAAATTATTCAAGAATTATTCAATTATTTTCTACATTGGGAACTTTTGTATCTAGATCATTATTTGATTCTAGAATGATTGACTTCAATTTTAATTATCTTTTCTTTCAAATTGCACATAGTTTAAATTCATTTATATCGGTCAAAGATATTCCAAAAGAATTGCTAATTGAAAAGATTTTTTTTATTGATCCTATGCTATCCAATTCCCTCAAATTTTTATCAAAATACATTAATCAATATCCAAGTCTTTCAATTGAAGAGTATGATTCAGTAGAGGTGGATGGTTCAACTTTAAAAGATTTGTCATTGACTTTTGTTCTTCCTGGTTATGATGATATAGATTTGATTCCTGGTGGATCGGATGTAGAAGTTGATGCATCAAATATTGAAGACTATATTGATAAAGTTATTGATATGACATTGTTTTCTGGTGTTAAAAATCAAATTAGTGCATTTGTTGAAGGATTTTCTAAAGTTTTCCCTTATTCATCAATGGAAATATTTTCAGCTAAGGAGCTTGTTAATTTATTAGGTAACAGTGATGAAGACTGGGAATTCAATACAATTCTTGATTTTATAAAAGCTGATCATGGATATACAAAGGAATCTATAAGTGTGATTAGATTAATTGAAGTCATGTCAGAATTTACAGTAGATGAAAGAAGAAAATTCTTGCAATTTTTAACTGGTTCTCCAAAATTGCCTATTGGTGGGTTTAAAGCTTTGGCACCACAACTAACTATTGTGTTAAAACATGCAGAAGATGGGTTGACTAGTGATGAATATTTGCCAAGTGTTATGACATGTGCTAATTACTTGAAACTTCCAAACTATTCCTCTAAGAATGTTATGAAGAGTAGAATAGTCCAAGCTATGAATGATGGTGCTGGTGCTTTCTTATTATCATGATTTGAGTATCTATATAGATGTATGTTAATTATCAATATACTGTCATGTTTTAAAATTACATTCATGTTTAATTAAAAAAATTATATAACTAATGTATTTATTTATGTTGTAATAGTTTGTTGATTAATATCTGTAAAAACATCTTTAGTTAATTCCTGCTAATTAGAAACTCCGGCACAGTATGTCAAAGCCCAACTAAGAGTCATTCCATCATCTAAATAGTTTGATGAAAAATTTGAACCACTGAAAAAGCTATATGCAGTTGCTGGATCATAAAGAGCAACATTAAGCATCAAAATACCTTTCCAACCACTTGAAATGCTATCAATCTTAGAGCTCAATACTTGTGTCCACTCTTCTTCTACAAATGTTGAATCTCTAATAAATGAAGAAATAGGAGTAATTGGTAACATGTGAATACCATGAATATACTCAATATTTGCACCAAAATAAGTTGTATGATCGATTTTATTTTGAAAAAGAATACCACTACATTTGTTTGCAATAAAATTAGATGGCATTACAGTGTTGCTATCTTTATAAAGAAAATATAAATTTATTGAACGCTTTTCTATTGCTAACATTAAATTAGCACGGTTTTCCATGTTTGAATCACCAATGAATTGGGCCCATAATTTCATTCCAAATAAGGAATGATAATCTTCAGATGATGATTCTTCATCTTTACCGTCAGCATAAGCAGTAATACCATGTGCAATAGAATGACCAGTATAGAAATCAAAGTTTCTAAACACTGGAAAATATTCATCATCAGAACTTGGATTACAGTAATCTCTTATTAAGGTATTAACCCACTCTTTATTAGTTGATCCCCAAGTACCACCTAAGGCTTTATCGATTGTTGCAATTAAGGCAGCTGCATGCACATGATATCCATAATGAAAATGATGATCATTGTAATAAGTATTACCAAAATCAACAGATGAATCGCCTCCCATACCACCATCAGAAACAATACCACACCATGTAGTATCATAATCAAGTGGATATTGCTGAGTATTTCCGGTAAATCTATTCATTGCAGTCTTTACAGTTTCCAAAAATGTTTTTGTTGTAGCAGTATCACCTAATACATAATATAATACATACAAAACATGTGCATATTTGTCTAAAGATTTACCACTGTAATACATTGAATTTGTATTGGTTTCAGTCGAAACATCTGCAGTAACATCGTTAGCCGCAGCAGCTTTGATAGCTGCGAGTTCTGTAGATGTGTAAGTTGGTTTTGAAAACCCACTTATTGAACTCCAAGGATCCATTCCTACAGAAGTTGGTAATGATTCTGACATTTCAAAAGTATTTGCAAGATATGCAGTGACAGTACCATATACCGGATCATCTAAAGTTAGAGAGGTATTTTTTCCAGATGTGGTGGAGGTAAAAGAATCAACGTGGTGTGGTAACGCATACGTAATTGTTGTTCCACTATTGGATGAACCAGTAGTGGAATATTGTAAACTATAAGTACCAGTAGAGCCGCTAATAGAAGCGGTTAAGGTAGCAGATGTTGGATAACAACCTGCAGCACTAGCATATGAAGAGTTATCACCACATCCAATTTGGATATAAGCACCATCGATGGAATTTGATGCAATGATGGTGTAAGAATCTTTTAACTTGAAAGTAACGGTTTGAGAATTTGGAAGTGTAACATACATTACCCAAACAGATCCATCATTCAAATTAATAATGAATTTATTTGTTCCTGTTCTTGGGGCAGTACTACCTGTAACAGAGGTGAATCCCACGGCAGAATAAATTTCTGGAATTAGATCATGATATACAGCAGTAACAAATCCCATTCCTTGAACCATAGGGCATTCCATGTAGCCATCAGAAACCGAAGATGAATAAAATTGTGGAGTTGCAGAGAATTTTCTGACAGCATCAACCTTAAAAGTGAACCCTGAGGAGAAATCAGATGAACCTAATACAATGCTTTGAACACCAGCTGCAGAATAAAAGTACGAAGCGGCTCCTTCAGTATTAGTAGATCCAAAAACTCTTTGAGAAGCAGTTTGATGAGAGATTGATAAACCTTTGTAACCAGAATTTGTTTGCCAAATAACATATGGATGGGTAAAAACTGGTGTTGTTTGATCACCAACTAACATGTTACCAACAAAATTATTTGTTTGAAGTGGTACATCGTTAGTCACCCCGTTTGGTACCGAGACAGGACTTGTCTTACGGGTGAACATACTATTTGGAGAACTAGTTGCAATGGAAGTAAATAAGGAGCCAGAAGTTTCGGGAGCTATTATATTTTGATATAAAGGTTAGTTATTAGTATAAAGGTTAGTTATTAGAGTTTGATTATAAGCTTTATTCTAAAAAGTGTATAGATACCAGTCATTTTTGGAGAAAGATGAAAAGATATGAATTCTTTTTTTTGGTTTTTGTTCAAGTACGTGAACTGTGTTAGCAAATTGATTCGATCTTTAACTTATAAAGCAAGATTAACGGACTGACCAGAGGGGGGAAAAGTAAAAGAATACGTAAATTGAGGGGAAACAAGTCAAAGCTTTACAATTTTATATCAAAAGCATAATTATAATTTTCGTAAACAAATGGAAACGCGACAATAAAGGCAATTTTACAACAATTTTAGTGATCTTATTCGATTTATTCCATTATGTATGCTATATATGTATGCGTTATAGATATGCTAATTATTAACTAATATACAGGTTATATATTTTATATTACAATGCTTTGCCGTTGATCCCAAATACTTTAAAGATTCAACTTCTTACATTAATTCGTTTTTTAAATTAGAAGAAATATCACCATCTAACAAAACAATATTCCCCGACCTTGTGGGAACTAAATGCTTTTTATTAGATGATGCTTGTGTATTATCAGGGGATGATATTGAACTAGGTAATACCCCATGTTTTGTAGGCACTAAAACACTTGACTTTAGGTCTTCTTCAACAATCTTGAAATCTTTATTAGAAGAAGTATTATTGAATGGGTCAATCTTTAGAAATTGATTATACGGAGTTGGATTAGTCCTTTTATTTTGATCATTCGTAGTTTCATCAGGACTTAACTTACGCTTTTTAGATTCCTTGCCAATAGGTGGGGTCCATTGCAAATGTTGTAATTGATGAAATACAAATTTTTCATTCTCTGTGAATATAACTTTAGATAAATCACTTTTAGAAATATGTGATAATTTATCATTTTCTTGTCTTTGCTGCTGTCTTAGCTTTTTCTCTATCAAAAGTTTTGAATATCGTAGTCTCTCATTTTTATCATTAGAAGATGCTGCCTTAATAATTGCACGATTTCTAAGCTTGATTATCGATGCTGATTGCTGTTTTAATTCTTCAGCAGTTAAAAAAGGGTACGTTACCTTTGTCATATATCAATCTTTAACATATATCTTATATGCTTAATATGCACAACAAAGAAGAAGCAGATGGCTCTGTAATTTTTGATTTACATCTGTTATGTTCTGTTTCTCATTCATTTTTTTGTGTGTTCAGGCTGTGAGCCGCATCTTTAAATAATATGCTTTTAGTCCGATTTTCTTGTACTTTTAAACCACTTTTACTAGTGATATAGAAGTTCTATAAATGAATCCTTTAAGAATACTATTGATAATTTAATGTATACTCATATTACCATTTAATAATTGATCCTTTTCCCATTTTAAAGGGTACTATAAACATCTTAAATTATAAACCTCTTTTAAAGCCGATAGTCTCAAAAAATGCAACATAAGCCGCCCTATAAAATTTTCAAATATTTTAATTTTGTTACATGCCAATTAGATTAACTAACAGAGATGCATTCAAGAACAGCAGCAACAATCACAATATACAAGAACCTTCCCAGAAAATGAAATTTGTTGCTCTTATATCTGGTGGTAAAGATTCATGCTTTAACATTTTACATTGTTTAAGTGAAGGTCACGAGTTAGAATGTTTAGGAAATTTGTATCCACCTTTATCTGATTCCGATGAATTAGATTCATTCATGTATCAAACAGTGGGCCACAATGTCTTATCCTTTTATAGTGAATGTATTGGGGTCCCAATGTATAGACAAATGATTTCTGGTGGATCTAAAAACCGACACCTAGAGTATAAAAAAACAGATAATGACGAAACTGAGGATTTATATGAATTATTAAAGACAGTGAAGGAAAACCACCCTGATGTATTAGGTGTCAGTGTTGGTGCTATTTTATCAAGTTATCAAAGAACTAGAGTAGAAGATGTTTGTGCTAGATTAGGGTTGACTGCATTGAGTTTTCTGTGGCAAAGAGATCAAACTGAATTAATGGGTGAAATGTGTAATTCAGGAATGGAAGCTAGATTGATTAAAGTTGCTGCAATTGGTTTAAATGATAAAAATTTAGGTATGACATTACAAGAAGCTTATCCCGTTCTTTTAAGCTTGAATAATAAGTTTGGTGTACATGTTTGTGGTGAAGGTGGTGAATTTGAAACATTAGTTTTTGATGCACCTTTTTTTAAGAAAGCTAGATTAGTTATCACGGAGAAGGAAATAGTTAAACATACCAACGATGAGGTTTGGTATTTGAAATTGAACGTTGAAGTGGTAAAGAAAGATGAAAGCTTGCAAAATGAAGATATAGATTACAAGAAATTTGTTCAAGTACCGCCATTATTAAGAGAAAAGTTTGAAGATATTAAAGAACAATTACCACAAATCGGCGAATCAGATAAAGCTGAAGTCAACAAAGTAGATTTACCATTATGGAAAATGAATTCCAAACTTATTAATGAAAAGATTTATATTGCAAATATTACATCAAGTAAGGATACATTAGAAGATCAAGTCATTGATATCTTTACCAAATTAAATAATGAATTACAAAAATATGACGTAACTTTCCAACATATTCAAACATCATCGTTTCTTGTTGCGTCAATGTCAACATTTGCAGAAGTTAATACTATATATAGTAGTTATTTTAGTGAACCATTACCTCCATCAAGAGTTTGCGTTGAAACAAACCTCCCAAAAAGTTGTTATGCTCAATTATCTGTCACTGTATTAAATGATTTGAAAAAGAAGGCTGGATTACACGTTCAAAGTAGAAGTTATTGGGCACCATCTAATATCGGCCCTTATTCACAAGCTATTATGGATATTAGTGATTTTACTCAATGTGTTAGTGGTCAAATTCCATTAATCCCAAGAAATATGGAAGTAATGGAAGATCCAAAAACTGCTTGTTGTCTCTCATTACAGCATTTTGATAATGTTAAAGATGTCACCGGTTATACCAAACAATTGTCAATGATTGCATTTATCAATGATGCTAATCTTGTTCCATTAGTCAACAAAACCTGGGAGGAATATATATTTGAAGATAGAGAAAATGAAAGCAATTTCCTTACAGTTGAAGTAGAAGTATTACCTAAAGGGTGTCGTGTAGAATGGGGTGGAATAACATACAAAGATTTTCAAGATGATTACTATGATTCAGAGGATGAAGATGCTGAAATTAAAGAAAGTAGATCAGTCAATGTTAGATTTACTAACAACTTAAATGAAGTGGTAGGTGATGCTAAGAGACATTACAAGGTATATGGTAATCCAGAGAACCTCAAAGAATCAATTAATATGTTAGAATCATATGAATTTATTAGTGTTAAACGTGTTTTTAACCTTAATGGGGAATCCTATGATTTTGGTATAATTGAACAGCTTATCTAAGATTAAGATTAGATATCAACACGCAGTCACATCATTTATCGCCTTCTACATTCTACACCTCACACCATCCATCACCTTCACCACACTATCTTTTAGGTACACCTTACACCTCTACTACACCCCACTCCAGAGACTACTCAAAAATTCATTTTAATTACCAAAATCGACGCGACGAAAAACAAACAAAAAAATTTCGCAGCCCTTCACAAACAGCACCAAACCACGCTAATAACCATTTACAATTAAACTTCACTTTTATCAAATATCAATATTTTACGTTATTTTTTATGACTGCTTAAAGATTAATTTATTTATTGGTTTAAATTCATTCTATCTATATCAATATATTTATTTTTAACAATGTCTACTTTCCCAGTTGAACAAGTACCAGAAGCTAAAAAGAACAGAAAGACTCAAAGACCACAAAAATTAAGAGCTTCCTTAGTTCCAGGTACCGTCTTAATTTTATTAGCTGGTCGTTTCAGAGGTAAGAGAGTTGTCTACTTAAAGTCTTTAGAAGATAACACCTTATTAGTCTCTGGTCCATTTAAGGTTAACGGTGTCCCATTAAGAAGAGTTAACTCTAGATATGTCATTGCTACCTCTACTAAAGTTTCCGTTGACTCTTTAGACTTAGCTAAATTCAATGTTGCTTACTTTGCAAGAGAAAAATCTGAAAAGAAATCTAAATCTGAAGCTGAATTCTTCGGTGAAGGTGCTGCTAAGAAAGAAATTAAATCTGAAAGAATTGAAGATCAAAAAACCGTTGACAAAACTTTAATCTCTGAAATCAAGAAAACTCCATTATTAAAACAATACTTAGCCGCCACTTTCTCCTTAAAGTCTGGTGACAAACCACATGCTATGAAATTTTAAGTTTATATTAATCATCAATCAATTATAAAAAAAAAGATAACTAATATAAATCATAATTTCAATAGAAATATTATCATAATACAAAACAATATAAAAAATACCATTTCTTTTAAAGAAATTGCTATCAATAAAATGATCAAACTATTATAATCAAATGATATGTTTATCAAAATCATAATATTTACATCCTCTTTTACCTACACTACATCATTACATTTCCATCATCTTTTACACAAAAAAATCACATTTATCATGGAACTAGATTTAACTTATTTGGTTATTTCTACTAATTTAATTGTATACTCTATACTCTATTACAATATATATATATCATACGTATATACTTCCGTTTTTAACGTTTAATTTTATTACTTTTGGTTAACTTTGTTATTAGTAAAAATTTTTTTAAAAAAATAGTAAGAAAAATGAGTCAGGTAAAATGCTGAAACTAAATCACAGGTATTATGTTTTTAACACCTTGCACCGCTATGTATTAATAAATATTACAGAATCTGTATAAAGGAGTTGAACTATCACAGTAGTTTACAAGTATTTATCACTAATTATTGCTGCTATAACCACACTTCCTACGTGAAGTATCCAATCACAGAAATGGTCTCCGAGGCTAATATTAATTATACTCCTATTTATAAAAAGGATCCAAAAATACCCAGAATATTACCCCATGAATTTACTTATTCTATTCAAATTGGTGATAAACTATTCAAATTAAGTGGTGCTTCATTATCTTCTGATGGCCCTTCATTTTTCACATCATTTTTCATTAAAGAGGAGAATAAATGCAAAGTTCTATCAATAGACAGATCATCTAGCGTATTTGAGAAAATATATATGCATTTGCAAGGTTATAGTATAAGAGTTGAAAATGGATATGATTTTGTGTATTTATACGCAGATGCCTGTTACTATGGTTTGAATAACCTGAAATTAAAGCTATTACAAGGTGACATTTTCTTTGAATTAAGTGGTCAGTTCTTTAAAATTTCAAAAGATATTCTTTTAGCTGAAGGAAATTATCCTAATTATTTTAGCATTACGTACAACACTATATTAAAGGACCCTACATTAATCTCTGAATTGTCTATACGTCCCCCTCCAACTGACCCACCTTTCATTTCCAACAGAAGTGCTAAATTATTTTCAGATATTTTAGATCTTTTACATGGTAAGCAATTGATAATTGACAATGATGATTACAGGAATGATTTATTGAATGAATGCAGATATTACAGATTTTTAAGGCTTGAGCAACAGATTATTAAACATCGTATTCAAAAGAATCCTTTTACCAGAGAAGAGGAAATAGTTATAAATTTGAAAGACATAAAGAAATCAGGAGTAATTAACCCACTGAAGAAAAAAGATTCACCCAGTAATGTAAACGAGACACCTTTAAAATATAGTAGACCTTATGTCGACTCATCAACAGAGAGAACTTTAATAATTCAAATAGAATCAAGTGAAGTATCAATTTTTTTAAGTCAAGTAGCTCAATTCATTTCCTTAGTCTTTTATGGAAAGACAGCAAAAAAATTACACAGTATTCTCGAGTCTGCAGGAGAGCATCTGATTTACGAAGAAACTCCACAGGAAACAAAACTTACAGGGCTTATCAATGTGAATACAGCCAAAACAATTATCAATGGATCGCAATTACAAAAGGATTGGCATAATATATTGCTGAGACCAGACGAAAACAATTCTTTATCAGATTTAGAAGATGACGAAAATCTAGACAAAAAAATTGAATCTAAATTAACCAAACCTCATGTAATTGAATTTAAAATACTGAAGTCTTTATGGACTGTGAATGTCACACCACTTGACAAGTATTTTTTCAAAGCCATTGAACTTGAAGGTGTCAGTGATGAAACCCATTTCAGAGAACGTAATTCATTTCTTTAAATGTATTTATAAATAATATGTATAATAAAAAATTAATAGAAAAAAAATATATTCTTTTATGCGGGTCTAAAATAAAATATTATTAACTACAAATGCATTTATCTAACTACTAAATTTAATGTTCACTTCTCTTTCTTAAAGTAGAAATGGTATATAATGGTACAAAATCAGCTTCGGATTCAACTTCAATAGGTTGTAAATCAACAAGTTTTGAATTAAGAGTTTGACTATCAGAAGAGAGCTTAGCTTGTCCATTTTCAAAATCATATACGTCTACTAATTGATTATCTTTAGAACCATCAATACTAACAAAGATTTTCGAGACATCAGAGGCAACATCAGCTGAAATAATATCATATTTAGAATCAACAGTTTGTGAAAGTGAGATTTTACCATCCTTAGTAACATTAAAAATAAAGAAAGCAGTCATACGATCACATATAACAACAATTTTTTCTTCTTTTTCAAGAACTAATATTTGACTTACACAAACTTCACGTAAATCTTTAGTTTCATTTTGGAATCTTACCGGGGCTAAATGTTTATCATTGATGTATGATTCGACTATATCATTGAAGTAAAAAGTATCTACTAATTCATTTGATTGTTCATCCCACTTCCATGAACATAAAAATTCATCTCCACCACCAGAGATAATGATATTATTGCCGGTCCAAGGTAATGCTACAATTGATGAAACAAATTCATTGTGCTTAAATAACCATTTGTGAATTACGTATGCTTTTGGGTAGTTTGAAATTTTGATATGTTCATCACGATCTGTTGTTATTATATATTCTTTACCACTCGATCCCTTTAAGTTTAATACAGAAGTTAACATAGAAACATGACCTAAGATTGGCTCATTCTTTTCTGGTTCAATAACTTCTGGTGTTGCAAGTTTCATAGTATAAACATCACCGAACTTATCACCAATAACTAAATCTTCATTATTAAGTGAGGTAGTTAAAGCACAAGGTCTTTTAGAGAATTCTTGACGCTTTTGTAAGTTTAAGTAAGAGTTATTAGCTGAATCATTTGTAAAGACAACAATAGCTTTATCACTATCGGTGACAGCAATAAAATAATCTTCGGATGGTGTAAGGTAAAGATCACGAATATAATTGTAAATAGGTGGAGCACCAGGTCCTGGAGTTGGAAGTTTAGGGATTTTGGTAGCGTTGTTGTCCTTTTGAGCTTTAGAAGCTGGTTCGTCAGTTGTTTCTTGATTTTCTTCAACAGCTTTAACTTTAATTGCATGCTGTTTCTTTAAGGTATATAAAGGATCAAGACTATCTTTCCAAGATCCTAATAAATTTGCATCAGCGTCGTTTATCTTGTAAAGAAACACTGAACTCTTGACAGCCACATAAAGCTGGCTACCTTCCTTATCAGTGACTATTCTTTGAAATGGATGCTTCATTCTTTCACTGAATACTTGAATTTCTTAAATATTAACCTTCTGAATTATCTATCATCTCTGAAGAACCAGCAAAAAATATTCTAAAAATTTTTGACCTGCATGAAAAAAAAAAAAAAATAGATATTGCGCCGATCGTCCCACTATTGAGTCTATCGACCTCATAATTTTTATAGAAAGCAAAATTTAGCTGTACTATAACACTAGATACATCTTGTGGCTTATCTTAAGTTAAAGTACTATAATCTTCAGTATAATTCAAATATCAACAATATGTCTGAATTAACACACCCTCTTGTAATTGATGGCTGGTTTCGTGAAGTTTCTGATGAATTTTTCCCAGGTCAAGCTATGATGCTCAGGGTTCAAGAAATCCTTCATGCAGAAAAATCTGAATTTCAAGATGTTTTAGTTTTTAAGTCTACAAATTACGGTAATGTCTTAGTATTGGATGGTATCATTCAAGCTACCGAAAGAGATGAATTCGCATATCAAGAAATGATTACTCATGTTCCATTATTTGCTCACCCAAATCCTAAAAAAGTTTTAGTCATTGGTGGAGGTGATGGTGGTGTTTTAAGAGAAGTTGTTAAACATGAATCTGTTGAGTCCGCAACTTTAGTAGAAATTGACGATTTAGTCATTCAATTAAGTAAGAAATACTTACCAGAAATGTCAAAGAAAATGAACCACCCAAAGGTTAAAATTTGTATTCAAGATGGTTTTAAATATTTAAAGGATGCTGCAGACAGAGAAGATATTGATAAGTATGATGTCATCATAACTGATTCAAGTGATCCAGAAGGACCAGCTGAAGCATTCTTCCAACAAGATTATTTTAAATTATTACATGGCGCTTTAAATGCAAATGGTATAGTTATTTCAATGGCATCCGAAAATATTTGGTTAAAGATTGAAAATTTAAGAAAATTAAGAAATATTTGTAAATCTGTCTTCCCAGTTTCTGAATGTTGTTACTGTAGTATTCCAACTTATACATCAGGTCAAATTGCCTTAATGATTTCTGCAAAGAACCCAGAAACTGATGTGAAAACTCCTGCTAGAAAATTATCTCCAGAAGAAGAAGAAAAATTATTTAGATATTACAATAGTGAAATACACAAGAGTTCATTTGTTTTACCTACTTGGGCTGACCACATAGTTAATGATGAATCATCTAACTAAATTCTATAATATTATAATTGATTTATATAGATATATACTAATATTTTTAATAAGAACCCTTTGTAAAAAAAGTACCACTACTCTTTAGTTACATTAAACTTAAAACCCAAATATATCTGAAATTGCTGATTTTGACTTTGACTTTGACTTCTTTTTCTTCTTCTTAGAACCACCAGAGCTAGAAGATGAGCCAAATATATCATCCATGACATTATTATTGCTTTTATTTTTCTTTTTAGTTGGATTACCTTCCAAAGAAGAAGAAGAAGAAACGGGTGGTTTTGTGCTATAGTCATCAAGTTTTCTCTTTTTTTCATTTAAATCAACATTTTTCTCTTTTGATTCTAGTTCATCAATATTAAAAATTTCTCCAATTTCTTCACCTAAGTCATCATGATCTTGAAACCCTTCAATATTATCCTCTTTTTGAGATTTAATAAGTGTTTCATTTAATTTGCCTGACACCTTGTTGATCCCCTCGATCTTAATTAGAATACAATAGCATCTAGAGAGTAAACCAATTAATACAAATCCCAAAGCTACAAATTGGCCCAATTCAATCACAGAAAAGAATCTATAGTAACATGACGGCACCAACTTCTTAACAATGTACTTCGCCAAAACAATTACTTGTGTTTTCTTATAAGCTATTATCTTAACTTTTTTTTTTCCAGATACTTGCTTTTTGGAGATTACTTTCAAATGATTCTTTTTAAACTTAGTGATCTGTAAAATACCGGTGGTCTCAAGTTCGTCTATATCAATTAGAAGAAGCAATAATTGTCTTATCTTCCTGTGAAGTATGCTAAATTGCATCCACCATATCGAGCTTCGATGTTGGTTTATACTTCTATGGTAAATCAAGTGCATGATCTCAAATTCTGTTGTCAACTTTTGAACATAATGATCATCCAGTAGTTTGATTTCGTTATTCATTTTCCAGTCGCCTTTCTATAACAGTGTTGAATATAGAGGATACTAGCACAAGTAGAGCAATATCATAAATAAAAAAGTTAAAAAAAATCTATAAAAAAATCTATCAACACAGCCGAATTTTATGTTTATCAATATATTGCCATTTCGAAGTTTACGTATTTTTATTGTATTAGAGGTATCTATATAATGTTGTCTTAATTCTTTCAAAACCCGACCAAAACCATGGGATTATGGGGCAGGCCAAGCGGTCCTCCACCAGGTAGAACCGGACCACCACCAATTCCAAGAAGAGATTACGAAACTATACAGAATTATTCAGATACATCCGGGTCTAATCAAATACCTATAAATTTTGCTCCACCTCCAACTAGACCTACATCAGGCGACATCTTTTCTACACCGATTTCAACTAAAAAGTATTTAAATAGTTTCAGGGAAACCAAAGATCACCCTGTTAAGTTGCCACATTTTTATAAACAAGAAGACCCAATTGAGACCAATTCATTTTATGGAAATTTACTTGTAGATTCACAAACATTACCAGTATGGACACACCCATATTCAGTATGGAATTGTCAGGATCCGCAATTCAAAGGTTTAGCAATTGCTCATATAAATAAATCACAGAAAGTGTTTGGACCAGAGCCAAACAGTAATCCTGCTAGATTCTTCTTTAACCCAGTTGGAATATGCTCAATGATGTTGAGTGCATCTGAATTTGAACAGTCTAATTCATTTTCAGTTGGTGACTGTCAAAGATTTAGTACTGGAATAATATACGAGACAGGCGATAGATCTGGATCACTAAGATCTACTCTAGTACAAGGAATGGGTTTTGTTACAGGTATATACTCTGGAAGAATAACCCCTATGATTTCAAGTAAGGTTGGCTTTCAAAATCTTCAAAGTTATGGAAGCTCCAATGGATTAAACAAGTATATTGTTACTTTGTTTGATCAAACAAATTGGGTTATTTATACATCTATGAATGTTATTCAATTAAAAGATAATAACCATTTAATTGGCCAAATGTCTTCCAACGAGCATATAGTACAAATTGCCAAGGTTCCAACTAGTGATTCTACTCCGTATGATGTTACAGCTGGTAGCTATGTATCCGGGATGCATCTATCTAGTTCATTTCAAGAAAATTCTGCAATTTATTGTTTTAACTATGAACTCAATGGAACATCAAGCTCAGGAAGCTCGTTGTTTTGGGCTTTACCACATCACTATCAAACATTTACAAATCAAATGAACGGCTGCGCAACAAATTTGGTTTTAGATTCTACTGTTAAAGGTCAAATGAAATCATATGTGACGTCAATATTTGAAATGACTGTTGAATTACCCCCACAGTCTTTACAAATGAATCCATGGTCTGAATTTCATCAAAGTTGTAATATTTCACCATCTGCAATGCAATTAATAGGACAAGTTGCTACACAAGAAGTTAATAGTTTTGATGTAGTAAATGTTTCAAATACAGATTCAATGTATACAGCAGGAAAAATTTTAGACAAAGGGGCTTATATTTTACACACCTTGGCATTTGTTTTAAGAGATAAACAATTAACTAGAATATTTCTAGAAAAAATGAAGAATGCATTTCAGAGATTCTCAGAAAATAGTCAACAAGAACCATTATTATATGATTTGAATTGGAAAGGGATAGTATCTCAATCGGGGTTGGATGGCAATTTCTATAAAGATTTTGGAAATACTTTCTATAATGATCATCATTTCCATTATGGTTATCATATTCATTCAGCTTCAATAATTGCCATGGTTGATAAAGAATATGGTGATGGATCATGGATTCAAGGAATTAGAGAATGGACAGACAATTTAGTTCGTGATGTTTCTAATCCTAGTAATCAAGATCCTTATTTTCCAGTATTTAGATCATATGATTGGTTCAATGGACATTCATGGGCTAATGGTTTATTTGGATCAGGTGATGGTAAAGATGAAGAATCAACATCTGAAGACTATAATTACAGTTATGCCATTCGTTGTTGGGGTCAAGTCTCAGGAAATGAAAACTTAACTAAATTAGGATCATTAATGTTGAGTGTTTCTCGTGTTTCAATGAATAATTATTTTTTATTTAAAAGATCAAACACTATTCAACCTTTCTCATTTATTGGTAACAAAGTAACAGGTATTTTGTTTGAGAATAAGATTGATCATGTAACTTATTTTGGATTAAATAAAGAATATATCCATGGTATTCATATGTTACCAATTACCCCTGCATCTTCATTCATAAGAAATGCGGAATATGTACAAGAGGAATGGTATGATTCAGGTTTAAATGAATTAGTGAAATCAGTAGACGATGGTTGGAAGGGAATTTTAATGTTAAATAGCGCTTTATTTGATCCTAAATCAGCATATTCATTTTTCAGTGATTCTAACTTCCAAGATAAATGGTTAGATAATGGAATGTCACGTACATGGTGTCTAACTTACTGTGCTGGTATAGGCGGTTGTTAAAATATTTTTTCTTTTACAATTTTAAGATTTTTTGTTTTTTTTATTTAGATATTGTTGAAAATCTATTAAATTTAAGTATTTAAATAGGTTAGGCTCAATAATATATATGACTAAGTAGTGAAAACCCAAAAGGACAATAAAATATATATAGTATAAAAGAAGAGTGACAAAAAAGAAGTTGAAATTAAAAATTAATTTTTTTTACAAGGAAATCATTAATATAAAGAGGAGAAAAATCATAAGTATGTTGAAACTTTGAGAGAGATATGAGTAAATTTATAATAAAATTTAAAGGAGCTTAGAAAAGACCTTCAATTTCACCCTTTTCATTAACTTCAACGTTCATGAAACCACACTTAGTAGCTAAACCTGGAATGGTTTGAATTTCAGCAGCTAAAGCGTATAAGTAACCAGCACCGATAGAAGCTTTGATATCTCTAATTGGGAAAGTGAAACCGGTTGGGACACCCTTTAATTTAGCATCATGAGATAAGGAATATTGAGTCTTAGCAATACAGATTGGTAAGTTATCGAAACCTTGAGCGGTATATTCTTTAATCTTTTCTTGAGCAGCTGGTAAGAATTCAACTTCACCAGCACCATATTGGTTCTTGGCAATAGCAGCAATCTTTTCTTCAATAGTAGTACCTTCAACTTTGTATAAGAAATCGAAGTTGTTGGTAGTACCCTGTTGAGATGGGTATTCTCTGTTGGCACATTTAACAACACCTTCAGCTAAAGTAATAGCACCAATACCACCTTCTTCCCAATGGTTAGAAACAATAGCATCAATGGCACCAGCAGCTAAAGAAGCTTCTCTGATAACTTCATGTTCTTTATCGGAATCGGAAGACATTTTGTTGATAGCAACAATAACATCAATACCGAATTGTCTAGCATTTTGAATATGCTTAGCTAAGTTAGCACAACCTTCACGTAACATTTCAACGTTTTCAGTAGTGTATTCAGCTGGTAATGGCATACCGGCTTTAACTTCAGCACCACCACCGTGGACCTTTAAGGCTCTAACAGTAGCAACAATGATAACAACATCTGGGGTTAAACCTGAAGATCTACACTTGATGTTTAAGAAACGTTCACCACCCATAGTGAAATCGAAACCAGCTTCAGTAATGACGTAACCAGCTTGTTCTTTTTCTTCTTCTGGGGTTAAACCTGGTTCAGTACCAGCTAATTTTAAAGCCATCTTATCGGCTAAGACAGATGAAGCACCAATGGAGATGTTAGCGAAAGGACCAGCATGAACAAAGACTGGAGTACCTTCTAAAGTTTGCATAACATTTGGTTTGATAGCATCTTTCATGATGGCAGTTAAAGCACCAGCACAACCTAAATCTTCACAAGTGATTGGTTCACCAGCTTTAGAAGAAGCAACAACCATCTTACCTAATCTTTCTCTCATATCTTCTAAAGAGTTAGATAAAGCTAAGATAGCCATACATTCAGAAGCGACGGTAATATCAAAACCAGTTTCTCTGGTTAAACCTTTTTCGGTTGGAGCTTGACCAACGGTAACACCTCTTAAAACTCTATCGTTTAAATCTAAAACTCTTTTCCAGGTAATAGTAGCTGGATCAACATCTAATCTGACGAATTTAGAAACTTCTTCATCAGTCCATTCAGTTGGATCTTTTTTATCTAAACCTAACTTAGCAATTCTTGGATATAAACCACGTGGGATATCTCTTGAACCATCTTTCTTGACTGGACATAATCTTTTCCATAAGGCTTTATCACCTTGAGTGGCTTCATGGAACATTCTAGTATCTAAAGCAGCAGCTAATAAGTTGTTAGCCATACCAACAGCGTGAATATCACCAGTAATATGCATGTTGAATTCATCCATTGGAATAACTTGGGAGAAACCACCACCAGCGGCACCACCTTTAACACCAAAAGTTGGACCCATAGAAGGTTGTCTAACATTAGCAAAAGCTTTCTTACCTAAAGAAGCACCAATGGATTGAGCTAAACCGACAGTAGTAGTAGATTTACCTTCACCAAGAGGAGTTGGGGTAATACCGGTAACTAAAATATATTTACCGTTCTTTCTGTGGGCTAATCTGTCAATGACATCTAACTTAACCTTACCTTTGTAAGCACCATATGGTTCGATTTCTGAATCTAAGATACCAGCTTCTTTAGCAACTTCAGTGATGTGCTTTGGAGTTTGGTTTCTTGAAATTTCGTAATCAGAAGGAACTGGTTTAACGAGGTTTAACTTAAGACGTTTAAAGTCGGACATGTTGAGTGATAAGTAATAATAACTAGATCAATTACTGAACAAAAGGAAAATAGAGGAAAAAAACAGTAGTATAAAAAAAAATAATAGAAAAAAAATAATTAAAAAAATTGGGATCCCATGAGGTGTGAAAATTTGGTTAATTGACTTTGTTTGACTTTGACTCTGATTTTAGAGTCGCGTCGACAAATCAGGGCAGTGAACTTTTATGAGTCGATCGACTCTTTTTAATAATTACACAGCCCGGATATGGTTTTTTTTTACACCCCCAAAAAATTTGTTACACTGAAAGAAGATATTTTATGTGTGTCATAATAGTAGTATTTGTGTTTTTTTTGTTTCTTGTTTTTGGTATATTATATATATTCAGAAGTTATAGGTGTCAAGTTGGTGTGGATAGATTTGAAATAATCACACAAAAAATTTGAATATAGCTTAATCTTGCATATAGTTACAAGAAGGATTACAAGATAAAGAAAGAAAAAATTGAATAGATCTTTTACTCATACATTATTTCACCCACTCTTTTGATAATTTCTTTTCAAGTTGTTGGGTTTTAAAAGTTGTACAAGCTACATCAGTAGTATACCAGCTAGTAACCATCGTGTAGTATTTAATCTTTACAACTTCCCTTTATCAAATCGTTATTTTTCCACATCTTCACTTCTTAAAAGAGACTTTGATTCGGATCTAAGACTCAACAAAGGTAGAAAAACAGCTCTTAATATGTCTTTCTCATTTGAAAACGTATCTATTCCTACCTCAGACATAAGTGGACCAAATGTGTCTATACGAAATGCTACTGATGGTGCAGTTCATATGGTTGGGAAATTTCCAGAAGGATTTCAAAGAGTTTCAAATGAATTAATGATTAGAACAAGTAAGACTAAAAATTTATTTTTAACAGGTATAATTAATTGGGATTCAATTGCTGGATTACCTGGATTTATATTAACAGTAAGTGATCAAGGTTTAACAAAGTTAGGAATTTATCATAGTGGTAATAATTTATTAGGTTATATGATTACAATGTGGAGATATTTTGTATTTCGTTTTGGTATTGATTTACAAGCTAAAG
Organism: Wenyingozyma suzukii; assembly: GCA_030568155.1. NCBI lineage: Eukaryota > Fungi > Ascomycota > Pichiomycetes > Pichiales > Pichiaceae > Wenyingozyma > Wenyingozyma suzukii. The sequence continues at coordinate 151,433 of JAJLTK010000011.1, read as the reverse complement.
ATTTAAATCCAAATGAAAATGTTTATTTTAAAGGGGATGCATTTTTTATGAAAGCTATTCATATAAAGAGTTCAAATGATCAACAAAATAATGAAACTATAAGTGGAGAAGTATTAAATATAATTAATAATTTAGTAAAATATATTTTTCCTAAGAAGTTGAATGCATATGCTCCAAAGAATATTTCAAAAATAGCAATGCCTATAGAAGTTAAAAATCCAAAAGTATCTGCTAATTATATTTTCCAAGGGGAATCAGTTAGAGGAAAGTTTTTAGTTGATCAAGCTAAAAAATTAGGATGTGAAATTAAACATTTTAAATCATTATGTGCATTTAAATCTGTTACATTAGATAATGGTACAATTATTGAACCAGAACAAGTTTTAGAAAAGACAAGACATTTTAAACCAGTTTTATTTTTAGATATTCCAAGTTCTGATTATTTAGAAAACGTATTTAATCATGATTGGAAGAAAGATGCTGATTTAGATTATGCATTAGTTTATCATTTTATCGATGAATCTGTTCATGAACCATTATCTAATCCAAAATATATTGAATTTATTAATTCATTTCCAAAATCTACAAAACATTTCATTGCTCACAAAGATTATATTACTGATTCACTTAATTTTCTTAAATCATTTTCAGTTAATCTTAAATGGAGATCAATATTAGGGGATATGTCACCTTTACCATTTTGGTCTTCAAAACCCAAATTATCAATTCCCGAATCTCTTAAAGATAGAGTCATTCCTTTCACTACAGGAAAATCATTAAAACTTGTAGCAGGTGAAGATGAAGTAGAATTTTTCAAAACTCAATCAGTAGAAATTAATGAAGCTGAAGAAATTAAAACTAATACAGATGAATATATTAATGAATTTTATGAAGATTTAAAGGAAAATTTTAATTTACAAATGATTCCTAAGGATAAATTTATTAAACGTAAAGAACAATTATTGGAAATTCCAAATATTAAAAATGATGATGATGAACCTTTAATTGATAAAGTTGAATCTTTAATTTTAGGTACTGGTAGTGCAATTCCATCATTAATGAGAAATGTTGTTTCAAATGTTCTTCGTATTCCATATTTAACTAAATTAGGTGAAATTAAATATAGAGTTATATTTTTAGATGCAGGTGAAAATACATTAGGTGCAATTAATAGATTATTAAATAATAAATCTGATCAGAAAAGACAATTATTTAAAGAATTAAAATTAATTTATTTAAGCCATTTACATGCTGATCATCATTTAGGTATATCAAATTTAATTTTAGAATGGAATCAATATCAAAATGAATTACCACAAGATGAAAGAACAAAATTATTTATTGTTGCTCCATGGTTATATGAAAAATTTAGTACTGAATTAAATACTGTTGAAAATTTAGATAATTTTAAAAATATTAGATATTTAAGTTGTGATGAATTTTTAAATAATAAAAAAAAAGGAAGTGAATTTAAACAAATTTCAATTTATGATTTAACAAAAGAAGATTTTGAAAAAGAAATTAAAACAGATACTTATGTTTTTGAAAAAACACAATCAAGAATTAATGAACTTTATGAAGAATTAAAATTAGATAAATTTGAAACTTGTTTTACATATCATTGTGAATATGCATATTTATGTTCATTAACATTTAGACTTTTTGAAGATAATTCAATGAAATCTTCAAATGATAAAAAACAATTTAAAGTTTCTTATTCAGGTGATACAAGACCAATGGCTTCATTTAGAGATATTGGATATGATTCAGATTTATTAATTCATGAATCAACTTTAGAAGATGAAAAATTAGCAGATGCAATTGAAAAAAGACATTCAACATTTTCTGAAGCAATTCATATTGCAATGTTTTTAGAAGTTAAAAAATTAATTCTTACACATTTTTCACAAAGATATCCATCAGTTGATTTTCAAAGTATTCATTCAAGATTATTTGGTGATAATCAGTCACTTATTAATGCAAAAAGAATTCCTGAAACATTTAATGAAATGGAATCACTTGATAAATTAAAAAATCAAGGAGATAAACCATTTATTATTGAAGAAACATCACCAATTTTTAGAATTAAATTACATCCATCAAAGATTGAAAAAGCTAAAAAAATGCAAGTAATAGTTGCATTTGATAATATGTTTTTCAAATATAATGAAATGAATAGGCAAATGGATGTTGTAAATAGTCATGATAAGAAAAATATTGATGCATTATTTTTTAAAGATATGGATATTGATGGATTTGAAGATTTAGAACTCGATACAAAGAATAATAATAAGAGTAAATGTACAAATCAATCAAGAAATGGTGATACAACATCTAAATTAAATCAAGGAAAGAGTAAGAAGCAAAAGGTTTAAAAAGGAAAACAAAGAAATCAGTACAACATTCACGGCTGTTGCAAACCCCGCGCCGCCACACAAAATGCGGAGAAAAAAATGCCGCTGACGTCACAATAAAGCAGTCTTTGTCTTTTTATTGCTCTTTCTCTTACTTTGAAACATGTTTATATATTTGTGAATATAATCTTTTTTTTGTATATATTTTATACTTTATATATAATACTAAAAAAAAATATTTAAGATATAAAGAAAATCCCATATCCAACTAGTATAAATACTCATAAAAGAAATAAAACACCACACACCCAAATTTGCCAACCACTAGTACTCCGATAAAAAAAAGAAATACAGCAGCGATCAAAAAGAAAAAATAAGCACCACTTTTTTTTGTGCCTTTAAATAACGAAATTGCATCATAAATCATACTGGCTGATTTTATTATCTTTTTTTCTTTTATCTTTTCTTTTATATAAATCCTTTTTTATTTACTTATCTTTTGTTTGTTCTATTTACTTACATTCCTTAATACTTTCTAAAAGCTTCAAGATCAAAAAAGCTCAATATTATCACACTACCACCGTTTATTATGGGAAATAACCTTTCAGATCTCAAAAACGCTGCTGGTACTCATAATTTTGATCCCTTGGCTATGGAATCTAGGTCTTCATTAGTAGATTATAACAAAAATTTCAACAACAACAATAACAATAACAGCAACAATCACTATATTGAAAACTCTACTATGAAATACCAACAACATAAACAAAATCATTATTCAAATAATCATCGTCATCATCATCATGTTGGTACCAATCACTATCACAATCACAATCACAATTATCATACACATTCTCATTCTTTTAATAATCGTATGGGATTATCTTTACATGATAAAAATGTAAACAATACTCATTGTGATCATATCGAAGATATTGCTCATTGTGAAGAATCTTACAGTTCTTCTGATTCTTCTTATGTTTCTGATTGCTCTTCATGTAAGAATTATTATCATAATCAACATATTGAACCTTTAGATTTTGAAGAGAAACATCAAAATCATATAAGAGATTATATTCATAAAAATAATAATCAAGATATTTCAATAAGTAAACATACTTCAAATAAACGTCATCGTAAGGATAATAATACAAGTAATGAAAGTAATAATGATCAATTTTCAAGTGATTTATTTTCTGAAAGATCAATAGATGATGATGAATTTGATGATGATAATGATATAATAATGAATGATAAAGATGGTAAAGAACCAGATTCTGGTTTAGAATTAAGAAGATTCAGTAATGTTCATCCAGGCTATGAGCCTATTGAAAGGCAATTTAATGGTACAAGATATACTACTACTAATAATAATGACAGTAATACAATGAATAAAACTAATAATGGTAAAAACTCTAATGAATTTAATGCAAATGGATATACTAGTCAAAATGTTTCTGTACCATTATTTACAGATGATTCTAATAATAATAATGTAAAACATCAACAACAATCTCAAGAAATACAGACATATAAATCAGGTCTTATCAATGAGTTTAATCCAATTGTTGAAAAACAACAAGAATATACTACAGAAATTCCAATATTTTATATACCAGAGAAAATCAGATACCCTTATAAATCACCTTATGAATATACCGATAGTGAATTTGATTTATTAAACCATTTTGATTTCTTAAGAAGTTTAAATTTTAAAGAACCACCATTACTTCCCCCATATTTAAGTTCAAATTTATTAAATGAATCATCATCTCATAATTATAAAACTTACCCATATCAATATCAACAGAGCAATGAATTATATGTTAATGAACAATATCGTTATAATATTAATAAACTCCATATAATGGATAAATATAGTCAACCAGAGAAAAGAAGAGAATCAGTAAAATCAGTTCATGAAATAACAAATCTTAGTTTAGAAAATGCAGAAGATGAACAAAATAATATGAATAACAACAATAATAATAATGAAGATGTACCTAATCATGTAATGCTTAATCATTTAATTACATGTAATTTAAAAACTGATATGAATTCAGTAATGACAGGTAGTTGTATTCATCGTTATAGTGGGAAATTTATTACCCAAATTATGTATTTTTCAACTGATATAGCAAATAATTAATTAATTTAACTGATTACTTTTCTTTTTCTTTTTCCTTATTCTTTTTTTTTGTATTTTTTATTAAATTTGTTACTCTTTATGTACTTATATATATATATATAGTCTCCATATAATAATCCCACTAGTATTTTTTTTATCGCTTTATTTAAGGTGAATCATGGTATTCAATAGTAGCATCACTATCAGTTTCACTGTCTTCAACTTTAATAAATTTAACTTTCCCAAGTTTATCAAGCTTTTCACTTAAATCTAATTGTCTTTTACCAGAAAGTGAATTTAAAATCAAAGGTGTTGTTCCAGATTCATTAAATCCAGAATGTCTTCTTGGGATAATATGATTATTATGAATATCATGATGATGAATTAATGGTGAAGTTGATCCAAACATTCTGATTTTATCAATTGGAATTTCTCTATGTTTAGTTGGAGTTTTTGGACTTGTTTCAAAAGTTTCATGAAATATAGTATTAGTTGATTTCTCTTTAATTAATTTCGTTGTTGAATTTTCAATATTTGGATATTGATTTTCTTTATCAATATTTAAAATAACTGATGAACTATAATTTGGTGTTGAAGTCAATGAGAAATTAATAAATGGATCCATTGCATAAGTTGAAAGTGGTTGTGGTGGTGGGATATAAAATGATTGTTTTGGAGTTTTATTCTTTGTTGTTGAATTATTAACATTAAAACATGGTGGTGGTGAAACAATTTGTTGATGCTGTTGATTATTATTGTCTTTCATTAATTTTAATGGATTTAATAGTTTTTTATTATTACTTTCAAATAATTCCTTATCTTCATCATTCAATGTTTTAACTATTATATTATTTGATTTAACACGAATTGGTAAATATCTCTTACCTAATTTCAAAACAGAAATAATTGAATTTGTTATAATATTAACTGGATTTGAAATATAATTCATAACTCTAAATAATTCTTGAAGTACTTGAATTCTTCTATCAATTTCACTTACTTTATCATCTTTATAACTTTCAATTGTATTTGAAATTGCTTTAATACCAACTGATATCATATCTTGACTTAAATTTGGATAATGTTGCATGAATGAAATTAATAATTTAATTCTATCGTTTTTTTTCATATGATCAGGCTCCCTATGTGGGATTGAACTTGGCCACCAATCAGGTTTAGTTAATTCCCCACGATTATATGGGAATTTTGCTTGTTTTCTTGGTTCAATAAGTTTAATCCATTCTTTTGCTAATTCTTTACATGTAAGTTGTTGGATTTCTTCAAAACCTTCATAATAATATGTATTAACATCTTCATTATTTAAAATATTTAATTCTGAATGAATGTATTTTCTTTTCAAATTATTATCTTTATCTTGAAAAATCACAAGAGGAATATCTTCAACCATACGATTCTGTTCAACTAATGGAGTAAATGTCATACCTGATGAGTAATAACTTGATGATGATGATGCTGTTATTGCTGATGTTGTTTCTTCAGTTTTTGGAAATACTGGTTCAACTGCAAATTGTCTAACTTCAATAGGATATATTTTATTCTTATCAAGTATCTCTTCTTTTTTTATATTTATCTCATCATTAGTATCAACTTTAATTTTAGTAATTGCAGAGTTATATTGTTCAACATCAAAATTATCTTTAATTATTAAAGAATAATTGAAATTCTTTGAATCACAATATTTTGATAATTTATCAATTATATTTTCTAAAACCGTATCCATTTAAATTGTTATTAATTTTTTTTGTTATATTTAATTTATGTGATATACCATTAACGATGAGTAACATTATTTAAACCAAAGAAAAGCAAGAAAATATATATACTTAAGAACATAAGCATTATTACATATTAGAATTGAATAGAAATTGTTTCAAAACTCTATACAAGTCTTGAATGTTTCAGTGTGGTTTTAGAAATTTTTTGAGAATAAAAAAACAACCAAAATCCTAATTTTAAAGGGGAAATAAATTTGGTGATAAAGCGATTAATAATTACAAGATAAAGGGAGGATATATACGTGGTTTAAGGTTTTTACATTTAATTCAATTTATAATTTATAAATTTCCAATCCAATTCAATCATATAAAAACAATAAAATTATGTCACATATAGATCAATTAGAAGAAAGTCTAAAGACTTTAACATTACAAACAATCAAAGAACATCCAACTAAATCAAAAGAACAATTTGCACTTGAATTTTTTCAATTAGGTTCAGAAAAGGAATCTATTGGATTATTAGATGATGCAGCAGGGTATTATAGAAAAGCTTATAAGTTAGATAATTTAGTAGATAAAAGATATAGAGAAAAATTAATGAATGAATTACCTCCACCTGAAGTACGTAAAGATGGTTCAACAGCAACACCATTTAAAAAATTAGATTTATCAAAGATTCAAGTAGGTCCATTACTTGCATCATTTGAAACTTCTGAAATGTTTTCAATTGATGAAGAACAGCCGATGTATCTTAGTATGTTACCTGATGAGATTATTGTTAAGATAATGGAAGTTTTAGTTCATAAAGATACACCTGCATGGTTTGAATTTTCACTCTCATGTAAAAGATTAGCATATTTAGGATTCCATCAATCAACAATATGGAGAAATTTAAGTTATTTAATTTATCCAAATCAAAAATATACATTAGAAAGTATTGAATTGAATAATATTAGTAAAGATCAATCAGAAATGATTGGTACTTGGGATAATAATTGGCATAAGATGTTAATGGATAGACCATTTATTAAATTTAATGGGTTATATATTAGTGTTGTTAATTATCAACGTGAAGGTGGTCGTTCTGAAGGTTCAACATCATGGAATAATCCATTAAGAATCATAACATATTATAGATATTATAGATTTTATCCAGATGGTACATCATTAAAACTTTTAACTGTTTTAGAACCAAGAAAAGTTGTTCATAAACTTCATAAGAATTGGAGAGAATTATTTGGTAACTCAGATTGGGAAAAAGTTCATGAAGGCAGATGGTCAATTACATTAGATGGTGTTTTACAAGTAGAAAGTGAAGGTCCCGTTCAAATTTATGAAATGGTTGATCAACTTCAAATTATCAATGGTGGTAAATTTGCTAAACATCATAAATTAAGTTGGATTGCAATGAAACATAGACACAGAGTTACTACAGAAGAAGGAGATTTTGGATTAACAAATGAAAGAAATTTTGTATTTTCAAGAGTTAAATCATATTATACAAAAGAAGAACCAATTGAAATACCACCAAATGAAGATGATCGTGAAAATTCACAACAACAAGAAGTTGAAAATCAAGCTGTAGCAGCTCCTAATGATTTTCAAATCAATAACTATGAAGATGAATCAAGTGAAGATGATTATTAATTAATATAGATAAATAGATAAGTACATACTCATACATAGATACTATTATTACTGTTTTAGGAAATTTATTAAGCCGCTTAAAACGTATCGACGCGTCGAATTATTTTCAAAATTCCCTTGATAAGAAGAAGAAGAAGAGGAGGGATGATGATGTATCATTTTTTAAAAGAACATATTGCATACATACATATTAACCTTTAACATTTATAAATTGTTAATCAATCTATAGCTAATTAAACATAAACAATGCCTCCACTTGTATCACCACAGGTAAGTAATTTATATTTCTTTCTTTCCCCAATTGTACCACCGCAACATACTAACATTTAATCTTTACTAAAGTTACGTTTTAAAACATCTTTAAAGATGGCGATTTCCAAACTAAGATTCATGCAATCTAAGAAAACAGCAATAAACAAACAACAAAGACGTCAAATGGGAGAATTATTAGGTCAAGGCAAGGAAGAAAGTGCTAAAATCCGTGTAGAAAACATAATAAGAGATGATATATTAGTTGAATTATTAGAATTATTAGAATTATATTGTGAATTATTATTAGCTAGATTAAGCTTGCTTATGAATCCAACCATTGAAAAAATTACAAGAGATGGTAAGGAAATTGATGTTCAAAGACCTGATTTAGGATTAGAAGAAGCTATTCATTCTATTATATTTGCTGCTCCATATACTGAAATTAAAGAATTAATAACCATAAGAGATTTATTGATGTCTAAATACGGTAAGGAATATTCTCATGTTGCCTTGGATTTAAACAATGAAGATAATAAAGTTCCTGATAGGATTAAATCAAGATGTGATATTAATCCACCAAGTCAAACACTTGTTACTTTGTATCTTAGTGAAATAGCGAAAGCTTATAGAGTACCATTTTCTGAAATGATTGAAAGTGAAGAAGAAGAAGTTGACGATGATGATGAAGATGATGATGAAGAAGGTGGAATTTCAGTAATTGAACCATCTAATGATGATGATGAAGACTCTGTTCTTGTTTCTGATAATAAAGATCCTATTGAAGTTTTACCACCTGGAAAATCCACTGAAAATCGTCGTCCTTCAGTGAATATACCAAAAGGTGTTCAAGTTAAAAAGAAGAGACCAAGTGATGTTGGTAATAGTAAGAAGAAAGTTGATGAATTAGATGATTTAAGAAAACGTTTTGATGCATTAAAGAGATTATAAAATATATAGTAATAATAATTTAAATTAGATTAAAATAAAAAAAAAGTAAAACTAAAAAATGTTTATTAATAATCGCCTAGTTAAATCTATATACATTAAAAGAGAAAAATTTGGTATAAAATTAAAAGATAAAAAAATTAAATCGAAATCGCTCACGTGAAATTAATAGGGGGGGGGAATGGAAGAAAGGGGTAAAGTAAAAAAAGGAATAAATAAAAATAAGGGGGGGGGGAAACAAAAATTAGGATATTAGAGGAAGGGAGAATGTTCTTGTTGAAAAATTAAATTAAAAAGTCTTGCATACCTAAAGATGAACCATTATTAACCATTGAAGATAATGCATTACCTGTAAATACAGCTCTTCTCTTTAAGGCTCTTCTCTTTTTGCTTGAGACATTTTTTAAAGGTTTAATATGATCATCATCAATTAAAGCTAAATTTAATTGATCATGATATCTATATTCTAAAGGACCTCTATGGAATGATAATAAAACAGGAGATGATGCAACTGAAAAATTAATTGGAGTAATTGGAGATAATTCATCATCATCTTCTGATACAGGAGATTTTGGTACAATATCACTATCATTTTCAGAATCATCTTGATTTTCATCATCATCATTAAGATTTTGAGATAAGTTTAAAAATTCATCCATATCATTTAAAGATTCAGTATCAACTTTAAGATTTTGTTGTTTTGTATTAGTTCTTAATAAAGATCTTGTTGATTTTTTAGTTTTTATATTATTAGAACCTAAAGACTCAAAAGAACATAAGTTATCAGTTGGAGTTAATGGCCATCTCATTTGTTCAGTTGATTTATTAGTTGGTCTATTAGCAGCAGTAGCGGCGGCAGCAGCATTACGTAAAGAATCAATAATTGTTGGAATATTATTATTTTCAATTTGATTTGTTGGTAAAGAGTTTAAAATTGAAGAAGATAAATTATAATCATTTAATAATCTATTATCTTCATTAATTGATTTAACTTGAGAAATAATTCTATCAACAGATTCTAAACCCATTGGGAAATCATGAGAAGCATTATTTGAATTATTAAAACCAGGTTTTAAATCACTATATTTTTTAGTTGAAATAAAATCTTCATCAATTTCATCATCTTCAGAAGATAAAATGGTTTCATCAAATAATTCAATATGATCATTTTCATCATCATTTTCATCAAGAGAATCTAATTCATCTTCATTATTACTTGAACCATTATCATTACTCATTAAAGCTAATTGAAGTAATCTTCTTTGTCTTTGTAATCTCATTTCACTATTAAAATCAATTTTAACATTTGAGGAAACACCAGGAGAACAGAATAAAGGTTCTAAATCAAGTTTCTTTAAATTTAAATGTGATTCAACAGTTGGAAATCTTTTAACTTCTTCTTGTTTTTCTTCATTATCATCGTCATCTTCTTCGAGATCACTAAATTTATCAGATTCATAATCATCATTATCAATTTCTTCATCATCATCATCTTCAGGAAGAAGAGGAGATGTATGAACTATTTTTGAAATTTTTTGTTTTTTATTTGAATCAACAACTGTAGAGCCGGCTCTTTTAATACCTCTATTTAAATCTTTTAAAGATATTTTAGAATTTGTATTATTATTATTATTATTATTATTATCTAAAGTAGAAGATTTTTTATTAATATTAAATTCACTTTGTGATTTTGAAGAAGAAGAAGTTAAAGAAGACTTAGAAGGAATATCAACATTAGTGTGGTTGTTATTATCAGTAACAACAGGTTGAATTGATTCTAAGGCTCTTTGACTTAAACGATGAGTACGAGAAGACTTACGAGTTGGAGCAATGATTGAAGATGACATATTATCAAAAGATAAAGTAAAATAAAATAAAATGTAATATATGTGGCAAAAAAACCAAACAAAAAAAGAAAAAAGGAAAGGAGGAAGTAAGGAAGGAATATATTCTTTTCTAATTTATTTAATTAAAAACCAATTGAATAAAAGAGAATTAATAAATAGATAAGATAAAATAAAATAAAATAAAAGAAAAAAAGAATAATAAACAGGGGGAAATAATAAAATAATAAAATGTCCAAAATTAAATCAATTTCAACCAACCAATTCACAATTATTTCAAATTTTATTGAAAAAAAAAAAAAAAAAAAAAAAAAAAAAAAAAAAAAAAAAAAAAATATTTTCTGCTTACATAATAACAGAATTGCCGCAAACCGCAAAGGGAAACACCGCTTTCAAGTTTATTGTTTTCGGCTGTTTGATCTTTACACGTCAATAATACTTTATTAAGAGACATAAGGATTTACTAAAACACAGGAGGATATTGATATTGACATAGACATAGACATAGCACAGAGCACACATGTTTTATAAACTAAATTTATAATGCATTATTTAATAAATGTTATCTTAATGATGATTAGTTTATTTTAGTTAGTTACAGCAATTATCATTTATCTTTCTTTACTTTTCCCTAATCGCAATCAATTATATCATAATCGCAATTAAATTAATAATAATATAATAAATTCACAGCAAATAATTTTAGATCCTTTTTTTATTTAAGACAATGTGTCTTGTTTTTATTATATTTCTTTTATCCACCGTTCCTTCTATCCTGAAATTAAGATATCACATTAGTCTAGTACTTTTATAAATCCGAATGAAATTTGTTTTATTTTATTTAGTAAATAGTAAAATTATTACTCTATTTCTACTATAATTCGTATACACACTTATATTACATAACCAGAAAAAAGGAAAGAAAATAATATTTTGGCAGCAAAATAGGGATCTCCGTATCCCTCCTATAAAAATTATCTATTTGCACTTCCTTAAAAAAAGAATAAGCAAAATCGATTAATATTAAAGTTACTGATAAACCAATATCTTAACTTTTCCCCTTAAATTCAATAAAGCATAGCATAACATAGCATAGCTTGTATATCATTCGTTAATATACAAAAAGATAACAAACAATTTCATCTTAATTATTAAATATACTACTACATTAAGTACTCAAGAATCCCCGATTTTCCTAATTTTCCTAATCGGGTAAATTAACACTCCCTCTTAATCTTAATAGACATGGATTTTTTTCTCCTTTATGCAGCATCAAAGAATGTTTTTTTTGCTTGTTTAAAATAAATTAAAAAGAACCAGTATTGTTTATGTCCCCATTTCTCCGCATATAATAATAGTTTTACTTACTGTGCTTTTTTATTCACTCTTTTACAATTCTGTTTGTTTTCAATTGATAACAATATAGTCTATCTATCTATTATTTGATAACCATCTTCATTATTTATCAAATTTTAACCGATTTTTGTATTTTACTGTGATGCTGTGTAATAATTATACATAATTTTTTTCTTTTTTTCCCCTTTTACCCCATTCTCTTTACGCAATAACGTTTAACGTATACATTTTGTAACATTAAAAGATAAACTATATACAACTATAAAATCAAGAAATATTTAAACTATAAAACAACGTAAATTTTCTTTTTTCTTTTTTTTAACAAACACAGCAAAAACAATTTACTATATACCTGTGTTTGTATTTCTTGATTGATAAATAAAATAATAAAACCAACATAATCAGTTAATCAATTATCAATAATTTCACCTTCAATAACATCATCTTTATTATTCTTATTCTTATCACTTGAATCTACTGTTTCATTATTAACTGGATTTTCAGTACTTTTAATAACTAATTCATTATTTTCAACACTAACATCAACTGTACTATTATTTTTAATTTCACCTTTTAACATTAAAATAGACATTGGATTCAATAATTTTCTTTTAATTAATCTATTTAATGGTCTTGCACCATACATTGGTTCATATCCATTATTAGTTAACCATTCTTTGGCTTCATCATTTAAATGTAAGGTTATTCTACGTTCAACTAAACGATCTTGAACTTCATCTAATCTTAAATCAACTATATGTCTTAATGAATCTTTGGATAATCTATTGAATACTAATATATCATCAACACGATTAATAAATTCAGGTGCATAATATGATCTCATTAATTGAATAACTTGATCTTTTGCTTCATTAGAAATTAATCCATTATCTTTATCATTATCACCAATTGATTTAGAATCGGCTAATAATATATCTTGTCCAATATTTGATGTCATAATAATTAATGTATTTCTAAAATCAATCTTATGACCTTGTGAATCTGTTAATTTACCTTCATCTAAAACTTGTAATAATAATTTTGAAATATCTGTATGTGCTTTTTCAAATTCATCAAATAAAATAACTGAATATGGTTTTCTTCTAACTGCTTCAGTTAATTCACCACCTTCTTCATAACCAACATATGATGGTGGCGCACCAATTAATCTCATTAATGCATGTTTTTCTTGAAATTCAGACATATCAAATCTAATAATTGAATTCTCATCATCAAATAAAAAATCTGCAACAGCTTTAGTTAATTCAGTTTTACCTGTACCTGTTGGTCCTAAAAACATAAAACTTGCAATTGGTCTTTTATCACCAGTTAATCCTGCTCTTTGTAATCTAACAGCATCTGCAATTGCATGAATTGCATCATCTTGTCCAACAACTCTACCTTTTAATGCTGATTCCATATATAATAATTTATCCTTTTCACCTTTCATCATTGATTGAACTGGAATACCGGTGGCTTTACTAACAACTCTTGCAATATCATCGGATGTAACTGAATCATGTAATAATGCAATTGAATCATCATCAGTATTTTCTAATTTAGTTTCTTCATTGTTGTTATTATTAACATCCTTATTAACCAATTCTTCTAACTGAGGAATTGTTGCATATTGTAATTCAGATGCTCTACCAAAATTACCTTCTCTTCTTGCAATTTCTAAATCAATTTTAGCTTTTTCTAATTCTTGTTTTGCATTTTTAATTTTTTCTAATTCATCTTTTTGTTTATTCCAAATTTCTGTTAATCTTTCAACTTCTTGTTTTTTTAATTCTAATTGATTTTCTAATTTATTTCTTCTTTCAATACTTAATGGATCAGTTTCTTTTCTTAATGATTCTAATTCAATTTGAATAGTCATTATTGATCTATCTAATTCTTGAATAGTATCTGGCTTGGATTCATGTTGTAATCTTAATGAAGAACATGCTTCATCAACTAAATCAATAGCTTTATCAGGTAAAAATCTATCAGTAATATATCTATTTGAATAAACTGCAGCGGTAACTAATGCTGAATCATGAATTCTAACACCATGATGAACTTCATATTTTTCTTTTAAACCTCTTAAAATACTAATTGCATCTTCAACTGATGGTTCATTAACTAAAACAGGTTGAAATCTTCTTGCTAATGCAGTATCTTTTTCAATATATTTTCTATATTCTTCAATTGTAGTAGCACCACAACATTGTAATTGACCTCTTGCTAATGCTGGCTTTAATAAATTTGATGCATCAATTGCACCATCAGCTTTACCTAATCCTAATAAAATATGTAATTCATCAACAAATAAAATCATTTTACCATCACTTTCATCTAATTCTTTTAATACGGCTTTTAATCTTTCTTCAAAATCACCACGATATTTAGCACCTGAAATTAAAGCACCTAAATCTAATGAAATAACTTCTTTATCCTTCATACTTTCAGGAACTTCACCTTTAACAATTCTTTGAGCTAAACCTTCCATAATTGCAGTTTTACCAGTACCTGCATTACCAATTAATGCTGGATTATTCTTAGTACGTCTTGATAAAATTTGAATTGTTCTTCTAATTTCTTCATCACGACCAATAACTGGATCTAATTTACCCTCACGTGCAAGTTCAGTAAGATTAACAGCATATTTTTTCAACGCAGGCTCTTCTTCTTCAGCAGGTTGACCATTCATATTCATACGAAAATTACCAGGACCTTTACCTTGAGAGGCAAAACGAATTTGATTGATAGTGGTAATACGTGGCGAAGGAACTTTAAATCTATTAATGGTATCAATTTTATTAGAAAATAATCTAATTGGAGTTAATGAAATTGAAGCTAATTGAACATTATTATGATTTGCCCCAGATTTCAAAGCCCTTGTAAAAGCTCTGATAGAGGTATTGTTTGCAGTTCTAGCACTTCTTTGTAACATTACTTGGATTTAATTCTAAAGAAGAAATAAAAAGGGAGAGAAATAAAAGGGCAAGAAGATAAATCCCGAATAAACCGATATAAATGAAAAGAACTACATATCCTTTAAATACCCTTTTTTTCAAATGCCATAAAGAATCAATCACCTCACTTAAGCTTACACTGGAGTTCTCTCGAAAATTCTAGCAAAAATTTAAATTTTGGTGTACAGATGTTATTCTCATGTCATTCCTAATTAGGCAATTTATGGGTTATGTGGGATAAGCGGCTTTGTAAATTTAATTAAGTTAATAATGTACATAACTAGATAACAAGATATTTATTCATAATATCATTAGCAAGACGAGCATTACCATTGAAATTATATAACAAATAAAGATTATAAGCAGTATCTAAACGTAAATCAAATGCTTTATCTTTAATTTCTTCATCAGGTACAGCTAAAACTTTTTCATATGAATTAATAGCTAATGGTAAAAGATTTAATTGATGGAAAGCTCTACCAAAATTATAATTAACTTCCATTTTATCATAAATTGATCCTTTTGAAATTTGTAATTCTGCATATTCTGTTAGAAATGAAAAAGCTTGAATTACTTGAAAATTTCTATTTGTTGTTAATCTTTGAACTGATCTATGTAAATAACTTAATCCAACAATTAATGCAATTGATGGATCTTTATTAAAATATGAATAACAACGTAATCCATAACTTAATGCTGATGGATATGACCTATTTTCATATAAAAATGTACAATAAATATAATCCAATATTGGATGAATTGTGGAATTATCTACTGAATTATTATTAATTGTTGCCATATTAAGAATTTCCTTTCCTGTTCTAAGTGAATCATAAGCTTTAATTTGTCTTAAAATATATTTTTGATTTGGTGAATCTGCATAATTTTCAATTGATCCTTTTTTAGGTAATGAAGCTGCAATAAATGTCTTTAATACAGAAATTGAAAATTGATGATCATTCATTAAATTTCTTAATTGATTCATAACTAATAAATAATCTTCTGATTCTAAACCTGCTGAAATACAAACAAGTGAACATATTAAAAGTCTATTTGGATCATCACGGAAAACATTAACATTTCTAACAATTTCTTGAACAACAATTGCATCATCTGCACTTTTTTCTGATCTTGCTGTAATTAATGCATATCTCATAAATAAATCAAACCAATCATCATATGAAATTCCTTTAAATAAATTTTCATCATCAGAAATCTTAATTCTACCCATATCTACAGCTTTGCTTAATCTCATTTCATCTCTTAAATATGTCATACGTGATAATTGTTTATCAATAGCTAATTTTGCAGTTCTTCTTCTTAAACCTGTATTTAATTTCTTAGCTTTATCAGATGAAAAAAATACTCTATAAGTAGAAAAAATTTCAATTAATTCAGCAACTATATCAATCCATGTACCAACAGCGAATGAATTACCAGATTCAACACCTGCATATAATATTTCAGCTCTGCTGAATTTTTCTTGAACTCTAGTAGTTGATCTAGTTTGCATAGAATGTAAATCTTCTGCAGATAAATGTTCTTTTGGAATTTTCTTCTTTTTATTCAAAGGATAATCCGAAATTAAAGCTTGTTCATCATTTTCAAATGAATCCATTTCTTCATCCAAATCCATTTCTTCATCCAATTCTTCATCTAATTCTTCATCAACTTCATCAGTGGCTTTAAAATTAGCTAAATTAGATCTTGCAGATTTTTGACGTGACATAGCGATTTGTCTTCTAGCATCCGTATGTAATTGACCAGCCATTTGGAGATCTCCCAAACAAAACCATACTTCTGCAAGTGCAACTTTATATTCAACATTATCAGGATCAAAATCTAATAAATTAAGATATACATCTTTTGCATTTTCGTATTGTTTTGATTCTCTATAACATCTTGCAAGTGATAATAATAATTCAGCGGTAAGATAATCTTTAATATGTGATAATGGTACTAAGAATTTTAAGGCTTCTTCATATAAACCATGTCTCTCCAATTCATTACCAACGTTATAATATAAATCTTCAGTTCCATCAAGTTTTTCTGCAAGTAAGAAATAAAAATGATTTAATGCTTCCTCTGTTCTTTTAGAATTTAATCTAAAAGTTCCAAGTTGTACTCTAATATCAATTGGTAAATCATATTCTCTATTTTGTTCTTCAATACTTAATGATTGAAATTTAGAATTCTCTATTCTTCTATCATCAAATTCAATATCAGTTGAGATATCTGTCCAAAATGTTTGATTTTCTCGATGTTGAAGCCATCTTGAAATATTACGTATAAGTTTTGCACCTACATCCCATGCAGCTTTCTTACCATATAATTCAGATAAAATGTTTAATGCCGACCAATCAAACAAGACACTTTTTAATTTAATTGAAGGATCTTTTTCATGAAGTTTTCTATGGGTTATATTTTCTTCTAAAATCTTATTATACATTGTTATAGCATCATTAATACGATTTTGTTCAACATAAACTAATGATATTTCTCTAATAATACGTGATTCTTGCGGTAAAACAGTTTTTAATTTTTGCAAACTATCCAATGATCTTTTAAATTGACCTTTCTTTCTGTATAAAATCGCTCTTTCAAATACAGATGTATAATCGGTTTGGTTACTAGCAGAAATTGCCTTTGAATAACAATATATAGCTTGTCTAATGAAATTTAAACGAACTGATAATTCTGCAAGAGTTCTCCAAAATTCATAATCCCAAGGATGTAAACTTGCAGCAATGAACCAAGTCGATGAACATTTTTTATAATCTCCTAAAGTTTGATAAATTTCACCAAGAGTTTTATAAGCAGCAAAATTCTTACTATCAATTTTAATTACTTCTTTATATTTAGCCATTGCTTCTTCTAATCTATCAGCAACGAAATCATCATTTGCTTTACTTAATAATAATTTAACTTCAGGAGATAATTCACCATCTCTTTTCATTTTTCTACGTAATGCATTCAAACCACCTCTTTTCCTCTTTGGGGGTTCTTCTGCACCCTTCTTCTTCTTCTTCTTTTTATGTTTAAAATTTTGTACATCTCTTAATGCTTCGTAGAAATCATGCTCTTCATCTTCTTCATCAGCTTCTTCATAGTCTTCATCACTATCATATGAAAATGTAACTAATGGTGCTTCGTGATTCTCTTTGTAATAAATATCTTCACCATCAGAACCAAAACGTTCATAATCTTCATCATAATCGTGTAAATCATTACCTTCATCTGAATCGTCACTAAACCCAAGCAATGCTCTAAGTTGAGCTGGATCAGTTTTGTCGAATAACGTATCCAAATCCATTGTATCCATCTCTGAGAAGCTTAATTGTATAGGTTTTGTTTACAAGAAACAATCAATTTATTAAATGTTTATATATATATATTAAAGGAATCAAGTTTATTATAACAAAAAATAAAAACAAACACAAAAAGGATAGACGCGCGTCGATTATGTAAGTTGTAACAAAATTAAATAAGGTCGATTTTATTTTACAGTGGCGAATTTGAGTGTAGTGTTTATGTGGAGGAAGTACTTATTATGATGTGTTTGATTCTTGTTTAGAACACAATTATTAACCAAATTTGTTACAATTAAAACAATTGAAATTAATCAAATAATGTTTTCTGGATTTGGTGGTAATCCTCCACCTTTTATGGGAGGTGGAATGTTTGGTTTGATGCCTGCAGTTGGTGGAACTTTTAATGATTATTTTAGATGTTATCCAATTACTATGATGCCTGATTCAAATAATCAAAAAGATGCAAATTATGGAGGTAAGATCTTTTTACCACAATCTTCATTACATAAATTAACTCAATCAAATATAAGGTATCCAATGTTATTTCATATAACGTGTGATTCAACTGGTATATCAACACATAGTGGTGTTTTGGAATTCACTGCAGAAGAAGGTAGATGTTATATGCCACAATGGATGATGACTACAATTCAAGCAGAACCGGGTTCCTTGGTAAATATTGTATCTACAGATCTATCACAAGGTACATATGTTAAATTAGAACCACAATCAGTGGATTTCTTAGATATTTCTGACCCAAAAGCTGTTTTAGAAAATGCATTAAGAAAATTTACTACATTAACAGTTAATGATATAATAGAATTAAATTATAATGATCAAATATATAGAATTAAAATACTGGAAGTTAAACCAGATAATACAAATCAAGGTATTTGTGTTATTGAAACAGATCTTGAAACTGAATTTGCACCACCTGTAGGATATGTTGAACCAGATTATAAAGCATTAGCTGAAGAACAAAGAAAGAAAGAAGCTGCTAAAGCTGCGAATCCTATTGCATATAACCCATCATTACAAGGTCATGGTACTATGTCTAAACAAATTAATTATGGTGATTTATTAAAAGAAGCTGTACAAAAAGCTACAAAGGGTAAATTTACAGGTGATGGTGTTAAAGTATCTGGTAAAAAAATAATTTCAGCAGAAGAAACTAAAAAAAAAGCCGATGAAGCATTAAAACCATTAGATTTATCAGGACCTGGTGTTCCTTTGATATTACCTGAAGGTTATTTATTTTTTGGTTATCCTGTTGTAGAATTTAAAAGTGAAGGAGAAGAAGCATCTGAAGATACAGCTGATAATCAACCTTCATTCCAAGGGCAAGGACAATCATTAAGATCTAAAAAGAGAAAGGATAAGAATAAGAATCATCCTTCATTAAAAGATAAAACTCGTAGCCCAGAAGCTATTGAAATTGATTAGAATTTCATTAGTTATTTTTATTTTTTATATACCTCTATATAAAATATAAATATATTCATTAATTAATATCGGTTTAATTTAAACATACTTAATCCAACATACTCATCAAATGTTAATTCATTTTTTTTATAATGTTTATCAATTAATTTAAGATCTTCATTACTTGATATTTTACAAGATCGAAGTAAACTTGATAATCTTCTTAAACCTTTTTTATCCCATAAAGATGCAGTTGTGGAATAATCATGAATAGTAGCTAATATACAACTTCTAAAATTTTCAAATTCTAGAGTAGCATAGCAATATGATGATCCTTTTGTATTTGAACTACTTAATTTAACTGATTTAACTGATCCAAATACTTCCATTAAACTTTTAATTGTAAAACTTTCAAGATCAGTTTTATTTTTCCATTTTAACCTTACTTGATTCGAAAAATTTATTCTAGAATTTAAAAGTAATGTTGAACCAGATTTATTATTGGTATTATTAGAGCCACCTCCAATATTTGATTGATATAATTCTTTTTGTTTTTCTTTTCTTAATTTTAAATTTTGTTCTCTTAAAACTTCAGCTTTTCTTTTCCTATTTTTAATTTTATGAAGTTGTAAAATAAATACTTTTTCTTCATTAATTAATGTTTCTTTAAATTTTGAATGTTGATCCGAAAGATAAACTTCATTTTTTAATTTTAATTCCATCTTTTGAAGATATTCATCATATCTTTCTTTCAATTCAGGATTCAATAATACATAATATGAAACTGCAATCTCTCTGAATTCTTCTTTTGCATTATCTGATTTGTTTTTATCAGGATGTAAAATAAGTGCTTGCTTACGATAAGCTTTTGTTATATCTCTTGAAGTTATTGTAGATGCAAGTTTAAAGTCTAATTTTAAAAATTCATAAGCATTTTTAGATTTATGAAGTAGCCATGTATAATCAGTGTCTTCTTGTATCTCAGACATATTGAATATTAGGTGAATATTTAATTGTACATGATGAGATAATGAATAGTAAAAGAGACAATTTAAATAAAGAAACTCTTATAAACTGATACTAACAATAAAGTGTTACCCTTTCGAGAAGAAATCTTAACAAAAATTTTCAAACATTATAAAAAAAATCTCTTCTCTTCTTTCTTTCATTTAAACATCATTCACATCTTCTTCTTCTTTTTCTTCTTTTAATTTGATTTCTTAGAATTAAGTGATTTGTATATTGAATATTGAATACCAATTAAATCAATTGTTCAACTAATTATAAGCACTTCTTTCTTTCTTTGCTTAATCTTTGTTCTTTTGAAGTTGGGCTTTCAGAAAAATAAATGAAAAAAATATATACATTTTAATACATATAATACAACAATCAAGTCACAAAAAACCAGTTTGTTTATGATGAAAACCTTAACTCAGCTCACTCAGAGTTACTTAACTGTAATGATGCTGATAACACCCTTTTTCCAACATTCATCAATTTTTCTGATACATCATTCTTTGTTTTTAGACTTTTTTTTATTTGTATTTTATGTTTATGTTTATTTTTTTGCTTCATTTTTTGAAAGTTGAACTTCGAATTAACAGAGCTTAAGAGAGAGAAAGAGATTTTATTTAGGTATGGTATAATATGAGTCTACTATAGTCACCACTTACTTTATCTATGAAAATTAAATTTGATCTAATTTTTATTTTCTTCAAATTTCCTTGTGTATATGTATGTAATAATTAATAATCATTATTTTTTTAGTAATTTGTAATGCTGTATGCAAAACGTTCACCGTCTTTGAATACAATATAATGTATCTAGATTATAACCCAACCTTGTACATCCATCCATTCCATCATCACCAAAATCAACTTAACTAGAGAATTACATTAAAGGTGTCAGGTGTTGTTGACACTTGAAATGTCTTGCCTTGATTCTTAAATTAAAGTTGACCTGTTTTCTTGAATATCAAAGTGATTCAAGATATATTTATTGATTAAACAGAGGTTATCATTCCAATTCTTTTGAATTTGATATTATCATTGACATAAAGATATTAAAAAAGAAAAAATGTCTATTGATATTTCATCATCTAATGATGATATTCAAAATCAATTGGAAACAATTACAAATAATATGAAATCATTTGTTATTCAATATAATAAAGATCAATTATCAACTGAATTATTACAAAAATCAAATACAAAGCATAATAAAAATACATTTGATTTATTAAGTAATAAAGTATCACTAGAAAACAAATATATTTCAGAATTAGAAATTTGTAATTCTTTATGGTTTATTAATGGACTTTTAAATGAATTATCATTAATTGATTCAGTTTCTGAAGATAATGACGATTGGAAATTTATTGATTTAGATAGTACATTATCTAATTTTTCTAAATTGAAAATCAAAGTTGATCAATTAGAAAAAGATTTAATTCAAAATAGTAATGGAAATCAAGATATTAAAATTATTAATGAATTGAATAAAAAATTAGAAATTATTAAAGAAAACTTATTGAAATTAATAAGATTTACATTTATTGAATATTTATCATTTGATGAAAATTTAAATGTTAAATTTCAATCTAATTACGAAGGTATTAATATTAAAGATTTTTTCAAAAGTTGTGTAAATTATTTAACTTGTACAAATGATGATGATAATGATGATGAAAATGAAATCAATATTTCATTATTAATTAATTTTAATGAACTATTTGGTGATTGGATAAAAGAAATACTACAAAAATTAAACACAGATAATTATAAATTAATAATGGATTATGAAGATACAAAATGTTCATTAAATATTGAAAAACAATCATCAAAAATAAGTTTCACAGATTATATTCAATCAATTGAATTATTAATAAATTTCATTAATATAATTGTTGATTTAACAACAACAATAAATTCAAATGAAAATCCAAGTTTAAAACTTAAACAATATGTTTTAAAACCAATCATGAAATCATTAGAAAATAAATTATTTTGTAATGATGAAAATATTTATGCATTAATATTAAGTAATTTAGATCAATCCCAAAAACAAGATCATTCAATTAAAGATCAATTAAAGATATTATCATCCTTAGTTTCACAAAATGGTTGGTCATCGGCAGGTTATAGTGATATAGAATTTTGGACAGATGATTCAGTAACTTATTGGATTACAAATCTTAAAAGTAATTCAATTGATGAAGTTAAAAAAGTTTGTTTAGATTTAAAATTAAGTAATTTAGGAAAATCTGATAAATTTAAAGAAATATTTGATAGTTCAAATTTAATATCTGTCCCATATGTTATCACACCACCACCATCAAATTCGCAAGCTACATCATCACCTGTAGTTGTATCTGAAGAAGAAACTAAAAAATCAGAAAATGATGAAGATGGTTGGGATAATGAATGGGATGAAGGTTGGGATGATGATGATAATAATGACAATAATAATGATAAAACAGAAAACGAGCCTGAAAAAGTGGAGCAATCAAAACCAGAAACAACTGGTGAAGACGACAATGGCTGGGGTGCATGGAATGATGAATGGGATGATGATTCTGCACCTACCACTAAACCAGATGTTAAAAAATCAGATGACAATTACGGTGTTAAATCATTATCAACAATAAGTAATAATTCATCAAATAATAGTGAAGAAAATTGTTACAAAATTTCCAAGATACCAAATTTAATAATTGAAATAATTAATAATTTTTTAAAGAATTATGAAACATTATGTAAATTAACAGAATCTGAAAAACCTGAATTATTTGAATTATTTATTTATGAAATTAATAAAATTTTAAAAAGTTTTCTAATTATTGTTAATTTTGATAATAATAATTATTATTATTCCAATAAGATTTTAATTTATAATGATTTTAATTTTATCATAGATACAATTGGATTGAAATATGAATCAAGTAATTTAAAAGATTGTTATAAATTGAATTTCAAATTAATGCATGAAATAACAAATGAATTATCTATGAAACTTCATAAATTATTACAAGAATATACAAATTATATTTTTTCAAACAATAATTATGATAATGATTTAAATTTAATTAATGAAAAATCAAAAGAATTAATTATTAGAGTATCTAATTTTTTCACAGATATTTTTTCAAAATATTATTATGATTATGATAGTTATTCAATTAATAGACAATCATGTTCAAGTATTATAGCTGGAATAATTTATAATTATCATAATTATATCTTATCGAATATTTTAAAAAAATCATCAATTTCAGAAGATGATTCTAAAAATTTAGCTAATTTTATTAATAATTCATTAAAAGTTACATTACCAGCAGGTGGGAATCAAGATATTTTAGTTTCAAATTTATCTAAAATACAAACATTTGGTAAATTAAATCAAATTGAAATAATTTTAGAAAGTTCATTAAAGGAAATTTTAGATAAATTTTATGAAGGTACATTTTTTGATTTAAGAACTGAAGAAATTATTAAATTAATTGAAGCAATATTCGTTGAAAGTTCATTAAGATATAAAGTTATTGAAGAAATTAAATCATTAAGAGAAGAAGCTGATGAATAAATAATATACATAGATAAATAATATTATACAAAATAAAAACTACATATGCAAAAACTAAACCATTTTAGTTTTTTGATCTTTTATTAGAAGAAGATGATTTAAAATGTAATTTAGATTTTTTAAGTCTTGAACCATAAATTGCATCAAATAAATTAATTTGATCATTATTAGTATCTTTATCGTCATCATTTTTAATTGATTTTAAAGTATTT
This sequence comes from Wenyingozyma suzukii, assembly GCA_030568155.1. Taxonomy (NCBI): domain Eukaryota; kingdom Fungi; phylum Ascomycota; class Pichiomycetes; order Pichiales; family Pichiaceae; genus Wenyingozyma; species Wenyingozyma suzukii. The sequence continues at coordinate 126,685 of JAJLTK010000011.1, read as the reverse complement.
GAATCTTTAGGTACTAATTTCCCAACTCGTTCAATAAACGTTGGAGTTAACGGATATCCATCATCATCCTCATCAACAGGAATATCAATTGACCAATCAATTAATAAATCTAGCATTGTCTTTGAATTAATAAGTTTACCGATAACAATATACCTATTGATTAAATTTGGATATTTGGATAAGTTTCGTAACGGTATGAAAAATTCACATTTTGAATCAATTGGTATTATATCATTTTCATTTTTTAAACTATCATCAATAAAACATAATGAACCAGGTGTTAATTGTTCATTGTTTTTCAATGCATTTGAAAAATACTCATCAGTATCTATTATTTTTTTAAATTCATTAGAATTTGAATTCAAATAACCATCTTTATTCTTCCTTGAAATCAAACCACCTTGAATTAAAAACTCAGGTGATATAATTCTTGTTATTCTTGATTTCTTATAAGATAATTTAAATTGATTATCACCAGTACATAATCTTAAAAAATTATCAATTGTCTTAGGATACTTCAACGTATTTAGTTCAAACACTAACTTAATCGATGATCCATTATCTGTTGTAAACACAAAAAAACATCTTGTTGATTCATTCATAATAGTACTATTATATCATTATCCTAACCAAAAAAAAAAAAAAAACTGTGTAAAATAAAATTACAAAAGAAGCAAAAATTGCTCATAATTTATAATCTCGATGTTTGTAATTTAACCTTAATTTGAATATTTTGATTTCAAATTATTAATTAATAATAACTCTTTACTCTTTCTTTTCCTTTTATTAATTAATTAAACTATCTAATATACACAATCACACATAATGACCGAACGCGCTTACCATTACAATGTCACAATGAGTTGTGAAGGTATGTTTTCCTTTCCTTTTTTAAAAAATGTGTACAGAAAATCACAATAACCCTTCTATTACCTACATCAAATTACTAACTTACCTTTAATTTAATTCACGTATAGGTTGTTCCAATGCAGTCAATAGAGTATTGACTCGTTTACCAGGTGTTAAAACCGTTGATATTTCATTAGAAAAACAATCAGTTGATGTTAAGACTGAAGAAGGATTAGATTATGATACAGTTTTAAAAGCAATTAGTAAGACTGGTAAGAAAGTTAATGGTGGATCAATCGTTGCTTAAAAAAAATTATGTTACGTTATTTATATACTTTGTTGATAGGTACTACTATTACTATTCATTGGGTTCTTGTATCTACCTATTTCTTTCCTTTATTATCATTTTATGAACTTACGCTTTTACTATCTATTTTTTTCCCTTTTGCCTTCGAATAAATAAGAGTATATATGTTTTTATATATAAACACAAAAGTCATCTTAATACACACGATATAATATTATTATACGGAAAGATTTCATTAAAAAAAGTGGGAGTACTACATAAATAAGGGGGTATGGTATGTAAATAATAAAAAAAAAGCGGGAAAGAATTATTAAAGCATGAGGAGAAATTAAATTAAAAATAATTAAAAAATCCATGAACGATTTTCTAACATTTTTGGTGATATATAAGACAATGAAGGTAATTTATATTGTAAAATACCACCAACATGAATATCATTAATACCAATAGTTAAAATTTGTGAATTACCACTATCTTCACAATCATTAAATGATAATCCTGCAATTCTACCAATACTATTAATTTTTTGATAATTTATTGTATTTCCTTCGATATTATTGTTAGTAGTGGTTGTAGTAGTAGTAGTATAATAATTGTCATTATTAATGACAGAATCACTTATTATACTATTTTTATTGTTATTATCATCATTGAAATAATATCGATCTTTCATATGTAACTGTGCATTTAAATTAATTTCATCATCGTCATCATCATCATAATCTTGCATGTCATCATCATCCTCTAAATCATCTTCATCATCATAATAATAATCATAATTACTAGATCTTCTTTGAGTAAATTCTTTATTTTTTTGAATTTCGAATGATTCAATTTTTTCTTTTGATTTTGTAATTTGTTGTAAATTATTTGAATTTTGATTGAAAACTCCACTTTTTAAATCAACTACATAAACATTATCAATAAATTCAGAGAATGCTAAATAATTACCAGTTTTATCAAATTTAATATCTCTAATTGCACCATTTTCACCAGATAAACAAATTAAACTATAAGGATTTTGAGATAAAAATCTACGATCATAAATTCTAATTGTACCATCTTGATTACCTGTTGCAATAAAATTATTTTCACTCCATGCACAAGCTGATGAATAATCAAAATGACCTTGAGTTGTTAAAGAATTTTCGAAAATTGGTTTATTTAATGACATTCTTCTATCAATTATTCTACCATCTTTAAAATCACCAACCATTAATACTTCATTACTACCATTAATTGGTGATTCACAAATATTATTAATTGTATAATTAATTTTAGAATTTGATAATAATTTTTCTTTTGTGACATCAAATATATTTAATAAAGAATCATTTGATGCAATTAATAAATTATTTTCATAATTTTGATGTTTTGAAATTAAAATTGAATTTAAAAAATCATGATTATTTTCAGTTATACGATTATAAGTAAATTTTTTAGTTGATGGATTAATTAAAATTAATGAACCTTGTAAAGTACCGGAAGCAACAAGATTTTCTGTACAAGACATTGTTGTAATATTACAATCAATTAAATTTGGATCAGTAATTGAAGGTTTAAAAAAAGGCTCATTCAAGCCTGTAATTGGATCTAATTTCATGATTGAACAATCTTCATAATCATAAGTTGTTTGAATTGAAGGATAATAAATAGTATTTTTATCAACACAACTAACTAAACTTCGTATTTGAAAATGACAAATTGATGGTTTTGATAAGGGAAAATATTTATGAAAATTTAAATAATTTATATGATTTTTAAATAAATCTCTTGAAGAAATTTTGGAATTGCTAGTAATTATTGATTTTTTAGTTCTTTGATCTTTTAAACTTATATCAGTATCATTTTTACCTAATATTAAAGAAGATTTATCAGTTGAACAACTTGTTAATGAAGAAGCTCTAACATTACCGATATCATTTCTTTGTAATTCATTATCCCAAATTAAACCTTGATGATCCATTATCATTTTAGTTTTACCCATTGAAATTTGCTTATAGATATCATTTGTAAAAATTGGATACAAAACATTTTCAACTTGATCATTATTAATTAAATCAAATTTTGTATTTAATAAATTATTATTATTATAATTCTCACTATTATTAAATTTATCAACAGTATTTGAATTAATAATACAATTTTCATCCTCTAATAAGATATTATCTCTAAGCTCTAAATTAGACCATAATCTAACGGCTCTTTGATCATCTAATATATAATCAGCACAATCTTGTATACCAGTCAATAGCATACCAATTGCATCATCATTTGACTCAGATCTTCTACTTTTTTCTAAAAGTAGAGGATCAAAATTAATTAGTGGATCCATAATAATAAATTAAGAATTAAGTGTATATATGACTATGATGGATGTTAATAAGAATAATATAATAAAATAAATAAAGAAGAAGGAAAGAAATGATTAATAATAAATACCCACAATACACAATACACTCCTCTCTCAATTTATCAATTTATCAGCCCCTTATTAAATTACAGGTAATGTTATCGGATTTAAAAATGTACGTAATTTAGGAGCGCGTTGATTTTATGTTGTAAGAACGTGTTTAGTGTTGTGTTTGGTGTGTTTGGTCTCTGGGTTTTAGTCTCTGGTCTGTTTTACGTGTCAGGGACGATCGACGTTAATTTGAATAAATTACTTAATTGCTTATTGAGAGAAATTGATCAGAGTTTTCCTTTAATTTAATTTTGCCTATATATAGCTTGTTACCTTTTACCTTTTATCTTCTGTCTTTTTCCATTCATTTATTTTGTATTTCCTTTTATCATCAATACATATCATGTCTGCTTCTTCATCTCAGTTCCAACAATTAGAAAAACTCGGTGAAGGTACTTATGCTACTGTTTATAAAGCTCGTAATAAAGCTTTAGGTACTTTTGTTGCTTTAAAAGAAATTAATTTAGATTCTGAAGAAGGTACCCCATCAACTGCTATTCGTGAAATCTCTTTAATGAAAGAATTAAAACATGAAAATATTATTACTTTACATGATGTTATACATACCGAAAATAAATTAACTATCGTATTTGAATATATGGATAAAGATTTAAAAAAATATATGGATGAACATGGTTTTAAAGGTGCTTTAGAACCTCATATTGTTAAATCATTTATGTTTCAATTATTAAGAGGTGTTTTATTTTGTCATGATAATAGAGTCTTACATAGAGATTTAAAACCTCAAAATTTATTAATTAATAATAAAGGTGAATTAAAATTAGGTGATTTTGGTTTAGCAAGAGCTTTTGGTATCCCTGTTAATACTTTTTCAAATGAAGTTGTTACTTTATGGTATAGAGCTCCTGATGTTTTATTAGGTTCAAGAAATTATTCAACTTCAATTGATATGTGGTCTGCTGGTTGTATCTTAGCTGAAATGTTTACTGGTAAACCTTTATTTCCAGGTTCTTCAAATGAAGATCAATTATATAAAATTTTTAGAATTATGGGTACTCCAAATGAAAGAACTTGGCCTGGTGTCACTCAATATCCAAATTATAAAAATAATTTTAATATCTTCATTCCACAAGATTTAGGTATATTAATTCCTCATATTGATCCATTAGCTTTAAATCTTTTACAATGTCTTTTACAAATGAGACCTGATGCAAGAATTAGTGCAAGACAAGCTTTACAACATCCTTGGTTTAATGAATATACAATGAATCAAAATGATCAACAACAACAACCACAACAAGTAGAAAATATAGTAGATTATCAAAATTCTATTCCACAGCAAATTTAATTTAATTTAATTTAATCCATGATCTATTCATTCAATTTTTTTTGTTCTTATTGCTTTTGCTTTTTTCTCTTTAGTTTACCATCATCCCTTGTGTTTTTTTAAGTTATTTATTTAAGTTTTGATTTTTTTTAAATGTTTTTTTTTCTTTTTTTTTAATTATTTATAGTGAATATATTCTCTCCTAAACTACAAATTATCATTATACAAATTTAAATAATTCCTTAATTATTCATTATCATTACCAACTCTTAAAAATCTAGCGGTTGGTTCGATTCCAATGCTTCTTAAAGCTTCAAAATAACTCCAATGTTTTGATTCCCAAACAAATCTCCAAAGATTTTCATCATCTGATAATAAATCTGAATCATAATAATGTAAAATTCTTCTAAATTCATGAAGTATATTATATTCCAATGCTAATATTATAAATTTTGAATCATTAAGTTTTAAATCTTCTTGTGTATCTTCATTTCCATCTTTACAAACTGTATCAAAAAAATTAATTGCATGTCTTAATGCATTTCTTGAATATAAATCTATTTTTAATTGCAATAGAATACGAATATAATAAACAATTACATCATCAATCAATTGAACTGGTTTAAATTTATGAATAAAAAGATACTCTAAAATATTTTTCTTTTCAACTAAATTTAAAATAGTTGAATTATCTTCTTCAATAAATGGATATTTAATTTCATTAACTTTAAATTTTTTTAAAAATTCAATTTTTTTAAAATGATATTTATCAATTTGTTGTTGTTCATGTTCAGCTTTAACAAATTCTTTAAATCTTTCAATATCTTCAACTGATTGAATCGTATCTGGTTCAATGAATTTTAATAATTCAAATGTCATTGATGAATTATTTAAACTTTTATCATCAAGTATTGTAATTTCCCATTTTGGTTTTCTACCTTTAGGTGCTGCTGATGACGATGAATCATCACCTTCTCCTCCTCCTTTACGTCTTTCAAGATCCATTTGCGTAACTAACGCATTCTCATGATGAAATTCAATATCTTCAATAGAATATTGATGATGATTTGCTCTTGTTTTCTTCTTTGCTTTAAAAATTTCAAAATTATATAAGTAATTCTCAACTAATATTTTATACTTCAATGAAAATTCATTTGATTTGATTAATTCATACCAAAATTTATTAATCTTTAATAAATTATTTAAATTTTGTGAATTTATAATTATATTAAATAAAATTTCAATTGGTAATTCTTGAATATTTGAAATTATCGATAATCCATTATTGTTTAGATTTTCCTCAACTTCTTCATTATCATTATCATTATTATCATCCTCGTAATCCTGTTCATTATCTTCCTCTCCATCTTCATTCAATTCAGGTATGTTTCCATTAGGCGTCAGTAATGCATTATATAACGAACGATCTTTAACTAAATTTCCTGATTTAATTGATTTGATTATATTTAATTTATTTATTTTATTAAGAGACATACGTTCTTGATACGTATTTGCCTTTCTAGGCCGTATTGAAAGACCAGGACATATATACCCCATGTTTGTTTTATGTCTTTTTGGTTTTGTTTTGTTTCTTTTTAAGATGTTATTAAGTTAAAAGAAAGATAAGGTATGTATTAGATCATAAACAATTTTTTTTTCCTGTTTGTTTTGAATAAAATTTCATGGCTGTGTATCTTTTAAAATGCTTTTAGTTTTCTTTCATCTAAATAAGGTTAAATTATGTATTTATGAATATTAATTAATTTGATTTAAATTAAATTGCATTATTATCATATATTAATAAACATTTAAAGAAAATATATTACAAAAATGACTTAATGAAAGTGTTTTTGGGTAAAAAAATTGAAAGTGTCGAAAAAGTAGAATTTCCGTTTATGTCCCCTAAAATAATTTACAATTTGTAATTTTTACTTAATTTTATATTCAAAAGAACCATAAAAGAAGCTTTAAATTCTACAATTGAAACTCTTTAATCTACCTGATTATATATACTAAGCTTTGTTAATCATGTTAAAGCATATAAAATGTTTTAAACAGCTTATAGACAAAACACTCATAATGAAACAAAAATGTAACATTACACATACACCGCCCAAAAGTGAAATGTAACATAAAAGCGAATAATCTTAAATCCTTTTATAATCTTTTTTTTAATTGTGTTACTTTTTTTCATTTATATAATATTATCATTTTTATTCTGTTGTTTTTATTACTCCTATTGGTATAATATACAAACATCTCTTTTACAAATAACTTTTCAGTTATTCCATTTACCCCTCACTTAATAGAATTCTGTGGTTTTTCTTAAATCTCTCCACACATTTAATTCCCCCTTTTTTTAATTTTTTTTTCTCCGGTGCTTACTTAATTATTTCTTTTCTTTTTTCTTTTTTTTTTAACACATAATGTCAGGTACAATACCTATTACTTGGGAAAGACTTCAAAATATTATATCAACAAGTAGTATTCATGAACTTTATAGATCTCCTGAAGGTTTGAAAATTTATAGAGATTGGAAATTAGAATTACAATCTAAGAATATCGATTTAACAGTTTATCTTATATTAAATCAATTAAAATGGGCTTCACAAGATGATTATAGTCTAGTTGGTACAAAATTTGATGATATTCCATTGAATTGTAAAGATACAAGATTATTTTTCAATGCTGATGATATTAAAATCATATTAAATGATTTCCCATATTATTTTGAAGAAGGTATATCACATTTAGTAGTCTGGTCGAAATCTCCAATGCATCCAGATCCAAATTCAATTCATGGTGATATAAGTGACTACGATAAATCACTAATTGAAAAATATATCTCCAAGACATTTGTAGATTATTTAAATATCCCAAGAGAAAATATACTTTGGTTTAAAAATTGGGCTGCTTTACAAAGTGTTAGAACTATACCTCATGTTCATGTCATTTTAAAAAATGTTTCAAAAGAAAAAATAAATTCAATCCTTGGAACTTCAGGTATTCCATTATCTGAAAATGAATATAAACTTTAAAAAAGGAGAAAGTTCATTCATAATCATAATCATATTCAATATCATAATCATAGAACAAAAAAAGTGTAATTAATAATTTAATCATATCATCCGTGCTTCATTACTTTTCCAAAGATACATATATATAGAGTAGTCGTTGTATTTATTTTTTTATATAAAAAAGATATATGCTTAATAATAATAATCGATTCTCTCAAATATTTAAACAAATGGATTATTTATAACATATTTAGATTTCCTTAATAAAACATCAATTTTATCACCTTTTTTAATCGTAAATGAATCTTCCATTGGAATAACATAAACTCCAAAGCATGATTGATAAGGTACACCCTGATCAACTCTTCTATATGAACTCATTATCTTTGTTGCATCACTATTTTTATCTATCTTACCTTCAGAAAGCATAACATTTGGAATAACACATCTTATACATTTCATTGGTGATACTGCTGTATGTCTACTTTTATCATCTTTGGAAATTATATCAAATTTATCCCAAAGATCTTCATCAAATGGTCTTCTAACATTTTTCACCATTATATTTGGTCTAAATGAACTTGCTTCAACATATGGTCTTTTACCTTTTTTTATTAATTTTTCTTTTAATTCAACAATAGATTCACTTGAACATAACAATATTGGATAATAATCTTGAAAAATCGTTGTCTTTTCAATATTTTTTGGAGTTCCAATTAAACATGGTTTACCTCTACTATAAACTAATACAATATCACGATCTAAATCCATACTTTCATAAAAATCATCAGGTACCATATCAAATATAACTCCACCATCACAATCTGTTAACCAAACTGAAATTTCAATTCTCTTTTCACCATGGTTTTTTAAAAAATCATCACTTATCTTAACAGGTAATTCAAATTTTCCATAATTAATATCATCAATTAATGGATATGTAAATATGAATTTATTTGATTCTTCTTCAAATGTTACTTTAACTAAACTAAATCTAGGATGATCTTTAATTGTAACAGGCTTATATCTTTTTGTCTTTTCATCCAATTGCGCAAACATATATTGCCTATCATATTTCAATCCATATATTTGAGTTTCCCAAGATTCAACCCTTAAACCTTGACTAACTGCTTTTATAGGATATAATAGCATATAATCAATTTCTCCCCCACACTCGACTTTAAAATCATTAAATGTAATTAAATTCCAAATTCTTAAAAATGACGATCTGATATACTGTTGAAAATTAAAAATATACCTACATACATCTTTAAACGTTGATTTACCCCTTGATTCTAAAAAAATCTCTAAACTTATGTTATATTTATGTTTAATATATCGATTGAGTAATTGTTCAAGAGAAATTGCAACTATACCTGTTGAAATCCCCAGTTTTAACATAGCACCTCCCATTATTTTTTTAAAAAAGCAGAATAATATTTATCAAGATAAATTTCCATTACTATATATTAAATGATACAAAACAATTCAAATTAAAAAACAAGGGGGGGTTAATCTATATATTGATGATAGTAAAAAAAAAAACCAAAAATGTCCCATAGAATTTCCTAATTAGGAAAAAACGATAACAGATTTTCTGTTAGATTTGTTATTAAGTAAATCTTTTTTTTAAATTTTTTAAGGATTAATTCGGTATGATGATTGGCGTGAATTAAAAGTTAAAATATTTGAATTTAATAAAACAATTATATTATTACAATATATAAAGTAAAAAAAAATATGAATAAAATATAAAATAATTACAAAAAAAAACAATAAACAAATAAAACAAAAACTATATATTAAAATTTCTAAACCCAAACTGTATCAATAGTTTCACCTAATAAACTAAGACTATAAGCATCAGCAACATTTTCAAATACTTTAGCTCTTCTAATAACTTCTCTTTTATTAACAGTTTCAACCCAGGAACCAGAACATTTACAATGTGTTGATAATTCATTTTCTCTAATTCTATGACATTTATCACATTTTAAATCTTGTTGGAAATAAGTATGTAACATCTTAACAAATTCATTGATTAATTTTTCATCAATAAATGATATATTATATGGCTTTGAACAATTTTCACAATTCCAAACAATGTGTTCATCATCTCTACAAGCATCAACATCTCTTGTATGATTACAATATTCACATAAAACTTGTGGAATAATTAATGAACTTGAAGCATTCTTAAACATACCTTCATCACCAAATTCCTTAATTTCAAAGATATTTAATAATTCTCTACGTAACATTCTAACTTCAACTGAACGATGATTTGATAAACTTAAAATTTGAATCAAACTCTTTGTTAATTCTAATGTTGGATTTGTCATTTGTAAATGTGAACCTGGTAAAACTGGGAATTTATATTCTTCTCCTAAAATTGGATTATTAATAACATTAATTTGTTTTTCATATATATGTTTAATACGTTTTCTTAATGGTTCACGGAAATATTCACAAACTCCATTTTCAATATTATCAATATCTTCAACATTATTATTATTATTAATATCTCTATTTTTCAATAATTGAGTAATTTGTGTACGTCTTGGTATACCATTAGCTTGAGTACCATTTGATTGAGAATGTTTAAATCTTTCATTTCTATTAGCAATAAATGCATCAAAAAATGTAATAACCCAATCATCAAATTCAGTTTGTAAAATAACTGGTAAAAATGATTTCATTTGCCATTTAGAAACAATTTGAAGTTCTTGTTCTTGTTCTTCAACTTCAATAATTTCATTACAAAATCTACCACCATAATTATATTGATCCATCCAAATTAATAAATCCCAATATTTAGTGATTTCTAATTCTAAAAAGTTAAATAATGATTTAGAACGAATTGTTGAAATAATATAATTACCATAAGCATATGAATTTTCAACTGCTGTTTTGGAAGTTCGTAAAATAATCTTATTATTACTTGCAAATATAACTGAAGATCCCATTCTTTTAAATTCACCTAATAACTGAACCATTGATTTCTTACTAAGATTATGAATATGATAATGAAGTTTTGAATCATATAAATAAGATTTAGAACTTTGAACCCATGAAACGAAATTATGAATCATTGAATCAGCTTCTGGATTTTCCTGCATAGCATCATCCCACCAACTTTTAACTAATGATCTTAAAACAACTAAAGCAGGACCTGAAAAGGTATCTTCAGCAAATGAACCAATTTCTGATAATTCTGAACCATTAGCATTTTCTGAACCAAATACACCTTCAGCTTCATTAATTAATGATGATGTTAACATAGTATTAATTGTCAAATTTTTAACATCAACTTCAAGAGCAACAGTTTCATAAATTTCAGGAGCATTAATAGTTGGAAATTCAAAAGATTCATCTAAATTCAATAATTCATCTTTTTCAATACCACCAAAATCAGGAATAGGATTTGAAGACCACCATAAAACATGACCTGATTTTTGTAACTTTCTAGCATATTCAACATCAATTAAATAACCCATATCATCAATTTTCAAGTTACATAATGGGATATTACCATATTTAGCAATTGATAACATTTTCTTTAACCAAGTTGATAAAGCTAAATAATGATTGACAATTCTTTTAGAAATTAAAGATGACCATGCAAGAGTTGGAAGAGAAACTTCACTAATATTCATAATTAAATTTGGAGATTCATTAATTGATTTACAAATTGAAATAAGTTTTGAAGCATAAGCAGATTGAATAATAAACATTGGTTTAGATGATCTTTCTTCTTGAATTGATAAACATTTTGAATTTAATTTCTTATAAAGCTTGGTAATATCTGTAAAATAATGAACATTAAAATCAATTTCATCTTGATAATTAACAATATTATTCAATTTCAATAACATATCCTTCTTTGCTTTATAAAGATCAGAATACATAGAACTAAGATTAGCAGGTAAATTTTGAGCATTAGCAGAAGGTTTCAAACAATAAATAGTTGCTTCATTATTCCAAGTATTAAACAATGCAAATATTTCATAAGAATTGGAAACAATCTGTAATAAATAAGCAACACCAACTGAAAATCTTTTCAAATAAGAATCTGTGGACATAGGCTTAAGAGATCTTTGATCAAAACCAGATTCTAAAGCCTTACCTAAAGCACCAATACTAGAATCATCAAATTTAACTGAATTACCCATTTCAATAATACTTCTATCAACAGCATTAATATTTGATTCAAAAATACCTGCAATATTTTTATCATTTAATAAACCATCAACTTTATTAGCTTCTTCTAAATATGTCTTTTCTGGTAAAGTCATCTTGAAAGTCTTTTTATATGGAGCACAACCAGCTGGTAATGTTTCAGATGAAGCTTCAATTAAACAATTGGCAATTGTATTTTCGGGGAATGATCCAGAACAAAGACTAATATAAACTTTCTTTGGAATATTGAACTTTAAACTTTGAACTTTACCATCAATTAAAACAAATACTTTTAATTCACCTGGATTATATGAATCTAATTTATATTGTAAAATTTCCCAAACTGAACCTGAATATTGTTCAGCACGTTTCTTCATCATTGAAGTTAATGCTGATCTATTATTAGTTGAAGCTGAATCACCAAATAACTTACGTCTTCTAGTTCTTTCCTTAGCTTGAACATCCCATTTAAGTTTTTGATATTTTAAGAAACCAGCATAATCAACCAATGGATCTGGACATTTCTTATTTAAAATATTTTCTGATTTTTCTTCTTCTTCAACATTTTCTGAATTTGATGATGAATAATTCTTTTGAGCCAAATTTCTCTTTCTTGATGCAACTTTAGCAACTTTAGAACCTAATGCAGTACCGCCAGCAGCACCATTTCCAAAATCTTCAATATCTTGAATACTATTTGTAACATCTCTCATAACATCAGTTGAAGGTTTTTTAGGTAAAGAATTGTTTAAGAATGCAGAAAGTGTAGTTTGTTTAAACTTATCATCTTTGATATTAATCTTTCTAGTTAACCAATCTGGATGTTCTACTCTTGGAACTGGATTTCTAACACCTTGTAAAGCAGCTGGAATAGTAATAATCTTTTGAACAACAGAAGCTAATCTTTCTCTATAATAATTCCAATCAATGATTGTACGTGGATCAAAATCTTCTAATGATTGATCAACTAACCATCTTCTTAAGTACTTACGCTTGATTGGAAGGTCAGATGAAAAAATAGCAGTTGGAATAGCTCTTTCAGTAACTGGAGCATTGACTGGCTTTCTTGAAATAATATACTTACAAGCAAGACCTTTATCTTTAACCATTTCTTCACCTAAAAATTCACCTAATCTTTTAGCAGTAGTAATTGATGTTGATTTTTGAGAACCATATTCTTCTAAGGTCTTACTCATACTTCTATTTTCACAAATTAATTCAATTAAATCTTCATCTTCTAACATAACACCTTTAGTATCAAGAACATCTAACCAACGATTAGCAACATTAGCAACAAATTGATAACAACCTTCTAATGAATCACCTTCTAAAAATAATTTGAAAATATCAGATTGGAAATTCTTAATCAATTGTAATTCACCTCTTCTTTTCAATTCAAAACCTTTCAATTCAGCTAAAGAACCATCAAAGTTAAAAACCGCATAACGTTTCTTTAAACCTTTACCTTCTTCTTTAGATGTTGGAAGAATCATAGCTTTATAAGGACCATCGACTTCAAAGAAAATAGAATTATCAGAACGTGTCTTATATCTTAATTTTTCAGGATCAACTAAATCTTGATATTGATGATTTGTAAATTTTTCATGAACCAAATAATTTAACATAGAACATGGATATGAAGTGAAAACCTTTTTACCATTTTTAAGTTCGAAAGTATAATCTTCAGGGAAACTAGAAGGTAAAATACACCAAATACCATCAGTATCTAATTCTAATGGTCTACCTAATCTTTCAACTAATGATCTGGCCATTTGAATAATAGTAGCACCAGTAAGACATGTAATACCAGCCATTTCCATGGAATACCATCTTGAACCTTTTCTCATAACATAACCATAAAATGAATTTAAAATAACTTTATGGGCCAATTGTAGTGAATCATATAAAACAATCATCTTCTTAGCTTCATCTTTAGCATGCTTATCTTCATTTGAAATAGCAGAAGCTTTACCTTTCCATACTTTAGCTAAACCTTTAAATTCATAACGACGATCTCTAAAATCTCTAACTGTATTAACATAAAATGGATTTTCACGTTGACAAATAATAGCTTCTCTTTCAACAATTTCAGTCTTTTTAATTCTATGATAAACTTTTCTTGAATAATCTGAAATTCTTTTCTTTATATGACTTGCTTGTTCAGCATATGGCAATTCTTCAAATTTTCTTCTTGGTAAATCTGGTCTTCTTGGTGGGAATGTTTCATTTTGAAGAGCGTTTTTAATCATAGCATATTCATTCATTTCTGCTGGATAATATTCACCTCTCCAAGACCAAGGTAATCTTCTATCACATTTCTTACCAGGTCTATTGAAATCACAAGCTGCACAATCTTTTTCAGATTTCATTGAATCAGGTTGTAAACGATTTGTTGTCATAATATTTGGATACATAGATGCAACATCAACATGATAAATTAATGGTGTCTCATGTCTCTTTGGTGTTGCTTTCAACTCAAGTAATTTTTCTTTGATTTTATTATAAATTTCATCATAATTTGTAACATCTTCAAGAGATTTATTTGCTTCAACTTCAATTGAAAACTTCAATGCATTATCTAAATCAGCTAAAATTTCATCAATTGCAGTCGGATCAACATGGAAATCACTTTTAATATCAGCTCTAAAAACACCAGCTTCTAAAGATTCAACATGTCCACCAACATATGTTTCTGATTCTAATAAATGGCCATCATAAAATCTTTCTAATGGATCGATATGTTTATTAGGAAGTAAAATATTACCTTCATAAGCTTGAACCATTAATAACATTTCACATAAAGTACCAGTACCTTTTCTTAAAACTTCATCAGGATTCAATGGAATAATACTCGCAAGAGAGAAAATAAAAGGATGAACATATTTATAATATAAGTAATAAGTTGCAACAGCGTCAGAAACAGAATATTCTGAAAGTAATTGTGGTTTTTCATATGCATATGGAGTCATTAATTCTGGATCTAATTCAGTTGGATTATAACCTAATTTTACGGTCGTGACGGCTTTTAAACCTTGTGAACCTTGCGGAAGATAAGAATCACGCTTAACCCATCTAAAACAATCCATATGAACACAATAAGTTGACTTATATTCACCTTCAATATCTTTTGCAAAACCAATTTCTTTATACATGTTTAAATCATGATGAAACGCTCTTGTTTCTACAAATGGCCAATCGAAGAAATCACCATTGAATGTAGCTATAACTGTTGGTTTAACATCTCTTATATGTTCAAAGAATCTTTCTAAAACTGCTTTTTCATTTGGTTCATTGAAAATTGTAAACATACCAGGATATTCTGGTTTAGGTGTATATTCAAAATCATCTATATCTTCACTAATAATTTCTCTATTAGTAATTAAGAAACCTTCACCATCAATCATATAAGAAATCATCATAACTTGATCAACACCAGCATCTGGAAACTTTAAAGGTGCTTTTGTAGTTTCAATATCAAATGCTAAAACAACAGGATCAGCAAATGCAATTTTTGTTGGATCATCTTTTAATATAATTTCACCTTCCGAAGCTTCAACTTGATACCATTTACCTATTCTAATATTTTTATCAATGGAAACACGTACATGATATGGAACATCATATTCACGAATATCTTCAATTAATTCTTGTACATTAACTTTCTTTGAATCTTTAAACATATCTTTATTCATAAAATTGATATCATTTTCTGATTGTTGATCTTTTAAAAATGTATTATAATTCATATTAACTGATGAATAAATATCTTTCGATTCTTTACTTTTCTTATTTTTTTCAATAATTGGATCTAAAGATCTTCTTGCTTCTAATAAATCCGATACATTATGGAAAGATAATTTTAATAATGTTCTTTTTAATCCTAATAAATGATTACCCATTGCTAAATCTTCTTTTTCAATAACTTGAATCTTCTTCACAGTATTTTCTAAAAATTTCTTTAAATATTCATCAACTTCAGCTTCAGAATTTGGTGCACATGCAATTAAGAAATATGGATCATATTGTACAGTGGCTTTAAAACTACCACCTTCTTCATCTAAGAAATAATAATCAACACCTGAATAACCACCAACAACTTCTTTTGCAGGAATTGTAGTAGCATGCATATTAACTAACCAACCTGTTTTCTTTGGACCTGCTTCAAATCTTTCAAATCCAAATATTGTATCGATTTCATCAGTTTCTCTAACTGCTTCCATTCTACTATTTATGGTCTTGATAGGATCAAATGCTGATTTATTTCTACTGAAATCATTATAATTTTTGTTTGATTCATTTTTCACGAACCTTGCAGAGGTGGAACCTTTGTTCCTATTTTGAAAACTCATACTCTGCAGTAGTATATGAACAACAACTAGTAATAACTACCAATAATAACTACAGTAGTGAAAACCAATAGAATATAGTAGAAATAAAAATAAAAAAAAATATACTATACCTATCTACGCGTCCCACAAACACACACAACGCGTTTTTTGGCTTTCAAATTTCTTAAATTGGTAATCAAATATAAAAACACCTGACACCGCTAACATGACCACGACCACCAAAAAAATATCTCAATTTCATTTTAGCAAGAAAAAAAAAACGCCTTGAAAGGAAAAGACAGATAACTAAACAGATCTACAAAATAAATGTTGTGTTATTCATTAATTATTCATTAATTAAAACAATTTTTTTTGTTTGATACCTTTAAATATCAGAGATGTATAATCCATACGCACAATCCGTTCCACAGAACGGCCAGAATGCGCAGCAGCAACAGCCACAATTGTCTGTTCCACCACCACAACAACAACAAAATGCATACCAGAACGCAAATGCTTATCAGAATTTTCAACAACCAAACCAGCAACAACAACAACAATATTATCAACAAAACCAACCAAATGCCAATTATAATCAACAACAACAATACCAACAGTCACATCAACAACAATACTATAATCAATCAAGTGGTATGAATAATCAACAACCTGGTAATGATTTCAATGCATTCTTACATGATCCTAGAACATCAATGGGTTTACAATTTTCTCAATCTGCATTTAATGCTTCTCAACAATACTTTCAACAAAATATTGGACAATTTGTTCAAGTATCTGATATAAAATATTATTTTAAAGTTTCTAATTCGTATGTTTTAAAGAAACTTCTTTTAATTATTCTCCCTTATAAAAATAAAGATTGGACAAGACGTACACATGTTCAATATGATGAAAATAGAAATGGTGTTACAGTCTCATGTATACCTGCAGAAGATACAAATGCTCCTGATTTATATATTCCTTTAATGGGTGTTATTACTTATATTTTATTTTGGGCAATTATTGCTGGTATAGAAGGTTCATTCCATCCTCAACTTTTAGGTTATGCCACAACAAGAAGTTTAGCTTTTTACTTTTTAGATATCTTATTTTTAAAGATTTCAATGTATGTTTTAGGTTTAGAAAATAAATCATGGGACTTGGTTGCTTATAGTGGTTATAAATATGTTACTGTGATTTCGGTGATGATTATTAAACATCTCTTTGTTAATTATAAATTTCTTGTTTACACACTTTTTGTAGCTGCTGTAACATCATTAGGATTTTTCCTTATGAGATCTTTAAGATCAATTGTCATTCCAAGTGGTGATTTAAGTATTAGTCCATCACAAAGAAATGCTAGAAGAAATTATTTATTCTTTTACTCTATATTTCTTCAATTCATATTTGTTTGGCTCATGTCCTAAACTTTTGTAACTTAAATCATAGGTATATATGTTATAAATAAACAAACATATATAATACATAAATACATATTATAAATAAAGGTAGTGCTTGAACTTGTATAGAAAACAATCCCAAAACAAACAAAGCTGAAACACATCTGTGACGGGTCACGTGACCACAAAAAAGTTTCCTTTAGTCAGTCACTTATAAAAGAAAAATGAGGGGAAAAATATGACAAAAGTAATATCTAGTTTTTTTTCTCTTTTTATAAGATATTATAGACAAATCAGTAGAAATATACAGCTGTAGACATGATAATAAGCAGAGGTATGATAAGTACCATACCTGTAGTGCGTATAGGTGCATTCAGAACATCACGTATGCTTCAAAGTACTCTAGCTGACCAAATGACAAGAACTGATTTTGCAAAACCAGCCTATAGATATAATCCTCCACCTAAGAAGATACCTTATGGTATAGGTTATTTAAATAATCTTAGGGATATGTTAAAGACTGATATTGATCCTACCGATTATAATACTGTTGCTGAAATAAATCGTTTATATTCTGGTCTTGCAAGAGGGGAATACTTTTCCATTAAGACAGTGAGTTTTTTAAATATTATGATTCAAAATGAAATAATGCTTCCTTCAATTTTGGTAAAAGCATTACAATATTTGATTAGATTTGGAAAATATTCAGAAGCTTTAAGAATAGCTGAAGATTCCAATAAAATATTTGAAAAAAATCCAAAACTAATGAAAGAATCTAAAAATAGAGAAACTGATTTATATGAACCAATAGAAATTATCGATAAATTATCTTATTTTCTTTATATTGCATATTGTTATATCAATAGTAAAAAACCATCAACTAAACATATTCAATCCCTTCGTGGTAGCGTTTCTGATGTTTCCATCACTACAATTTTAAGAAATACTCATGTCGATCCATTGATAATGAAATCATTCGAAAAACTTGATGAAAAAGTTATTGTTTCATTATGGGATCCAAATTCTCCAAAGATTTGGGCTTTTGTATCAAGAGCAGCTCGTGAAGGTAAAATTGATCGTGTTAATCAACTTATTAAAGATATTAAATATTTTTCAGAATTAAAAAAATCTCCATTAAATGAAAAATCATATTGTCGTATGATGAGAATTTATTGTAATATTGAAGAATATCAACAAGCATTAGCTGTTTTTAAAGAAATTCCACAAAAGAATATTCCATTAACTATAGAAAGTTGGGATGCTTTCTTATTTACTCATTCAAAAATTTTAGATACTGAAATTGGTGTTAGAATGGAAAGTGTTCTGAATTTAATGAAAAAAACAAATATTCAACCAACTACATCTAGTTATATCAGTATTGTTCATGGTTATAGTTATTTAAAGAATTATAATAAGATTGCCGCTATGATTGATCAATTACATCGTGAAAATAATCCTAATATTGATTTAGTTAGTATTTGCGATACTTATTTAAGTTGTTTACTTGATAATAATCATTTTAAAGAATTTATTGGTATAGGAAATAAATTTGAAGAAATGGGTATTTATAAGAAAACCATTAAATTTTATAATAATATCATATCATATTATTGTAAGCGTTGTGAGTTTGAATCTGCATGTGCTATAATTGATAAAATTCTTTCACCTGAATCATCTGTAAAACCAGATGGTTTTACATTTACAAATACTATTAATTTATTACTTAGACATTCCAAATCATCTGATTATGTACCAGTTAAAGAATTAAGATGGGTTCTTGATCAAATGACAAATAGAGGTATTTATCCAAATAGTGTTACATTCGCTGTTTTAATGGATAATTGTTATAAAGATACATCATTAATTCCACTTGGTCGTGCAATTTATGATTTTATGAGACATAAGAATTTACCAATAAATTACCAAACTTATACTATTGTATTAAATGGTGAAGTTAGAGTTGGTGATATGTCTTCTGCATTAGATTGTTTTAATAATGCTGTTGATGATGGAATTAGATTAGATCAAAGATTCTATAATATTATTTTGAAAGGTTTTACAACTATTCAAGGAATTGATAGTTTTGTTGTTGAATCATTTTATAAATACATTAAATATGCAGGTGCTTCTCCAAATATTTATACTTTCTATTATCTTTTAATGTATGCTGAAAATACAAAAAATGCAGATTTTGCACAATTTATGATAGAAGAAATTGAAGATTCTAGATTAGATGATTTTGGTAAACATATTCCAGATATGATTATTGATATTTGTAAGACATATAATATTGAGATTCCACTTCATACTTCTTCGATATTATTGAAAATGAATAAGCTTAAATGATCAACAAAACAATTATATTCTGCACATATCTGTAATGATTCTTTTTTTTTAATGTTACAAACGAATTAAATAAATTTATAATAATACAAAAAAAAATTAATAATGATAAAAGTAAATCTTGTTAAAAGGGCTAAATACATGACATAAAAGTGTAAAATTATATATTAAAAGAAATATGAATAATGAATCTAAAGAAAAAAAAATTCAATCAGAAACTAAGAAACTCCCAAAAAAAACTGAAAAAATAAATAAACAAATGAAATAATAATAAAAAGACTTTAAAGATAAAACAAAACGTTATTGACTATAACGTTGGGAATTTATAAGCATGATCATTTTCCAAGAGCCTTATCCCATGTAGGTTTTGTTTCCTGAACCCAATGATCGAATCTATCTGCAGCATTAGTAAAGTTATCTAATGCAGGTCTAACATCTAAAAAGAAAGTTGGCATGCCATCTTCATCTTCTGGACCACCATAATAATCAATAACGTAACGAACTTTATTCCAGTTACCTTTACCGTCATTCCTAAGAACAGTCCAATCATGTCTATCAAAAGGAGGTGTATTATCAAAAGAATTTGGCATAAGAGTACCTAAGATTGAGTACATTCTAGCTCTTGGTGATAAATCATGTGGTCTACCAGTGAATTTTTCTAATCTTGGTTCAACTTTACTTTCTTTAGTATGTTTTTCTTCCCAGGCTAAAATCTCAGACCAAGCACCTTCATTTAAAAAGTTATGAATATTAACCATAGATTCAACAGCATCTTCAGGAACATCACCTTTACCTTTTCTAATCATTGCATTGAACATTTGTTGTGGAGAAGGATATTCCCAAACACCTTGGTCAGAAGATTCACCTCTTGGAATTGTAGAAAATGTTCTTTCAGTTGGAAGATCGATTTTTTGACCTGGTGCTTTGTCTATTGAAATGGTATAAGGCATATTGTTCATAGGATTGATGAATTCACCATCTTTACTTTTAACAGGACAAACGGGACCTGATTCTTCTTTAGCTTTAGTATATTTACTATGATCAATAGGACATTGTGCCATAGAAGAAGAAGGGGAAGAGGCGGTAACAACTGATTTTTCAGTTTCTGGTCTTTTAGCGTCACTCCAAAACCAACCCATGGTAAATATTAATAGTAGATTGTAACAATAACAGTTGATATATATATAGATAGCTATAGCAAAAGCAAAAGCTGTAAACTTTGTAAATAAGTAAAGAAAAAAATTAATATAGCATAAACAAAAATCTTCCTATGAGAGCTCACAAAAATAAAATAATTTTTTTTTCTTTTTCTAATTTTTTTTAATAATCAAAAATTTAATCGCGGCGATTGACTTCAACTTAACTTAACTACTAGCAAAAGTATTAATAGTAATAAAGTGTTTGCATTTTCTAATAAAACAGAAATTTATAAGAAACTTGTTTGCATAGTTATAGTGAATCACCATGTCTGAAATACAGGAAACAGAAGAGCAAGTAATTGCTAGACATAAAAAAGAATCCAGAGATCTTATTGCTTCCATGACAGGTATGAAGAAACAAGCTACAAAGTCTAAGAAGAAGGAAGTATTGAAAAAATGTCAACAAATGGAAGAAGATTTAAAGATTAGACACAAGACCGAACTTGATGCTGTTATAAATGGTGGTGGCAGTGCTGCACCAGCTGCTGAAAATAATGATGAAGATGATGATGAAGATGAATTTTCTCCAGAAAAATTGTTAGCACAATTAGAACTTTCAAAGAAAGAGGAAGAGGAAGAAGAAGAACAACAACAAAAATCACAAGCTCAAACACAACCGCAAGCAAGCGGTAAGAAGAAACCTAATAGACAAAAGCAAAGACTCGCTAAACGTGAGTTAGAGATGAAAAAAATGCAAGAAGAAGCAGCTCTTGAAGCTGATGAACAACCTGATTTACGTGCTATAGAAATGGAAAACCTTGAACAATTATGTAAGATTGGAAAAGTTAAACAACATGATATTAAACCAGATGGTCATTGTTTATTTGCGTCTATTGCAGATCAATTAAAGGAAAGATGTGAAATAGATACTACTATCCAACACTTAAGAACAAGAGCTGCAAATCATATTAGAGCTGATCCAGATACTTATTCACCATTTTTATTTGATGAACAAACTATGACAATTGGAAATATTGATGATTATACAAAAGAAATTGAAACCACAGCTATGTGGGGTGGTGATATGGAAATTATGGCATTAGCTAAGGTATTTAATTGTCCAATTAGTGTTATGATGAGTGGTAGGGCAACTCTTAAGATAAATGAAGATGCAACAAATCCTGAATTAAAATTAGTTTATTATAAACATTCATATGGTTTAGGTGAACATTATAACTCCTTACGTGATGATGAAGATTCTGAATAATCCGAGGAGAATATTTCAGATAACTCTATTTTAATTTAATTAATGAATGTTTTTGTTTTATACATATTATATACAGCTATATACAAAGAAGTAATATAAAAAAGAAAAGTTAATGATATGAAAAAGAAAAAAAGAAATCTATTTCTTAGCTTTTGCACTATTAAAATGAACAATATCACCATCTTCCATTATATATGTCTTTCCAACTCTCTTTACAGCACCTTTTGATCTTAATACTTTTTCATCAAATGGTAGTTCTAATTCAGCAACATCAGTAAATTTGAAAACTTCAGCATTAATAAAAGTTTTTTCAAAATCAGTATGAATAACACCAGCAGCTTGTGGAGCCATAACACCATCTCTAACAGTCCATTGTCTAGCTTCAATAGGACCACAAGTGTAATAACTAATTAAATTTAATGAATCTCTCATAGAGTTTATAATGTCAGGTAAAGCACTTGTGTCATGTGTAAGTTCAGAATTTTCAGCATTTAATTTAGTTTCATAATCAGCAGAAAATAAAATAATTGGAGAATTTGGTGCATTTTCATCTCTCCATTCTTCAATTCCTTCAAGAAATTCATTGGTTTGATTAATAAAATCAGATTCGGATACATTAACTAAAAGTACTGAAGGTTTAGCAGTTAAAAGATTATGTGTATTAAGAATATCTATTTGATCATCTTTCCAATTTGGATAATCCAATATTCTTTTACCTTCCATTAAATGATCAAGTGCTTGTGTAACAGTTTGTAATTCATATTCTAAATGTGTTGCTTCTTCAGAAGTTTTCTTTTTCATAATTTTAGCTTTTTCAATTTTTTCAATAGCACCTTCTAAAAATTCCATATCTTTTAGAAGTAATTCATCTTGAACAATAGTTAAATCACGAACTGGATCAACACCACCTTCAATATGTGTAATTTCACTATCTCTAAAACCACGAACAACTTGGAAAAGACCATCAACAGCTCTAATATCACTTAAAAATTGATTACCAAGACCTTTACCAGTAGATGCACCTCTTACAAGACCAGCAATATCAAATACTTTTAATATAGCTGGGATTTTTCTTTCAGAGTTATATAAATGTTGTAAGAAATCTAACTTTTTTGATGGAACTTGAACTCTAGCTTCTTCAGCTTCAATAGTTGCAAAAGGATAATTAGCCGGGTTTCCTAAGGTAGATTTGGTAATAGCTTGGAAAAATGTAGATTTACCAACATTTGCAAGACCAACAATACCACTCTAAATAATTATTTATTATTATTTTAAATGTTAGTAAAAAAATAAAATTATTGAAAAATGTGTTTAGTACCAATCATAAAAAATATGATACGATAAACTAACATACCGTTAAATTATTTGAAGGTCTACCAAACAACTTCTTCGCCTGAGAGATGCCCTTTCTAGGTGCTGTATATGACCTTGTAAAAGTTCTTATAACCATCGTCTAATTTACAAGTAAAATAGATTAAGTTTTATGGAAATACAATGTTATCTGGTTTGAATAATTATTTAATAAGTGATGGAAAATTTGTTTCTAGATGGTTTCCATTCATTTTCCGTATAAAGTCGCACGTGACTTTCCAACTTTCCAACTTATTTTTTTTTTATTTCGCATTTTACTATGTAAAAAAATAATGTGGGGATAATAAAAAAAAATGATCTAAAAAAGAAGGTTATTCATTGAATTGATAAAGAGCCCCATCTTTTGATTCTTTCTTCCATTAATATTGTATAATCATGTAGTATTTTAATAATAATAGTTACCAATTGACAAATTAACCCCACATTTGAATTATTACCTAAATAATGAACTGATAAGATGTAAGAGAAATATGCCTTTTGTTTCAGATTTGGTTTCAGATTCCTCACTCCTTGCATTAAACTTAAACTTATGCTCTCGGAATATTATTGATCATAATTGCTCTAGGTCATATTTATTATGATCCCAAGAGATCTGATAATATACCTGTAAGATGCAGCAGTAACCCATCTGTTGCATAATATCTTGAAAATTGTCACCAGACTTCAAACAACTAAAAATAAAATTTTGCAAGCCACCAAATTTAGAGCAACACAGATAACATACCAATTTTATAATAGAAAAGTAGTATGGCTTAATAACAGGGCGCTCGCAAATGTAAGATGTTTGTATAATAGATCAAGAAATTTTTTGACTCTGTTAAGCGATCTATCATATTAACTATTAATTTATTGTATACTGTTATGATAATTGTAATTATAATTGGATTTATATATGTAGATAGAGAATATTGTAACCATAATAATTAACTGTTGTGTTGATCGATAAAATAGATTTTTAATTATGTGTAGAATAAGCTAATGCGATGATGTGCTCAAAATTTGTTGATAAATGCAGCAAACGAGGTAAGAATATTTTTTGTCCTGCAATTACCGAAATATTTGATACTCGCATAATAGAGAAAGCCAAGTGATCTAAGAGTATAGGTTCATGGTTAAGTATGAGTACATTTTTCAAAAATTGGGATGGTAAAAATATTGAAAACCTGGTTATCTTTAAAATATGTGGAGATAACTTATTTAGATTGATTACTACTTACTTACCGTATACGAAAAATATACTTTAAGGTAGAAGCCACTTTAAACAGTGCACTCTTTAAAAAATCCGTGTAATTAATTTTGCGAGAGTGCACCGCCGTTCTCAATCAAAAATTAATATAGGGAGGTTATACATAGAAGCAAAACGATGAATAAGTAAAAATTATGTGTAAAGTGGTATCGTGCATAGCTTAATCCCTCTAACTATTATAGTTTTACTAGCGTATTAAGAGGACAAATAGTCAAATCAAATGAAATCAAATCATTACAGGGCAGTTACTATTTTCAAAACGTAAGAAAGAAATTTAGAAAAAGAGGCATCATCCTATCGGTGTCGGAAACTCCAACCTTTTTCTCGCCAGTATGACGTACAATTTCTGCAAATTCATGCATTTCCGTTAAATTTGTATTCTTTAATTTTTATTACGTGCATTTTTACTACTACCATTAAGAAAATCACCGGTTTTGTCTCAGTATTCAGAATTTGATATCTCCATTGCTTTATTTTTTCCCTTGATAAAAATCTAAATCTAGATGAACATTCGTCATTTAGATTTCGAGATAATTGGGTTTTAAACGAAACATTTCACTGAAAATTTACAGCCACAAATTTGTGTGTGTGTTTTTTTTTTTTGACTTATCTAACCGTCTCTCATATCCTTTCATATTTAATGACACATAGTGTGTACATGCAAAATTAAAGAGCTTCAATTGCATCCAAGATTTAAAGTTGAATCGTTATCACCGACAAATATCTCGTTCAATTGTCGTTGATGTTTAATTGGACAGTTACATTATATAGTTGTATATGTATCACATTGATGGCCGTTGATTGTTCTCTGATTGATACCAAGCATTATTATACTAAGTTAACATCAACAGTTATTAATACAATATAAATACACCCGATGGCAGGTTGATGAAAACTGAAAGTTATCGGTATAATTTTTTTCTCTATGAGGAAAATTTCCTAGACGAGAAGTGTGAGAACTTTACAATGTTTTTTTTACTCTGAGAGCATCAACCACCTACAGATTTTTGGGCATACACTTTGTGGAGTAAATTATATTTCAGCCAGCTAGACGTCAAGGATTCGGATTGCAGCTGAGTTAAAAATAAATATTACATAATTTTTTATTTATTTGCTTGTCATTGAAAAAAAAACCCTCCTTCAATTAACCATACATCTATCCAGCTATTGAATTGACAAGTTGCCTATATCCCTCAATTGATTAATTCCGTAGACATTCCCGTAATCGTCACATTTAATGAACCAAATTAAATTTAATAAAGTGTGTGCTATCAAAATCTCAATACAATAAATAAAGATTGAATCTGATGAGTTGGAAACAAACGGACACCACCATCAATTCTTTTTCGCCGTTTTCTACATTTTATTACCATCAAGCCCCATTGCCATTGTTAACTTTTATACAGGGAGAGGCAGCAGAGCAGCAGCAAAGGCAGTTTAATGTTCAACATCATATTACTGGATATATTATTACTGTCTGCTGTGACTTTTACTTTGCTAAGTTATAATTGTATATAGACCCTGGATCTAAAAAATATCCTAAGCTAGATATATAAATTAAATTATTCTACTCTGTTATAGTTCATAAGCTAATATATATTACTAATCTATTGATCGATGATAATTTCATTTGTCAATGTAGACAATTTACTTAATTTGGCAATTCATCTTTGATATAATGGTGGCATAGTGGCCATAATTCACCCCCCATTGAAGAAAATATCCTCATATCCCCTTTAGATTGTATTATCTATAACAGGAAAGTCTCGAAGGAGAGAAGGAAACCAAATTCCAGCTTTTTCGCTAGTACACTTTTTTCCAATCCAAAAATATTTGATTGTAAAAATGGGACAGGTTAGAATCATACTGTTTTAATCCCCGTAAACTCTAATTTGATAGAGATGGACACAGCTTGATCCACAATTCAGGTTTAAATGATGTATATGTTTTGTAAACTAATATCTAAACTAAAAGATAACTATAAAATAAAAGGATAATTATTGATAAACTTACTATTGCCAACGAAAACGCTGTAACATAGAATTTTTATTGTTTCATTTTTAAAGGGTTGCAAATTGATAAATCGGAATAATATTTTCTTCAATACCTGTTCATATTTGAAAAAGCGAAAATCATCATAGTTAAAGAGGCCTTTGAGATATCTAGGGATCAAGAAAAAAATATCCTTTTATTTCGGTTACTTAATAATGAATGGCTTATATCTGGTACTATTTCAAAATTTTTGAGAAGGTTGAAAAAAAAATTCTTCATAGATCAATTGACTTAACTTGCACTCGCACTTGGCAGAACATACTTATATAAATTCGTAAATTCTCTACTACTAGATAAGTAAAGAGAGTTAAACAGTTGCCGAATTTAAGGCTTAATAGCAAGGCTGAACTAAATAGTTGGTAGTGTTTATAACGGTAAAGTAAAGGATTCAACTCGCCTTATCTGCGAGAAGGTAATTTCTCGTAGAGAAAATCCAAAAGCAAAAAATAAAAATAATCATAGAAATCATAATGTAGGTTTCATCCGCTAACAGTACGGTATCGGAATAAAAATCACAAGAGATGTTTGAAAAGTCCTTTAAATAGGCCTAGTAAAAATTAGTTGGTATTTAATAGTTCACTAACCTACTCAAAAAAGAAATGAATGATTATGAATTTAGGTCTACATTAGCCAGATCAATTATATATCCTTAAAAGGTGAATTTAGATTTATGAGTAGTCCAGTTTGTGAAACTAATGATATATGTGTTCACTATTTATTGTCCTTAATTTGTAAATTTTTATATGAAAATCCACTCTCATGGTTAGATACTATATATAGAAAATTACAAAGGAAAAAAGAAATGCAGATCAAGGAAAAATCACAAAAATACAATAGACTTATTGATAATTCTCATCTCTCTGGCACTAAATATAATTTAACAATAGGCAAGTATTGAAGGAAGGGCATACAACTCACTGGCAGACTGGCAGTACAAATTATCTTGGTAAGGAATTGGCTTAACATATAAAATATAATATAATCTTTCAAAAATTAAATTGCTTTTAATGGGCGGGATGGATATAAGATTACTTTTAATGAAAAAGAAAAAAAATAATGTAGAAGAAAAAAACTCGTACTTCGGTCAACGTAAATCTAAATCTTCATGGTACATAATCTACTCATCAAATCATATGAGCTGATTTGTCTATAATCGAGAGCAATTTAACCCTGCTATCTATCTAATTACCCTTAAATTGTAGGATCATAATGAACAGAGGGCTCCGAATTAGTTATCAACACTAAAATAACCGTCGGAAAGTTATAAGAAGAGGGTGAGAAAAAAACCAGACTATAACCTAACCGACTAAAATTAACTTGGAAATACCAAAAAATCGCGATTTCCATAGTAAATTTAAAGGAATTGTTACTTAATTGAAGGAGGGTTTTGTAACAAGCAAATCACTTTTTTTCTCGATTGAGGAAAAAGAAATTTATGTGTATAATTCAAAAAAAAAATGCGCAAATGTGAATTTGGTCCTTTTTATTTACTTTGTTGCAATTAATTAATTACACACTACCACAACGTGATGGGTTTACGGCAATTACCCTCATAGACCACGAGTTTTGACGGACGCCTCAATGGTATGATAATAGTGTCTGAATTGAATTGAATTGAATTGAGTTGAACTGAATTGAATTGTAATATAAATGAAACAGTAGTCTAATATTAACAATAAACAAAAATTGATAAGACTTTTACAGCTCGGAGCTTTCGAAAGCAAGAGAAATATGTAACTAGTATTTCACAATCTTGATCTTTCTTTTTTTCTATCAAATAAGAAAAAAATCGAAAGTTTAAGTAAATGAATAGATCGGAAATGTAGAAGAAAGACCTTTAACCAAACAAAGTAAAAGTGTGGTAATGATTCAATAGATGCAAGTTACTGCAACAATTTAAGCATCGCGCATAATAAGAAGGAAACATGATGATAGGAGACAGACTGGTTTCCTCTCTCAAGCATGCATTTCCGTTATACTTTCTTTTTCGGCTCTCACTAATTTGAAGGAAATTCACTGCTGGGAGAATTTTTCAGAATCGCCAGCTTTTTGGTGCATCTATATATACCTAGATGGTTCTCTTCTTTCAACGTTTAACCCCCCTTGTAATTTCTTTGAATATAAATCCAAATATTCTTCCTATCAATTTTCGATTAGTTATTCATTTATACTATCGTTATATACCGGATTACATAGCTGTTTTAATTACAAATATCATCCATTTCACAATCCTTTTTTTCTACATTTTTTTTTGCATCAAATTTGATCCTTTTTTCTGTTCCTTATCCCGACACTTCGTCGTCCACTGCTTTGCTATATACCAATATTCATAAGGATTAAGTGGCATTCTATTCAAATATAGAAGCTTTTCTTTCACTTGCCTGTCATTTTCACTCCAAAAGAAGCTTTATGAAATTTCTTTGCTAACTCAGAATTTTTGGTTAAATTACTTATATTATATTTTACTATTGGTTTTTAAAAATTAGGTTCATATTTTTTTTACTGTCATTTTTTCATCTTTGCTTTCCGTTTTTTATAACTTCGTTTTAAGTCAAGTTCACATTTGCCTTTCATTTTGCATATATTTGTCTTTTTTAAATTTTGGTTTTTTGTTTACAACTCATTGTACCATTCAAGAAAGTCAGATCATTTTACTATAAAAAAAATTTTTCTTCACTATAAAAATTCTTACATAATTTTTTTTTTCATTTTTTTTTTAATTTGAAAAAAAAATATTATAAAGTTCATTTGCATTCATAGTTTATACTTCCATTACATTGCTTCAAACAATATAGACATTTTACATTACACATACAAAAAAAAAATTATCATATGACTGTTACTGCTACTACTACCGCTACTAAAGTCGCCCGTTCTACTAGATCTTCATCTAAGATAGTTTTACCTTCATCTAAAGCTAAAATTGATAATATAGATTCATTAGATTCTATAGAGAAAAGAATCCATCATAATAATATTGTTGAATATGAAAATGATTTTCAACGTTCATTATTTGAATCTGAACAAAAATTAGAAAATACTAAGATTCCTGAACCTTTACAGTCAGAAGTCTTAGAAAATAGATTTAATGTAGTAAAATCTATTTATGATGTTGTTCAATCATTAGGTTGGTCTTATGCTACTTTTTCTTTAACTGTTGATATGATTGACAATTACACATCATTGGTTGAAATTGATCCTTTTAAATATAAAATGGTTGGACGTTGTTGTCTTTGGACTGCGTCTAAATATCATGAAAATAAACCAAATAAAGAATTAACTAAAGCTTTATTAAAACCTTATTGTTTTGATAGTGAGCATAAAAGGGAATTTTTGGATTTAGAAGTTTCAATTTTAAAAGCTCTTAAATGGGATTTATCTGTCCCAACATGTGATTCATTTGTTGATTTATTTAATACAACAAATAGTCAAGATCTTAAGTTTGG
Source organism: Wenyingozyma suzukii (assembly GCA_030568155.1). Classification (NCBI taxonomy): domain Eukaryota; kingdom Fungi; phylum Ascomycota; class Pichiomycetes; order Pichiales; family Pichiaceae; genus Wenyingozyma; species Wenyingozyma suzukii. The sequence goes on along the minus strand of JAJLTK010000011.1, from coordinate 95,989 downwards.
TTCATTATTTTTATGTGAGCTGGCTCTTTTCAATAAAGAAATTTGTTTTAATTATTCTTCAAGTTCAATTGCTGCTGCTGCTATTACATTGTCTGGTATGGTTTGTGGTGCTTCTGACTCTGAACCAGATATTAAGATTGATGAATTAGAAACTCTCATGTTACAAACTCTTATTAAATTAAGATTAGTTTATTCTTCTAAAGATAAATATGATGATTCTCTTTCAAACCCTAATAGTATCATTTCTAAGCTTATTAAATTAGCTAATGAACAACACTACCAACAAAAACAGCAATTACAACAGCAACAACAACAGCAACAACAACAACTTCAAAATGTTCAATTATCATCATCAGAGCAATTACCTCAACAACAATCACCATTACAAGAGTCATCCAATTCATCATTTTCATCTCCAGGAAGTGATATTGTATTTCCTCTTTCACCAGCTACATCTCCAACATATCGTCCATTTGCACATCATCGTCATAGCAGTTCATTATCAGCATTACGTGGGTTACATATTGATACTTCGAAAGCTATGTGCCTTCCAACTCCAGTTATTACACCAGGTATGACTCCTATCAATATGAATAGAGCATCACCAAACATCATGGCAAGTTCAATTCCTCCATACATGAATTGTAACTTCAATCCTGCATATTTAACATTAACTCCAACATCAACTACTACATCTAAAGCATCTCCAAGTTTTGGTCCAACATCAATTCCTCCATATCTGAATTATGGATTTACAGGACCTCATTTTACACCAAGTCAATTTCCAACTTCTTTACCATATTATCAAAGTAACGTTGCTCCTGCAGTACCATCAATGAACAATTTTGTAGCCAGTTTACCTAATTTAGGTCCTTCGGTTGCCGAAAGAGTTGTTAAAAGAAGAAGATTTAACTAGACAAATTAATAAATCATTCTTAAAGACTACTTATTTATTATTTACTGATTAACTCATTTAAGTTGATTGGTTTTATTTATTTTACATTCTGTATAGACTTCATATTAAAGACATAATTGTGAAAACTTACTAAATATTTTTCCGAATTAAAAAGTATAAAATAAAAAGTAAAAAAAAAATAACAGAATTAAACTCAATGAATTTCTGTATGCGCTGGCCAAGTATGACGATGATGATCATGAAGAAGAGAACATCTAGAATTGTTTGTTGAACTTTTACAGGTTAATTAACGATTGAGCAACCAACGTCGAAGAAAATTAAGGTATACGAAGTCAATTGTGCCCGATAATGTAAATTAAGATATTAAATCAGAATTAAATAAATACATTGGTCCAGTGCATAATATAAAGGGGAAAAAAAAGATTCCCCGCTGATTGATTTCTGGATCCACCAAGTTACGGCAATACTTAATTGATCAGCACAGTTTTAAATATATAGTTGATCTTAATAATCTAGACAGGCAAAGCCGAAGATTTGGGGGTGATTAAAATTTTAAAGTGAGTGGAATCAAACTAGATAGGAGTCTAATTTCAAGGATCATTATATTTTACGCCGTGATGGAATAAAAGAATCGAAAGATGAACATGTAATTTAATGTGTATGTTGGCTGGAAATACCGTAGTAAAAAATCAAAAATTTAACACTAAGTAAAATAAAATAAAAGCTAAATTTTCTCTTTGCATGCGGGTGCGGATTCTCCATCAGAGCAGCTTTGAGATTTTTTTAGTGAATCAATCGAATTAATTTACTAGATGGGCCTCAGGCGGCTGTCGTCCGTGGTCTGATTGAGAATTATTATTAATTGAGGCCTGAAATTAATACTACTAAAATTTCTATTATTCGCTTGGGAGTAATATCCATAAAGAATCGTATATTACGGTACCAACATTGAATATAGAAGAAGATTTATATAAATAAAACAAATATCAAATAAGTCAACGTTGAAAAGAAAAAAAAAAATGTGGAGTAGATAGACACAAAGATATTAAGTACTCAATATCCGGCAATTTACCCAAAAGGGGAATTTTGGAGTTACCGCACAAACCGGTTTGAGCGCTTGACGGAATATTTCATCACAAAATTAATAACCTTAAATTTATATGAAGGGACTAGGTTTCCAGGTGATCTACACTCAGGGAGTAAGTATACTGTATTTCAATTGTAATGGAGAAGCTCACATTAAACCTATTTATTATTTAGGATTAATTAATATAGTTTTAACTTTTTAAATTATTACCTCAACCCTATGTAAAAAAAATTTCATATATTGAATAAATAAATTCTATCGGATCAAGATTCTATCCACTAACAGATAGATTACCTAGTAATGTTACATATGAACTAGGCTGTCATTTTATGCATGGATTATTTTATAAACTGTTTTTTTGTTTTTTCACCAGAAGTTTATAGCAGAGTGCATGTTTTTCAAGCAACACATTTAATTGCCCAAGGCAGTAAGGTAAAAGAAAAAACTTTAAGTGAGGGTACTTTGAATGCTTTCAGTTCTTATTTTTTTTATTTAAAGAGAGCCTGAGAGTTAATCTTCCATTGGAAGCCGCTATTTGGTGCCCATTTCAAAATGTTAAGTAATAAATGAGTAAATTGTTTGATTTGTTACAGTTAAATATTATTTCATTTATTACGTATAAATACGGTTCTAGTTTTAGTATACTTTAATAATATTTTTTGATTCAGCAAAAAGGAAGAAAAAACTTGAGATCAAACACAAAATTGAATTGATCCTTGACTCTTTTCATTAAATGGGTTTAATAAATGTCAATTAGAGACCCCTGGGATGAGGTAAATATACTTTCTTGTTTATTAAATTTTACATAACATAAGAGGGTTAAATATCAGTGACTTTATAAATTAGTGTACATTCTAAGCATGAAAGTTTGATTTCTAGTTGTTACTATAAAACTTAAATATTCCTTTTACCATCAATGCGTTTATTATGAGATGGAACGTTGAATATGTTAAAATCCTTTATTCTTCGTAATATACTCATTGTAGGTGGTGTATATTATAATTATTTGCCGTTAAAAGTAATATAAAAATATTAAAAATAGGTAATGTTTCCATGGGTAGAAGAAAAAATAACCCCAGACACATTTCGTGCAACCGAGGTCAAAGCAGCTTAAGCATCCCTTTCATTCTTTTGATTTATAATATTTATATTATTATTCTAATTTGAATGATTTAATTGTGAAATATTTCACAAACTATAAATATTTGAATTGAAAATTGGAAATTTAGAATATGTGGGAGTAGAATTTCATGTTGAAATAAGAGACACAATTGAGTGTGTATTACCCCTGTTAAATAAAGGATGTGCTCTTATCGAAGAATGCAGTATCGAAAAGCACACGACTCGGGCGATGTACATTGATCTATTGACAACAAGCCGCATGGAGCAAAAAATTTTAAATCAAATAAAATAAATTTACTACTAGTGTACTGATCAAAAATAAATTATTTAAAAAAACATTTATTATGAGAAAATTTATTTTGTTAAAAACGCTTATCACAATCACATTATAAGACTTTGATGTGAAATTAATTATTATTTACATTCTCGTATTCTATTTATAGTTAGCAAGGCTGATTTAATTTCCGACTTTTTTCTTACTTTGTTATTATTGTTATTTAATTTTTTAAAAAAAAATAAGAAGTCTTGGAAGTATTAATTAACTGATTTGCAATATGCCGGTTCAGCAACAAAAGAAATTTAAAAAGACTAGAACTTCACAAAATAAATTTAACTATGAATCATATCGTTTAACAAATAATTCAACAATTAATAAATTAAATATCAATGATGTAAACCCAGAAGATTTTTGGTTAAATTATGTTAGAATACGGAAACCTTGTATAATTTCAGGAGTTATACCGGGATTTGATATAAATTCATTTGAAATTTCAAAATTAAACAATACATTAAATTTTAATGGTTTACTGCAAGTTGAGAAAAAAGTAGCTGGTGGATTTGGTTCAGGTGAAAATAGACTAAAACTTTCATTGAATGAACTTATTGAAAAGCTTAATAATGGTGATGATTCACTTTATTTAACAACACAATATGCAGAAGATGATGTTAATAATGAAGGTAATAATCAAGAAGACAATATTAGTAGTAGTGATAATGAGGATTATGATCCTGCTAATTTTGATAAATTTAATAATCCGGATGATTATGAAGAAAGTGAAGATGATGATGAAGATGAAGATGAAGGAAATGCAGAAAGTTTATTTCCTATTACCAATGATTCTACATCTGATAATGAGTCAATTGATATGAATAATTTAGTTGATGATTTTGATGAATTAGAAGATGAAGATAATGATGATGAGGATGAATTTGTTGATGATGAATTTGCAAACGAACTACTTAGTAAATCAGAAGCTTTAATGAGAGTAAGTGAATTATTACAACAACCATTAACTAATTTAACAAATGATGAAATCCCAATTCAACCAGATATTTTAAAATTTCTTATACCACAACAAATAAATCTTTGGATGGGTGTAACTTCATCCAAACCTAAATTTAAAGTTGATACTAATGATAATGTTACATATGGATTAGGAAAATCGATTCCAGGGGTAAGAGGTTGTTCATCATCCGGATTACATCATGATCATGCTGATAATTTATATATTCCAATAATGGGATTTAAGCGTTTTACATTATTTTCACCTGAGAATGCTACTGAATTATATACAGTTGGTGATATTAATACAATTTATAATTCTGGTATTATAGATTATCAAAGAAATCAAAAATCACCACATTGGAAACATATTAATGCAGATGGTAGTATGATTTCTGAATTTTCAAGATGGGAATTAGAAAATAATAAAGATATTGATAAAAAGAAAAGGTCCAAATTAATTTCATTAATTGAACAAGAAGAAAAAATACATGATTTAGAACAAGCAATTGAAGGTAAAGTTAAAAATGATCCACCTTCATTTTCTAAAATTCCACCAGCTTTGTTACATTTAAATGAAATTGAAGATATTGAAATTCAAAATTTATTAAAAGAATTTATACATGATAAATATCCTTTATTAGAAAATTGTGAAAAAACAATCATTTATTTGAAACCAGGTGAAATGTTATATTTACCTGCAGGTTGGTTTCATGAAGTTACATCATATGGGGGTGAAGAAGATGAAGAGGAAAATAAATCGGAATCACAAGTTCATATGGCGGTTAATTATTGGTTTGCTCCACCGGATAGTATTAAAGAAAATGAAATTTATAATTCAAAATATTGGGAAGATGATTTTAAAAGAACTTTGAAATCAGTTGAATATGTTAAAAGAGCAAATCAATTAAGGTAAGTACATAAATACTAGTTTTAAATGTATAAGTTGAAGAACATGTAAATAGTCATAACACTAAAACCGTTGTAATTTAAAATGCATCACGTGATTGATCTTTGGTAAATATTGTCTATGTACACCTCACACCGAACAAGAAACATTAATTTGTGACTGTGAAATTTTCTTTCCAAATCAAGAGCCGCTGTAGACGCAAAAACCAAAACCGTTTAAGTGTTGGTGAATTAGTCTTTATTGTTGATTGCGTCGCAAAAAAGGTCGTTTTAAGGGGGTTTGAAAAATTTCTGTTTTCAAATTATATGGGGTAAAACAATACACTAAAAAACCGCTATTCTGATGTGATTCGGGCAAGATGGCTTGCTGGATAGGTGGTCTATTACTAACTATATATTACTATTCATTGTATGTATAACAATTGAACGGAAACTATGACAAGAAATTAAGGATATTCTGTTTTTAATGTATATATATAAGTGAAGTTATTTGTAGCCGTATTATTCTAGAAAACAAGTAAAAGAAAAATATACAAGGGGGTGTGGTATAAATAATTAAGATAAAATTATTTTTTATCAGGCAATTATTATGTATGTATGGTAAAAGCGTAATATAAAAAAGACAACACAACTAATGTTAATATTGTATTGTTATAATATCTTTCTTAAAAGTTTATAGGGTTATAGATTACTATTAGATATTTGTATCTGTATGTATACGTATTAATTGAATCTGAAAACCCTTGACAAGAAAAAAAACAAAAACAAGAGATGTATGTATAATTAAACCACTTCAAGTAAAAAAAAACATTTCCCGATTCAGATATTTTTCAGTGCGAAATCTCTCTGGTAAAAAAGTGAGGATATTCCGAATTCTCCATAATTTAAACGCTGTTATAATTTATTATTATAGACTTATAATTATGTGTCTCATTTATAGATATATATAGATAGATACACACATCTAGTAAAACGTGTTATAAACACATAAAACAGCAAAAAGCCAGACAAACTCACAACAAAACCCCTTCACTCCCTTAAAAAAAGACTCACAAAAAACAGAAAATTGTAAACACACTCACAAACAAAGTCAAACAAACAAACAAAAAAAGGAAAGCGAAAATTTCTTTCTCAGTAAAATTTTCTTATTAGAAAAAAAGTAACAATTTTAAGCAAATTAATCCAATATATTAATTTAAATTCCTTTTCGTTTAATCACTGATATTCAATCATATCTATTGCCCCAAACGCATATAGAAAGTCGAATAAGAACGATCTATGTATGTATATTGTTCCTATATATCCAGATCATTATTAAACCACGTTATAGCATGTCGTATATTATCCCTTAATATAGTGAAAAATTTGTGTTTACTTTTTAACTATATATAGAGGGGTTATATATATTCTCTTTTTTTTTTTTGTTTTATATTTTAACATTGCTATATATATCAAATGTTCAATGGTTTATATAACTATCACAAGTCTCTATTTTACTAATAATATCTTTTTCTCTCAAATCAATAGACAGCCAATAGCGTAGTATTTTTCTTCTTATCAGACATCCTTTTTTTCATATTTTCTAAAGGAAATTTTGTTCATCTTTTAATTTATTTTTTTTACTTTTATAAAAGTAAAGGGGTATTTATTAGCTTAAATACACCCCAGTTGGTTTGTTATATCTTTCAAACTTTTGTCTTTGGTGTTAAATCTGATTCCTGAGTATTCAATAATCCATTTTAAAAAAAATCAAAAAAATTTATTATTATTATTATTTTAATTTAAAAGGATTCTTTTTGTACAAACGAATTTTTATTTTTATTCAAGATCAAGTTGTTAAAAATTTAATTGATCTTTCTTATATTTTACAAGTTTACATTGAAGGATATCCCCCATTTTCAAAAGTTTGTCTGAGAGTTATTTGTCTTAGTGCTTTCCCCCGTATTTTCCCATTTATTGATCAATTTGTGTTTTTCATATTTTTTTATAATTGAACTTATTAACTTAATTTCAATTGTTTTAAATCATTTAATCAATATCTGTGTCCTAATATCTTTATAATTTATTTTAAAGATCAAAAATCCCAAAAAAATCAAGAAACTTTTTTTATAATTTACAAAAAGAAAAAAAAAACAAGAAATCAATATGTCTGTTACATCTGAAAGCTCAGCTCCAGCTTCTCCTACATTTACTGCAAGTAGTGCAGCTACTCCGGATTCTCCAATGTCACCTGTTACCGGTAGTGATTTAAAGAAATCTGCTGCAGTTCCTGAATCTCCATCAAGTGAAAGTGATAGAAGTGGTACTCCATCTTCTGTTTCTACAGCTGCTACATCTGTAGCTGATAGTTCTGATCTTGCTTCAAAACAAAATAGTGTTTCATCTATATCACCAAAAGAAAATTCTACTTCTACTACTAACACTAAAGAAAGTCTAAGTAAAGAAGCTAAAAAAGAAGCTAAAGAAAAGAAAAAAGCTAGTAAGCTTGCTAATCGTGTTCCAACTTCTGCAAGTGGTATTTCAACAACTGTTCCTCTTGCTGGTGGTCGTCCAAAACCAACTGCTCATGCTACATTAGAAGATGATGTTTTATTTGCTATTTTTGGTATCTTATTTGAATATGATCCAAAAGCTGAAGGTATGACTGTTAAACAAATTTGTGATATATTAACTGATAAATATCCTGAAATGGCCAATCTTTCATCAAAAACATCTAATTTAGTATCTGCAAAATTAAATGCTTATGTTAAAAGAGTTGAAAAAGGTGAAAAATCAATCATTTATGCTTTATCAAGAGATTGGGCTGATGCTTCACCAAAGAGAATGGTTTATGTTTATCGTGGTTTATTAGCTAAAGATTATTATATTTATGTTCAAAAAGTTTTAGAAACTCAAAAGGCTTCAGAAGCTGCTAATAATGCTAATGCAGATCAAGCTGCTACAAGTCGTCAAGGTTCAGTTGAAAAGAACTCAAATGGTAATAATAATCAAAATATGAATTTTGCAAATGGTATTTCACCAGCTGGTTTAGAATTAAATTCAAAATCAGCTTTCTTAGATGCTACTATGGATTTAAGAATTCCACAATTATCAATTCCTTATTCATCTGCTCCTGTTACCGCTTCTTTAAATTTTGAACCGTTAAATGGTCAAGAAATTCAAGAAGAAATTCAAAAAGAATCACATAATAATAACAATGCTTCTTCTGGTAATAACAATAATAATAATCAAAAGAAATCTGCTTTAAGACAAGGTAGTATCAAGAATGGTTCAAGTTGGCTTAGTGCTCTTCATGATTCTGATTCCGATTCTGACGCAGAAGATGAATATTCAGCTTTAGCTAGTGAATATGATGATGAAGATGCTGATGTTTCTACAAATATGATTCCAAGTTTTTCAAATGGTTCATATAGACGTGGTTCATTATTAGTTAAAGAAAAAGTTCCTTCTTCAATTGGTAAAAGATCAAAATCAATGAGTTACTTAGGTTCAAAGAGACCAAAACATATTACTGCCGCTGCTGCCGCACCAAGATTATCAAAGACTCCTGTTGCTAATAGTCCAAGTGCTGCTGCTGCTGTTGCTGCTTTAAGAGCCGCCGCTTTGAGCTCTTTTGCTCCTGGTGAATCTGTCTCTTCTATAACATCATCTATTATGTCTGATACTTCAGTTGAACCTTCAATCAGTGTGAAATGGCTTGAAACTGTTAGATCAGGTTTCTTAAATCAAGAAATTGGTACTCCAGAAGATATTTCATTAGCTGAATTGGATACTTTGTTTACTTGAGTTCTACTCCTTTTTTATTTTTATTATTCAAATCTGCTGCTCATTTTTATATTTTTTTTTGTTTGTTTATCTTATTTCATCTTAAAGTGTTAAACTTTATTGATGTTATTTACAGTTGCTTTTCAGGGTTTGGTCTGACACTTTTTTTCTATTGTTTGGTTTTTATTTTGGTATTAATGTGTTTTTATGTTAGTGTTTTAAAAATCAACTTTGTGCTTTAATGAACAAGCTGAAGTTTATTTTTTTTTATATCTTATTAATTTTTTTTCTATAGTACAAATTGATTTGCTTATATCATTGTACTTTTTTTCAATATCTTCTAGGCTTTGTTTTCTTATATTCACACAATTTTTTCACCTTCTCAACTATAAAGTTTTAGATTCAAATTATTATATTTTAATTGTTTTTTTTACTAGAAATTTTTCTTTTTTTGTCATTATTAGTTTTTTAAACTATGATATTCAAATCCCAATTATTTTTATTTTTTAATGATGATACTTTTAAACTTTTTTTTATTTTTTTTTAACACATCACTCATCATCAGTATTGCTTTGTTGTTTATGATCTTTCAATAATGATTCACCATGTTATGTCATAAATTATTATCCATAGATTTATCAAATTATCTCTTATATATATATATCCTCATCTCACCTGTGTTTAGGAAGTTCCTTTTCATTTGGAACTTCAATTATTTTACCTAACAAGCAAGCAAAAAAGCAAATCATATATGCTGGTTCATAATAGATTTTTGTGATAACAAAGCTTAATCTCT
>JAJLTK010000011.1:23265-86012 GCA_030568155.1 Wenyingozyma suzukii | reverse complement strand
TTATATCTATTCTCTCGGTATGTTTTGTATATATCCACTCAAGTATATGCTATATATAGAAAAAAAATACATTAATGTATATTCGAAAAAAAAATTATTTTTATAATGTAAACAGTAAAGTTAATAAATAATTATGATAATGAAAATTAAATTAATGTGATAAAGTCTATAAAGATTTATCTATCTATATAAATATATGTAAAATATGTTAATTTGTTTAATGTGTAAATATAAAAGTATAGGGAATATGATTAAATTTAAAAGAAACAAGTCTAATAATTATGTTTCCTTTTATAAAATGCAATTGATTGTAAACTAAAAAGGAGTAAAGCAAAACAAAAAAAAATTAATAAATAAATAATGAAAAATTAATGATTGGTAAAGAAAATCAAGTCATTTGATACTTTGGACCATCACCACCTTCAGGTACTGTCCAATTAATATCTTGTGTAGGAACTTTAATATCACAAGTTTTACAATGGATACAATTTTGTGAATTAATTTGGAATTTAACACCTAATTCTTTATTATCTTCATCTGGTAAATATTCATAAACACCAGCTGGACAAAATCTTTGTTCAATACCTTGAAATTTAGGATAAGCTATCTTTGCATGTTTTTCTAAATCTTGATCTGGAACACGTAAATGACATTGTTCATCTTCTTGATGATAAGTACCTGTTCTGGAAACTGAAGTTAAAATATCGAATGAAATAACACCATCTGGTTTTGGATATTCAATCTTCTTAAATTTAGATGCATCTTCAACAATATCAGCATCTGTAACTTTATGTTGTAATGTAAATGGTTCATAACCTTTTGTAATTAAAGTAATTAAACCAGAGAAACACATACCACCCCATAATTTAAGTGGAGTATGGAATGATGGACGAACATTACGAATTTCATAAAGTTCTTTATAAACCCATGATTTCTTATAAGCTTCTTCATATGATTTTAAATTAATAGCATCCCATTCAGGTAAGATCATCATTTCATCTTCGTCTTCTTCTTCTTCATTTTCTTCTTTTTCCTTGGCCATATCAGCTTCTTGCATTTCTTTTAATTTAAGAACTTCTGGATATAATTCATCAGCTGCAAGCATACCTGATTTCATAGCTGTATGAGAACCTTTAATCTTTGGAACATTCATAAAACCTGCAGATGCACCAACTAAAACACCACCTGGGAAATGTAATTTTGGAACTGATTGGAAACCACCTTCATTTAAAGCTCTTGCACCATATGAAATACATTTACCACCTTCTAATACTTTTTTATAAAATGGATGATGCTTCATTTTTTGAAATTCTTGATATGGAGAAACCCATGGATTTTTATAATCTAAACCAACAACTAAACCAACTGCAACTAAACCCTCACCAAAATGATATTGGAAACCACCACCATAAGTTGAAGGATCTAATGGGTAACCAAGTGTATGTGCAATATAACCTTTCTTGAATTTAGCTGGATCAACTTCCCAAATTTCTTTAATACCAAGACCATAAGTTTGAACTGATTTTCCTTCTCTTAAATTGAATTGATTAATAACTTTCTTACTTAAAGAACCATGACAACCTTCAGCTAAAACAGTCATTCTAGCATGAAATTCCATACCTCTTTCGAATTCATCTCTTGGGGTACCCATCTTAGAAATACCCATATCCTTTGTAGCAATACCTTTGACATGTCCTTTGGAATCATATACTAAATCTGCAACTGAAATATTTGGATAAATTTCAACATCTAATTCTTCAGCTTTTTCTGATAAGTATTTAGTAACTTCAGATAATGAAGCAATATAATTCTTACCTTTATTAATCATTTGAGGTGGTTCAGGTAGTGGAATAGCAAAATCACCTAATAATAATTTCATATGCTCCTCTTCAACTAAAGTGACCATATCTGGTGGAAGCGGGATACCATCGCCGTTCTCATTGTAAAATTCACTATCGGGAAATAATTCACGTAAAGCTCTTGGTTCTAAGATGGCACCTGACACGATATGGGAGCCCATATCCGGTGCTTTTTCTAAAACAACAACCCTTAATTCACCTGACTCATCAAGTTGTTTGAGTCGTATAGCAGTAGCTAAACCAGCTGGACCACCACCAACAATTGCTACATCAACAGTATCAACACCTCTTTCATCTGTAAGCATTTCTTGTTCTTCTTCAGTCATTTCTTCAAATGGGGTCTCTACAGAATTGAGCTTAACTGAACTAGTAGAAAATCTAGCTATTTGTTGCTTATTCATCACCCTTGTGATAAATTTATTAGGTGAGGTTCTTGATAAATTTTGAACATTTGTACGTAAAAAACTTGAAGTAGTTGATTTAACTAAAGATTTGGAAGATTGTGATAGTACAAATCTACCAACAGTAGTCCTTATGTTAATCATTGTGATTCTTTGTATATTTTTCAAATGAAATTAATAATAATAAAAATATCTAAAATAAAAAAAAAATGTTGTTTATAAAGGTTATAAATTTTTTTTGATTTTTTTAATTTTTTTTTAATAGTAGAATATTTTCCTCTTATATAAATCAATATTTCGAGATAAAGCAACGAGAGATTAAATTAGTAGAGGGATTATGTGTATATAATGTAATGACTAAACGGGAAAAGCCGCTGAAAAAAAAAGCTAGATTAGAAAGCCAACACCGAATAAATAATTAAAGAATGACATGAAAGGACCCGGTTCTATACATAAACCATGTCAAATCTGGAAAATTAATTGAAACTTTTCATTTAATTATCTTCACGCTGACTCTTCGCGGCGGCAAGAATTATTGAATTTTAAGCCAATAATATTGCGCTGTTTTGTAACATTGGGCGGCTAAGTGTACGGGTGTGGTATGTGAGGCTGTAACGGTTTTTTTGCTTGAAATCTTTGTGCTTCTTATGTAACAATATTATTATTAATATTTCATTTACAGGGTTTTGTTGTTGTGTATATGTGTACGATAATGCATGTCATTTAATGTCATATATATAGATAGATATATTTATATATTTATTTAAGTTTTATTTAAGTTTTATCTAAGTTTTATTTAAGTTTTATTTTTCTCTATCCATCTAAAGCACGGATATTAAGAATACGATCTTCTTCATCTTCTAAATCAATAAGCATTTCTTTTGCAATAATCCAATCTTCTTGTCTTTGAAATCTTACAAAATCACCATCTTCATCTTGATATGTAAATCTTGTTGTGTCACCTAATCCTAATATTGTTAATTTATTCTTTAAAATTGTTGATAATTCTGTATATGAAATATCCATTGGTACTGATATATGAATTCTATCTTTATCTTTATTTGCTAAGATTCTAATATTTATCTTATCGTTAAATGACATTCTACTTAATTGTTGTTCCAATAATTGTGAACTTCCACTTGTCTTTCTAGAAACTGAAAAACTTTGTGAACTAATTGATCCTGAAGTTCTATTATTATCAATACTATTGTTATTATTATTATAATTCATATTTGTATATTCAGATGATGATGAAGGTGATGAAACTGATCTACTCTTTTTATTTTCCATTGGTAATGGTGGATAACTTCCAAGACCTGGTAATTGATGATTAACTAAACTAATATCTGATTTTTGTCTTGAATGTAATTTAGGTAAATGGAAACTTGATGATCCATTTGATGATGCTGGTGGTATACTATTATTATTATTTCCTAAAGTATTTGTACTTGCGGATGATAAATTATTATTATGATATGTCATTTCAGACATTGATGTTGATGAATTTGAATATGATCTAGTAAATACTGTACCATCAGATGATTGTCTCATAGTACTTTCAGCTGTATAACTACTAAAAGGTTCTTCACCATTACTATTAGCACTATTTCTATTGCTATTGTTATCGATTGCTTCTTCTTCTTCATCCATTAATCTTTGAATTGTATTACTCCATTGATTTAATTGTTCTTCTGTTCTAAATTTAATTACACATCCACCTGTTTCTTTATTACCTTTCCATCTAAGTGTTAAATAATGACCATTTCCATTGAATTGATTTGATGTAAATGATGCATTAACTGCATAAATTTTAGGAATAAAAATCATACCATTTAAACTTAATTGTGGTTGTTGAACATTAGCTAAACTTGTTGATGAATTTGATAATGAACCTAATGATACATTTGATTTCTTTTTTGATGATGATAAAATATTTGATTTTTTATGATGAACTTCTTTAAATAAATATATTACCGATTCAAAAAGATAACAATGAACTTCTTTTTCAGATGAATGACCTCCATTAACTAAATCTTTAACTATACCAACATTAAAATATAATAACATACCAACACCTGTAACATTTTGACCTCTCCAATCAACAACTCTTTGTCTTAATTCAGTCATAACTTTTAAATTTTCTGATTTTCTTTGTGCTTCATTAACATTAGTTGCAACTTCTTTTGATGATAAAACAGCTGCTGTTAATTCTTTATATGATGGCCATGATGGATCTGTTCCTTTTGTTAATTCCTGAAGTAACAAAGGATATTTACATAATCTTTGAATTGGTTTAATAAGAAAACTTTGTAATTCATATGATGGTTCAATTAAATTTGATGATTTTCTTAAATTTTCAGTTTCTTTTTGAATGAAATCAATAGCAGTACTTTGAAATAAAGTCCATGGTTCATATATGCTAAATCCTTCAGTACCTGCATGTAAGAAAACAGAACCAATTCTTTGATATTTACCAGGAATAGTTGCATGACATTCTAAACCAACTAAAAATCTCCTTTGAAAATCTACAATTTCTGATAAATTTGGAAATAACATATTTATATTTTCAGATGAAATTAATTCTGATTTTACAAGCTCATTTCTATATTGTAATAATACTTCTAAATCTTGAACAAATTTTCTTTCACTTTCAACTAATTCTCGTACAACTTTAGACCTTGAATCATTTGCTGTAAATGACATTTCAATTTCTGGTAAATCAAAACTTGGATCCATATCCAATACAAAATTTACAGCTTGAATAACTTTTAATAAATTATTAGTATCAACAGAAAAGACACTTGTAATTGGAAATAATTCATCATCTCTTATTTTTAAATGGATTTTACAAGCACTTAAAAATTTATAAACACTCATCTTACAAACTTTTAAATCATCAGAAGTTATTAAATCAATTTCATTTTCTGGATTTAAAGCATTGAATATAAGACATAATGGTGCACCTTGTTGAAATAATTTCCAAATTGGAGTTACTGGATCACAACTTATTTGTGCAGGTAAAATACCTGCTGCAAATGTAAGTATTGTACTTGACCAATAGCCACTATTAAGTTCTGGACTCCTACCATTATTATTAAAACTTGGAGAATTATTTAAACTATTTCCTGAATGTTTTTGACTTAAAAGCATTGCTTGTTGTTCAGCACATTCTTCTGCTGCTGCAATAGCAAGATCAAGGTATGCATCCATTCCTGGTACAAGTTCTAATCTTTTTTGTAATTTTAAACAAATATAATATAATGAATCACTTGCACTAGCTTGTTTATTCATTATTAAACTTGCAGATGCAAGAGGACCACTTGGAGTTCTTGATATCATAGACGCATTCGATGCGTTACGTAATTGGCCCATATATTGTGACATATTTTATTTTATTTTATTATTGATTGTTTCGTTTATGCAAAATTTAATTCTTTAATAAGTTTTCTGGTTTCTTAATTAATTAATTTTTTTGTCTGTCTGAATGTGTGTCTGTTATAAATGTATTTTGTTGAATTGTCTATGTGTTTAATATGTATTCAATTGATCTCTCTATTCTATTAGACCTTTGTCAAGGAGTGGCGTTGCAATTAAAAATGCAGAGTATTTTGTTGGTCTATTATTAGATTTCTTGAAAGAAGGATATGGAGGATCGTGGAAGATGAAAGCCCGGAAAAAAGAGTTTATAGTGTTTATACTATTGGTTAAAGGGGCAAACAAACGATACAAATCACACGAAGATTATTAATGCTTGTGTTTATTAAAAAAAATGCAATGTTAATAACCAGAAAAATGAAAATCTTTAAAAAAAAACGCAGATCTAATATAATTTTTAATATGTGCTGGAAGTAGTATATGCAACGTAACGTGAACGCTCCTTTTGCTAATTTCACACGAATTTTTTTTTCTTTAACAATTTATTGATAATTTAAAGCCGCTGGTCAATTTACCCAATAAGGAAATTCTTCGGTTTTGTTTGATTTGGGCCAAAAAGTACGTGTCAGTTTATACTTTAATTTTGTTTTATTCATTCATATTTCTATATAAACTTATATGCTTTTATATATACCACATACTACATCGGGTCCCCATCCTCACAGGTCCTTCTTTTGCCTGAGAATACGGTCAGCTGTCCAGATTGTTCTATCTAAAATTGCACCAACTGTAAGAACACCTGCAATTGAACTACATGCACCAAGTAAAAATGAACTCCATGATTCTTTATATTGTTCTCGATTAATAATTTTCATTGGAGAAATATCAAAATGGAAAAATAAACCTGGTATACCACCTCTAGCATGAATAGTATTTGGATGATCAGCATCTCTACCACCTCTTAATGGTCTATCATGAGATGTTACACTAAATTGATTAGTTTCTAATACATCACCATCTAAATATTCATATCTTGTAGCAACAACTTTTAAATAATATGAAAACAATTGATATTTATTTTTAATTTCTTTAGTATGACCATCAAGTGGATGACTACTTAACATAATTTCTTTATTTCCAGTTTTTTTAATTTGAGTATGAGGATCTAAACCAAATGAAAAATGATTTACAGTATGATCAAAATTAAATTTATCTTGATATTTATCATATAATGATAAATCATGAACATGTCTATCACTCATTGAAACTGATGCACCTGGAGCAAAATGTAAATTACCTCCAATTCTATTTATTTCAGCATTACCTCTAATTCTACATCCTTCATCTAATCTTTCTTTAATTCTTTGTGTATAACCTTCTTTTTCACATTGTTCAATATCTTCACCATCAAAGAATTTCCAAGCAACTTGAGCATAAGCTTGTCTAACAGATTCACAAGAATTACAACATAATTTTTCATGTGTTAGTTTACCTTCATTTTTAGATTGATCAAGAGCTCCATAACAAGAACCACAATAATTTGGATCATTTGAAATAGATAATTCAGACATATCTTGATTAACAACAAGTTCTTCACCGCCTTCTAAATCTTTTCCATTAACAATTCTAGTCTTTGTAAAACCTGATTTTAATAAATCAATTTGAGTATCTCCTGTAAGATCTAAAATATCCATAGTAATTGCTTCACATGGTAATGAATGAAATGAAATATCTAACCTAAACTCTAAATTTTGATTTCTTTCTCTATCGACAACTAATTCTGGTCTTATCACTATACTTGAATAATCTAAATATTCATTAAATAATAATACAATGATTGATACAATACAAACTAATGTAACTATACCACCAGATGCAGTTTTAATCTTTGCATCTTCAACAGTTTTAGCAAAAGCATCGAAGCTTAACAATCTAGCTGTTTTAGCCATTGCTGTTATTTCTTTCTATGTTGTTGGTTAGGTGATCCTGTGATAGGGGTTATAGAATTAAGTATTCTTTGATAATGAAATAAAATCATAGCTAAAGCTTGTTAAATATTTCAAGTCGAGAACAAAAAATTTAAAGTGCGTTGTCACCGATAATTACGCGTCGATTTCATTTGACTTTTACGTCGATTTTGCTTTGAAATTTTACGTTTCTTCAGATTGTTTTAAGTTATAGTTACTCATTATTATTATTACTATTATTACTACTATATATAAAGACAGTTTTAGGTATCAATTTAACGATTGTTACCTCCTTGTTGCTGTTGTTGGTTCATCATTCCTGCTAATGCTTGAAACATTTGAGCCATATCTGGTTGACCTTGTCCTGGATTTTGTGGCTGTTGTTGTTGCATTTGGGCCATAGCTGCCATCATTTGTTGCATTTGATTCATATCCATGTTATTGTTACCAAATCCACCTTGATTACCCATTGGATTTGGACCGCCCATATTATTCATTGGGAATGGAGACATTTGCATTGGTGGTGGTGGTTGTTGTTGTTGATTTGGGAACATATTACCAAAATTTAATGGGATATTATTTGGATTGTTATTATTATTATTATTCATTCTATTGTTATTGTAACCACCACCATTACGGTTGTTATTATTGTTGTAACCACCATCATTATAATTATTATTATAATTATTATCGTTGTTGTTATTACCTCTATATCCACCATTATTATTATTATCTCTTGGAGGTCTAGAATTTGAAACTGGGTTAGAAGTTGTTGTACTAACTTCAATATCTGGTTCTTCAATAAATAAACCTTCTTCTAAAGGTTTACCAGCAGTTCCACCCCATTCAGCAGAAACAATCCATTTCTTATCAGAATCAGTTAATCTACGAATTGGAATTGTACTGATACCTGTAGTATAATCACAACAATCTCTTGGACCAAAACCAACACCCCATCTTGCTCTTAAACCAGATTGATGACCTTGTGAAAATGATGAAATAATATTTTCAGCTTCTTGTCTTGAATAAACTTTAACAAAAGCATGTCTTCTTTCATTATTTAAAATAACACTCTGAACTTCAGCATATGGTCTTAAAGTTTGAGCTAATGTACGTTCATCCATACTATTTGGAACACCACCAATGAAAACTGTACGACTTTGAACTTTAATACAACCAGGTTCAGTAGTACTATCAATAAAAGGTTTTCTTTCTCTATAATGTGGATTTCCTGGAACATTTTGTTCACCTTCAACATGAGTTGGTTTTGGCTCAACTTGAGAAGGACTGTTGTTCATATTATTATTGTTATTGTTGTTACGTCTTTGAGGAGATCTTGATCTTTGTCTTCTATCATTATAATTATCATCTCTATCTCTACGAGATCTTTCTTCATATTGTTGAGGTGGAGATCTAGAATTATTAATGTTAGAAGTACTATTATTATTATTATTAGCACCACCATTAATATTTTTTAATAATTGAAAAATTGCATTTGGATCAGTTGTATTTGTAGGAGCTGGAGTTGTATTATTGTTAGGTTGTGGTGATCTAATTGCATTTGTAACTTGATTAGCAGGTGGTGAATTAGAAGGTTTCTTTGCAAGATTAGCTAAAGCTCTTAATACTGCAGAAGGATCCTTTGAACCAGTAGTTGATGATGATGATGATGATGATGATTGTGTTGATGGTTTACTAGAAACTCTAGGAGCTGGTGGAGAACCTGGAGGGGTTAACGAAGGAAAGTTGGTAATTTTAATTTTAGTCATAACTGATTTTTCAAAAGTATTTGCCTTTTCCCAAATTGAAACTAATTTTTCGATTTTATTTAAAATATCAGGATTTGTCTTTGAACCAGCAACAGCATTTTCAACAATCTTTGGAATTAATTGTTGAATTTTAAAAATACCAGCAGCAGGTGTACCTTCAGTTGAAGATTCACTAATTACTTCATTGTTATAATTGGAATTATTTAATTCAATCCAACTTCTGACAATTGCGTCAACGATATATAAAGTACCTAATTTATGAGAATCTTGTGAAGCAATACAACAAGAATATAACTTTTGAACAATTTGAGATTCTTCTTTAACATATTCAACGGCGTAATTTTTTAATGTTTTAATTCTACCACCAGAAACACCTGGTGCTTTTAAAGTACCAATTTCATTTAATACAGATTCGAAATCAGCGATAGATTCAATTTTGGTAGACATTTTATTGTATTTTTTGATTTTGTTTTATTTCTTGAATATTTGTAATATATTGATTGAATGTAAAAAAAATAGATTACTGTTAAGACAAAAAAAATTAATTTAAAAATTACACTATTTAAATAATGAGACCTTTGATATTATTTTTTTGTAATAAATTATTGTTTTATAGTTAATAATACAATTTTGAAGTGATTTTAATATAATATAAGCAGGATTGAAAAAAAAGACTGCAAATATTTTAAATAATTACTAAAAAACACGATTTTTTTAAGCACAAAGTGAATAGACAGTCAATTTTTAAGTGGCTGACTTTATTTAGAAAATGACAAAAAAAATTTTAAATAGGAAAATAAATTAAAAAAAAGAGCTCTACGGCACGTATATATATATATGCAATAATTGATTGATTGATTGACTGCTAAATTTTAATTTTAATTTAATCAACAGAAGAAAGAGAGTGGCAACTAATAGAAAAGAATTGAAAAGGGGATTTTGTCGGGTATTTATAAAAAAAAAATTTTAAGAAATTGTCGACGCAAATAGAAAAGTCGACGACGGGTCGATATTGAAAAACTAAAACAAAAAAAAAATTGGAGCTAAAAAACCCGTAAAGAAAAATGGCAGAAATTTTAATTGAGAGTTGGAAGTTTTTCAAAAATTCAATAAGAGAGTTGAAAAGATCTTTAAATATTTGTGTGATGTTATTATTATTATATAGTCGTTGTTTTTGTTCCATATCAGAGGTTGTCAGACTATGTTCTCTAACACAATGTACAGATCTGGTCATCTTATAAGTATGTTAATTCCTATTTTAATGTTTTTTTACCCACTGTGATACTTATCACCATTAGTGATATTTTTTTTTTTGTATCAAAGATTTTTTTTACTAACTAACACTTTACTCTTTTTTATTATAGACCAAGTATCCAAGAGATCTCTTGCGACTGCTGCTACTGCTGCTACTGAAACATCAGTAGCTCCATCATCAATATACGCAGGTATTATTTTATCAAGAACTCCTATAGTCACCCCAGACCTCAATGAATTTGAAGAATATTACTACAATTATAATGAAGAACTAAAAAGAAGACTCATGTGGACCTTCCCAAAATACTATTACTTTAAAAAAGGTACTGTTGCTGAAAGATTATTTGCCAAAGCTCAAAACTATCCTATTCCAAAGAGAGAAGGTGTTTGGTTCCCAAAAGGTGTTCCAGAATTAAAGCATGGTAGAGATAGAAAATATAAAGAAGAAATTGTCTTACCAAAAGCAGAAGTAACTGATCAAGCTGATCAATTTGGTGAATCTACTGATAGAGTTAAAGTAAACCCAAGAATAACAGAAGCAGATGAAAAAAATGATACATTAAGTATAGAAAGAAAATTATCAAGAACTTTGTATTTATTAGTAGAAGAAAGTAAAGATAACTGGAGATTCCCACGTTTCCAATTAGAATCTTTTGATACTCCATTACATCAAGTTGCTGATAATGGTGTTAAGGCCCTTAGTAACTCTCCAGTTAACATCTGGTCTGTTTCAAACTCACCAAGTGCTGTCTTAAAATATCAAGAATCAGCATTAATTGATCCATATGAAAACACTGTTAATGATATTACTTCAAGAGAATTCTTAATGAAATCACATATAATTGCAGGTAGATTCAATTTACAAAACTCTGACAGTTATAAAAATTACCAATGGTTAGTTAAAGAAGAAATAGAACAATTAGTATCAAAAGATTACTACCAACAAGTAGGTCACTTATTGTCAAATGTCTGATCATCAAATGTATATATTTTATGATATTTTTTTTATCTCACCACAATACTATTTAAACCGACTTTAATGTCATGTACATAATTATTTCTTCCATATAATAAACATAAATCTTTTAAAAAAATTAAAATAATAAAATAATTAAAAAAAAGTAAAAGTAAAAACATCTGAAAAGGAAAATAAATAACCTCTCTTTATTTTTTTTCCATATTTAGTAAAATGCGAGTGAACCTTGTTTAAGCAACATTTGAACTTTTTTGCATCATCAAGTTATCACATCAAATACTACAGGTTTATATTTATTGTAAAATAGATTAAGTCAATCATCAAAGCACAGTATGGAGGAGCCTATCAGTTCTATATCCATGGAAAATGGCTCAGCATCTATCGAATCTACACCGAATCCTGCACCAATAGATTATCGGGTTATTAAATTGATTGCAGTTGGTTTAAAAGAAGCATCAATGGAAACACCAACATTCAAAGCTTCGGTTAATTATCTTGATGGTGAAATACATCGTGTTGAAACATGGTTAAGGGAATTATTTAGTCTTTTATCCCAATTTAAAGACTTTCAATCTTCATTAACTAATTTCAGTTCTCTCTTGAGTACCACAATCAACCCACCATTTTCAAGATCGGGATTAATTAACAATCAAAATACATTATGTTCATTACAATCTACATCAACGGGATTATTATCATTCCATAATACATTATTGACTATATTTGTGGCAGACTTTGAAAACAAAACTTTTGCTCATTTAGAACAAATATTAACTCAAGATTTGACAAATTATTATGATCTGAGGAAGCAATTTGAGTATATTCAAAAAAAATTTAATTCTTTTGAAGCTAAATATAATTCACAAGCTAAATCAGCAGATCCAAATGTTGCTAAAGAAGATGCATTTCAATTATTCGAACTAAGAAAACAATATATACATATTTCAATTGAGCTCTGGATATCTATTATTCAACTTGATATTAAGATATCAAGGGAATTATCTGAAATTTCATATAAATTATGGGGTGAAAATTCTCAATTACCACCGTCCCTTGCACCAGAACATAGAGATGCTATATTCAATATCTTTAATATTTTAAAAGAATTTGAATTATGTAAATCCACTACTTATTTTACTAAATTACAAAATATCCCTTTTAAAAATATGATGAAAGACCTTGCTTCTACCGGAAGAGAATCAGAAAAAGGAGCAATTGATATTTTTACACCATCTGATGACCCATTATGTTATGATTCAGCTATTATTAACACTGTTAATCTCTATATAGAAGGTTCTACAAGTGTTTCTGAAAAACATGGTTGGGTTTATATGAAATCTAGACCTTTATCTTCATCTTCAAGTAGTAAGGATGAATTTGTCTGGGTGAAAAGATGGTTGTTTATTAAAGATGATTTATTGGGTTTATTGTCTTTAAGTCCAAATGAAAAATTCGTTCAGGAAACAGATAAAATAGGTATTTTATTATGTAACATTAGATATGCACCTGAAGAAACAAGAAGGTTCTGTTTTGAAATCAGAACATATCAATTCACTTTGGTATTGCAAGCGTCATCGTTGGCTGAATTGAGAGCATGGATGACTGTTTTCAAAGCTGTTAAAATGAAAGCTTTAGATAATCCGGATAATAATGATCCATCATCACCAGCAAGAAATAAATTACCACCATTGATAGAAGAATTTGCACTTAATCCATCGGTTGCTAAAGATTCTGATTTAGTTACAAGAGATACTAATAATATGATAAATATTAGATCGGTTATGGAATATGAATTTCAAAACAATTTTAATGTTACGGATGTCAATACTGCTTTGAATTGTATCAATTTCAGAGTTCCTATGCATACAGAAATGACTAAATATGCATGTTATTCATATGCATTTGTATCACCAACATCTGTTCCAAATGCAGTAAC
The DNA here is from genome assembly GCA_030568155.1 of Wenyingozyma suzukii. Taxonomy (NCBI): domain Eukaryota; kingdom Fungi; phylum Ascomycota; class Pichiomycetes; order Pichiales; family Pichiaceae; genus Wenyingozyma; species Wenyingozyma suzukii. Next base: position 72,475 of record JAJLTK010000011.1, on the reverse strand, counting down.
TGCCAACACTTGGGGTTTTATTAACTGGGGAATGTATTATTTACTTACAGATACAGACATTGAAAAATTTAATACATCACTTCGAAAGAAAAAAGTAGCAACAGCATCAACTAATATGTCGCCTGTAGTCAATTATACTAATTTAAACGCATACCTTCGTGATTTAGAAATGAAAGCCATATTTCAATATTGTATTGAACCAAGTGAATATATTTTGTTTGATTTTGACTGTTTATGGTCTCCAACTGAAAATGAAGAATTGGCAATGAGTATATTTATCTCTAATGATAGGTTATACTCTGTATTATATGATTATGGGTTTATTTCTCTTAGACCTATGTTTTTAAGTGGGTTTTTACATTGTTCAGTTGAAGAGAAAGGAGTGCATTCTTTACTTAGATTATATACTGTTAATGGTGTTTCTATTAAATTTAAATTGGCAACTAGTAAAGCAAGAACTACTCGAGATAAATTAAACTCGTGTATAAAGAATTTATCATTTAAACTACCAAATTCACCTCAAGATTTGATGAATGAACTTGATCGTATTGATGAAGTTTATACTACTAAAGCTAAAGAAGAAATTCAAACTGTTATTCCAGAACATATTAATGAAAAATCAAATGAAAAGACATCATTGGTGACAGTTCCACGTTTTGGTAATGATAATATGGATAATATTAATTCTATTAAGGAAATGAAATATTTAGGATCAAGAGTCTATGAAATTCCTGCAACTGCACTTTTCCATATTTTAGTTGGTGATAACTCTAGTATTTTATCATCTATTTTACCATTTAGTGTTCTTGTAGATGGTGTTATAAGAACTTTACCATGGAGATGTAATTCAAGACAAATTTTGACAAGAAGAGTATGGTATGATGGTTTTCCTGGTTATTCAACATATCAAACAATTGATAAAATGGAATATAATAAATTTTATAGTGTGCATCAAAGGACAGCTAAATTATTTACACCTTTGAATGATATTGCAAGAATTGATCTTAGAGTATTGATTGTATCAATTGATTCTAAATCATCTAAACTTTTAGTTCAGTATAATACTGAAGGAGAAGCAAGAAAGGGTAGTACATTACTTACACCAATTTTTAACCGTCTTCCATCTTATAAAGAAGACTTTATAGGACAAATTTTATCATATAAAGCAGATATATTATTTGATGATGTTACTGAACATGTTAAAACTGTTAGTAAAGATAAGAGAAAAATAGCAAGTGCAATGAAAATTTATGGACCAGTTACTAAATATGATAGTGATGAACCAACTGTTGAAGAATTAGATTTTTTCAAATCAGAAATTAGAATTAGACCATCAATTATTTTTGATTTTATTTTTAAAAAATGTATGAAACAAGTAAGTTGTGATACTTCTTTCTATATTGGAATATTTAAAAAAGTAATTCAATGGATATTTGATTTTTTAACTAATAATTCTACTTTATTGGTGGTTATGGGATTATCATTATTACTTAATTTATTTTTATTGGGAAAAACAACAAGATCATATTGGACTACAAAGAATACAAGTGAATTTGTTGATAAATATGTTAATGCTCCAGATGTTTTAGAAAGAGCTATTTATTTTAAAGATATTGAAACATATTTTGAAAGAGAATCACCAATATCATATAATTCATCAGAGTCTGCATGTTTCCAAAGATTTAAATATAATTCTGTTTCATATGAAGCTATGTCATCTTATATTACAGATAATGATCATGTTCTTCGTAAACACTTTAATGATAATACATCAAAGGCTAACGTTATGCTAGTAGAACTTGGAATTAGAAGAAATGAATTAATTGCACAATTAGATGTTTTATCTAAAGTTGAAAGTGATTTGATAGTCACTGAATGGAAAGATTGGGTTATATATGAAAATAAACGTTGTCAAGAAGCTCAAATGGAGATTTATAAAAAAATTGAATCAAATCCTGATGAACCAAAGGATAAATTTGTTAATGTTATAAAATATTGTGAATCTGCTGAATTAGAATTGTATCATATTTATAAAACTTTAATTTGAAATAATAATTTTATATAATAACGTCTATATATTTAATGAAAGAAATGAAAAATTGATCTATATATATATATATTAAAGTCCTTGCTTAGCCAATTGGTCTGCTATATCTAAATACAAAGCAATAGGATTAAAGGTATTTCCTTCACCATCCATTAAATCCTTAATTTTTTTATCAAAACCAACCCAATTAATAAGATCTAAATGATCAACATTTTCTAATGTACCTAAATATTTTCCCCATTTGGCACTATCTATACTGATCAAACCATCATTTTGGCCTTCACGATCTCTAATTATCCTCCATGGAATATAAAATATATTGTTTGGAGAAGGATTACAACATGCACCATAACTGAAATAAAGAACATTAGGTGCATCTTTTAAGATTTTAGATCTTTCTATACATGCAGCTGTAGTTAATTGAGAAATTGATGGTGCAACAGCATTAAGAAACCCTTGAGGTACAATTTCAGTAACATAATCAGCAAATGAAGAACCTCTATGTGGTGTAGAAATAGTAGTTAAACTTGCAACTTCATAATTTCTTTGTTCTAATTCCGATATTAAATATCTACAATCTAATCCACCCATTGAATGTGCAATTAAATTAACTTTTAATTTCTTATTATTATCATGTGGTTTAGAATCATTATAAAGATCGGTATTTGTCTTGCTTTTAGTTAAGATATCTACTTCTTCTTCTATTAAAGTGTTAAGTTTTGTAGCTCTGTCTTCGATAGTTGCAAATGGAGGTACTTTACCAACAATAACAGAACAACCTCTAGATGCTAAAGCATGTTTTATACCATGCCAATATTGGAAAAGTTCAATACCATCATCTTCAATTATTAGACTTTTAGAAACATTATCTATATCATCTGGTGTTAAACTTGAATGATTACTAAATCCGAATAATTTCTTTATCTTAGGTAAATATATCAATCTATCAAATCCAGAAAGTCCATGTGATAATACAATAGGATATTTAGGCATTTGATAATCATCTCTAATTGTATAATATTTTCCTGTAATACTAACTGTTGAATCTTCTGTGTGTGTTATTACTGGTTCTTTTGAATTTTTAGCAGATGTACTAAATTCTTTAAGAGAATTATAAAATGGTATATATTCCGAAGATGTAGTAGTAGTTACTTGAAATGAATTCAATCTCGATATTATAGTAGAGTTGATTGAACGAACAAATATGAGAGAAGTCATTATTGAATCATCAAATATATTATCTGTGGATAATATGCATGACATTTTCTATTGTAATATTGTCTATAATTAAATGAAATGATATAATTTCATATATCAAAACGAAAAAAGGAAAGATTATTATGCATTAAAATATATTCCGTACAGATTTTAATGTATTAACTTTAAAATGAGCACGTGACTTTTTCTTGAAATACTATACTGTAATTGTTGTATTGTTTAGTATTGTAGTAATCTTTTCTAATATTCCTTGTTATATAATGATTAAATGATATTTATATATATCTATTTGATATCTATTTGATATAATTATAATCTTCACTATTCATTTATTAATTAAATAGACAAGGAACTAACAATATGACAATATTTGATTCTTTTTTTCTATTATATTTACTAATTTAAAAGTAATTTTTAAGAACTATTTATTTACCTTTTCAAAATTTGTAGTTTCAAAAAAAAATAAATGTAAATTCTTAATTTTAATTATTTACAAAGTGATACTACCATTATTTATTCTACATAGAAAATATGTAATTATATATATATAGAAATCAATCCATGTTTTTTATTAACAAACCCAATGTCCGATATTCTCCTTAAAAGTTAAAAAAAGTAAAGAAGCAATCAATAAAAAAATGCACCGCCGTGAAATTCCAATTATTTTTCTTAGTGAGAGTGAAAATTTTAATTTAAATGATTTAGTCATATAGTTTTTAAATCTGAAATAACTAATTAGAAACTGTATTAAAGTCAAATATTATTGGATAGAAATATGCCAGAGGAGACTCAAGAACAGATTCCTGTTACTTCTGAGAAAGAAGCACCAGTAACTGCTCCTGTTGAAAAAAATAAAAATCCAGTCCCTCCACTTGATAAAATGGAAACTTTAAAACCATCTGAAATACCTAACATTATAAATGATGATTCTGTATTAGGTCCTGAATGGTGTTCTATATTTGAAGTTGATGTTGAATTCAAAATCCATCATTTTGTTGCAGCTATGACTAATTTAATAAAAAATCCTAATATTAATTCAACTGTAATTTTAAGAGCGGATATTTTAAAAGAAATTAAATATGTTTATGGAGATTCAGATGAACCAAGTGAAGAAGTATATATTAATGAAAATCCAGAAGAATTATTATCTACTGAAACTATCTTAACAAAAAATTTATCTGATATGGAAATTCGTGAGTGTCCACATCCAGTTGATTATAAACCAAGTTTAGAAATTGTTAGAAGAATTATTCCAAGAAATCCATCAAAGGATAGTGTTATTAATCAAACATGTCTTGTTTTAAACAACAGTAAAGATAATTCAACTTTAGTTGTATATATTCCACATTTAGATGAACCTGAAGATGTTCCATTTTATTTACCACCAGTGAAAGCAATTGGTATTTTATTTGCACCAGGTAAATTATCTGTTCATTATTGTCCATATGAAAAACATCAAACTGTTCAAGATTTAAGAAACCTTGCACCAACAGAAAGAGTTATAAGAATTGCATACAGACTTTTAAATACTGCTAAAAAACATGCAAGTGGTGTAATGAATGGTTATCAAAAAAGAGTTACTCATGATCTTGTTGTTTCAAAAGTTGCTTTTCAAGATAGATATATTACATTAAAACAAAAATATGCTAAATCATTAGTTGATTCTTGGTGTGAATCTACTGATCCTCGTAAGCATGTATTTGAAGATATTGCAATTGCTGCATTTTTAATAGAATTTTGGGATACAATTTATCCATTTAAAGAATCTTTTGAATTTAGAGATCTTGGATGTGGTAATGGTTTATTAGTTCTTATTTTAACATTAGAAGGTTACAATGGTATTGGTATTGATGCAAGAGCAAGAAAATCATGGAATACATATCCTGAACATGTTAGAAATAGATTACAAGAACAAGTTATTGTTCCATCAGTTTTATTAAGACCCCATCCTGCTGTAAGAGGTGCTTCATATTCAAAAGCTAATGGTACAATATTTAAAGTACCAGTAGATCCAAAAGAAGCAAGAATGAACGAAGATAATACAATGATGGTTAAATGTTATTCAAGTGAAGAATTATTACAATCACCAAGTATAAATGCTGCTGAATTCCATCCAAATACGTTCATTATTGGTAATCATTCTGATGAATTAACTTGTTGGATTCCTTTACTTGGATATCCATTTTTAGTTATTCCATGTTGTTCACATAGTTTGAATGGTGATAAAGTTAGATACACAGCAAGTAAAAAAAGACAAACACAATCATCATCAAGATATGCAACTTTAGTGGATCATGTTGAAGATATAGCAAATTTAGCTGGTTGGTCGGTGGAGAAAGAAATGTTAAGAATTCCAAGTACTCGTAACGCAGCTATTGTTGGTTATCGTCAAGACTTGTCACGTAGTAAATCTGTCTATGAAATTATCGCCATGGAAGGCGGAGCTGATAGATGGGTCGAAAATACAATGGCTTTGATAAAGAAACCTCAACGTGATCATTGATCTATTCACACAACACAACACCCCCCCCCTCAATTACCCCTCAATTATATATCCCGAATTTTTATGTACTATAAAGATAGATGTAAACATTTATCAAGGCGAAATGATAATAATAAATTTTTTTTAATACGAAACGATTTTATGTTCTTTTTTTATTGTAAAAAAAAGTCTATGTATATGTATAAATAAATTTACAGAAAACAAATGCTAAGTTAAAATAACTTATTTCTTACCCTTTCTCTTTCTACGTTTTTGGGCAATGATTTGTTTGACATCATCAGAAATACCTGATTTAGTAGCTTCACTTTCCTTTTTAGCACCACCTTTATTCATATTACCTTTCATTTTACCACGTTTTTGGTTAGCTAATTTTTTTGGATCCATTTCCTTTTTATTAAATTTCTTTCCTTTCTTTCTATCATTACCACCATCAACATCTTCACCATCTTCACGTCTTCTCTTTAAAATTTTATTTTTATTACGACTTAAAATGATTTGTTCTCTTCTACGTTTTATAACTTTAGCATTTTCAATAGCAAATTCAACAATAAGTCTTCTTTGTTTAATACCTTCAGCTTTAGCAAGTTTTAATTGCTCTGGATTTAAACCTTCAACAATTTCATCATATATAACTTCATGAGCATTTAACCATCTTAAAGCCATTAAAGCAGCTTTATGATCTCTAAATTCTAAAAAACCATAACCTCTTGAACGACCATGTTCACCTGATCCTTTAACTTCTGTAATAATTTTAGCTTGTTTAACAACACCTGATTTTTTAGTTTTATTTTTATCTTCATCTGTAATACCTAATAATTCATTAATAAATTCTGTATGCTTTGTTGATCTAATAGATTCTTCTTTAGTAAGAGGTTGTCTTTTCTCATTTTTAACTTCAGTTGCAAATTGAACAACAGCTTTTCTACCTAATGCTTTTAATGATTTTTCATTCATCATTCTTGGTAAATTTCTAATAGCTAATCTTGTTAATGATAAATGTAAAGTTGGATTTTTATTTAATTGTTGAACTCTTAAATTATAAGATTTTTCACGAATTTCCTTTTCAGTTTGAGTAATAACATTTGATAATTTTGAACCTTCCATAATTCTACCTTCATTTAATAAGAATAAATTACGTTTATCCTTTTCACCTGGTGCTCTACCTAGAAGTTCTTTTCTTGCTTGAGAATTTCTTTCCTGTAATCTTGAAGCTGAATCACGATCAACAGCTGGTGTTAAAGATAAAATACGACCTTCATAAACATAATTTGGTGAAACATCATCGGGTATAAGAATTGTATTAGTTTTAATTTCTGGTGCATTTAATAAACATTCTTCATAATCAGATGAATTATAAAATACAACAAAAGCTGAACCTTTTGATAATCCAGATTCTTTATCCATAACAGGTAATGCATATTTAACTGGACCAAATTTAACAAAATGCTCTTCAAGAGATTCTTGAGTAGCATCATATGGAACATTACGTACAAAGATACTGTATTTTTCTTGTTTATTCTTTTTGGAACCTGAAGGATCTTCGTCTTCATCATCTGAATTAAGTCCTAATATTTCAACATCTGAATCATCTTCGTCATCATCGTCATCATCGTCATCTGAATCATCGTCTGAATTATCACTATCTTTTGATTTATCTTCATCTTCTTCATTATCATTGTTTTCTTCTTCGTCACCTTCTTCATCATCACTTATTTTTTCTTCTTCATCAGCTTCTTCTTCTTTAGGTTCAGTTGATTGTTTTAAATCTTCATATCTTGTCTTATCAATTGCGAAATCAACAGCAACTTCTCTACCATGGATTTTTAAACCTTGTGATTCTTTTACCACTCTTTCAGCAATAGAATGTTTAGTCATAGTAACAAAACCAAAACCAGTCATTCTGCCACCCTTCTTTCTTGGAATGTGAACATCTTTAACAATACCCCATTTTTTAAATACATCTTTTAAATCTTCAGGTGTACGTACAGACCATGGTAAATTTCTAACAATTAATCTTGCAGTTTTTTGTAAAGATTTAATTTCTGGTTTAATTTCGAATTTTGATTTTTTAACTGAATCAATATTAGTTTCTTTACGATCTCTTCTCTTTGCTATATCGACTCTTAATAGTTTACTTTTAAATTTTGTTTTTTTGGAACTTTGTAAAGCAGTTAAAGCATCTTCATCAGTTGCAAATGAAACAAAACCAAAACCTCTACTTTTCTTTTCGTTATCTAAGACAATAACTGCATGTCTAACAGGCGCAAAATCGGAGAAAAATTCAGATAACGATTCATCAGTTGCATCTAACGGTATAGCACGAACAAAAATAGTTCTTCTATCTAAATTTGAATCTTGTACTGAAGAACCAGTTGAAGCTGGAACAGTTTCAGTTTCAGTTTCAGTTACTTGTACTGGAGCTGGGGATAAAACTTCTTCTGAATCAGACATAGTTTTAATAACCTAGCTTGGTATTAATAATACAATTTAATTGATCAAAAGAAAGGTTTATTAAAAAATATTAACCCATAAAAATTTCAAATAAAAAAAATATTTTTTTTAATAAATTTTTTTTTATCTTGCATGAAAAATTTACCCGGGCGAAGATTTTATTTTAGTTTTTTGTTTTCTTTGTATTATTAGTTCTTAAGGGTTTCTGAAAAGAATAATGATGAAAACACAAGGCGTTAATATTATCATAATTACAAGGACAAAGGATTCAATTATTGTTTTTAAATAATTATGTGTTTTATTGCAATTACAATTATATGGTAAATTAAATTAAACTAAATTAAATGTAGCCCCCACGCGAACCGATTTCAAGTTGTAAAAAGTTTGATTTCAGATTATATAATGTGGGCATGTATGATCTCCTTCCAGCCATTTGTGCCGATACCAGATAGAGGAAATGCTGGCGAAGCTGGTAATCCGGAAGTGACAGTTTTAAATATAAAGAAAGGAGGAAAAAAAGAAAAAAAAGAAAAACACAAGAAAAGAAGTGATGTCTAAAAAGTTAAAAAATTTATTTGAAAATTTTTTTGATTATGTTTCTTAGAATTTAATGGTGTTTAGATGTTTTGGGCTTTATTTTTTGACTTTCTAATTTATTCTATTAAGCAAGTTTTATCATTCTTTTTTTATGTCTTTATTACTATTGATTATACTAATACTAAACATATTAAAACACAATGTCTACAATTACTTTTGTTACAGGTATGTTGAAATTTAAAAAAAATATTCCAATTTTTCCTCTTTTTATACTAACTTTTTATAAATCATTTTTTATTTTTTAGGAAATGCTAATAAACTTAGAGAAGTAGTTTCTATTTTATCTAAAGGAAATGCCGATGGTTCTTCAAGAGTTGGTAAATTTGAAATTAATAATGCTAAAATTGATTTAGATGAAGTTCAAGGTACAATTGAAGAAGTTACAATTCATAAAGCTAAAAGTGCAGCTGAAATAATGAAAGGTCCTGTTTTAGTTGAAGATACATGTTTAGGATTTCATGCATATAACGATTTACCAGGTCCATATATTAAATGGTTTTTACAATCTGTTGGATTAGAAGGTTTAAATAAAATGCTTTATGCATTTGATGATAAATCTGCTGATGCTATAACAACTTTTGGTTATTGTGAAGGTCCAGGTAAAGAAGTTTTATTATTTAAAGGTGTTACTGAAGGTACTATTGTTCCAAGTAGAGGTCCAACTGATTTTGGTTGGGATTCAGTTTTTGAACCAAAAGGTTTTGATACGACATATGCTGAAATGAAAGGTGATGCTAAGAATAAAATAAGTCATAGATCAAAAGCATTAGCTAAATTAAAAGAATTCTTAAGTTCCCAAGTATAAAATTATATATATACATAATATAATAAACGTAATAATAAATACACAGTCTAAGCACCTGTTTCATTTGAAACACCATCTGGATGTTCAGATACCCAATTTTCAATCCATTGAGTAATTCTATTAACATTTTCATCTAATGAATCAATATCTTCACTATTTAATTCTATTACAATATTTTCATCATAATTATCAATTGCTTCTTGATATAAAACTTGCATGATTTCAGCTTCAACATTTTCTGATATTTTAGATTGTTTATAACCTCTTTTTTCTAATCTATCATATAATACAGTATTATTACATCTTAATACAATTACTAAATCAATCCATCTTTCAGGAAAGATTTCACAACAATGCCAATCTATTATAGCACCACCTTTTTCTACAATTGGTTCTAAAGCATCTAGAAGCTTATCTTCATCTACTATAGAAGAATCTCTTTCTTCATCAAAACTTTCAATACAATTATTTTTTTTGGCAAAATCACTTACTGCAATATGATTTAAACCTTTATATGAAGATTCAAGTTGTTCTGAATGTGAAGTTTTACCACAACCTGGGGTACCTGTAACAATAATATTAGGAAGTAATCTTCTACTCATTATGGTATATGCTTTTCTATTTTTATTTAAGTTGTTAGCTATGTAGTAATAAAAAAATTGGTTCTTACATATAAAATCATGTATTTAGTTTAAAATAATTTTTTTAAAGTTTTTCTCTTAGAGAGAGAAAAGTTACCCTGTGAGAATTTGAGAAAGATAAAATTGAAGAGACCATCCAAAATTAGAGAGAGACAAATATATTGAAATTAAAAGCTGAACTGATATACATGGATAATCAATCAATCAATAGATAAATAACAATATATTCAGCAATCACAGACTTCGTAATACTATAATACAATGTGTATGTAATAATAATAGTGTATCTTAATTAAAAATATTTATTGATTCAATACTCTCAATTATTTTTCTCTCTATTATAACTTAAAAAATTCATTACTAACTAACAATTTAACGATATATATTAGCTGCTTGGGGAAATATGCCAAATGATACAGGTGGATTATCTTATAACCTTGCTGCAGCATTATCTAATAATCAACCTCCGATGTCAAATCAACCAAATGTTGGTGCTGATCAATTCCCAGTATTAGGTCAATCAGGTACTACAAGTAGACAACAATCTCAACCTCCACAAGAACGTCAAGCATCAAATGCTGCAGCTGCAGCATCAATCTTATTAAGTACTCTTCAACAAAATGGAAACACAGCACCTGAAAATCTTAATACAGATATAGATAATAACAATAATAATAGTAATAATAAAGATGTAACATCCAATGGAGGTTTATTAAAGATCTCATCATTAAATATACTACCTCCAGGTTTTGAATCACAACAACAACAACAACCATCTGCAAATATAACTGAACCAACAGAAAAAAAACAAAATGGTGAACCAGAAAAGGAAAAAACTGATATTGATAAATATGGATTAAATGGATTGCTTGATTTATTAAAAAATGAATCATCTGAACAAAATGTTGTTGCAATGGGTACTGATTTAAATCTTTTAGGTTTAGATATGACTCAAAAAAATGTAGATACTAAAATTTCAAAGACATTTGCATCACCATGGCTTGAAACAAGTAGATCTGAAGTTACACCATTATTTAATGTTCCAACATCATTTAATGTTGATTCAAAAGATTTAGGTAATTTAGAAAGTATGTTACCCTCTTTCACAGATGAAAACTTATTCTTTATATTTTATTCTAAACCAAGAGATGTTTTACAAGATTTAGTAACAAAAGAGTTAAATAATAGATCTTGGAGATTTCATAAGGATCTTCAAGTTTGGGTAACTAAAGATAATTCAAGTGAAATCACAGCAAGTGTTCCAGGAGGAGAACAACGTTCATATATTTTCTTTGATCCAACATCATGGGACTATGTCACAAAAGAATTCATGTTATATTATGATTCAGTACTTTAGTTGAACAAAATAAAATAAAAAAAATTCTAATCAAACATTGTTTGATGATTTTTAAAGAAAGCAAGAATTTTTCTTTGATATATATAATTATTCAAACATTTTCACGAAAATCTGTACATTAATTTAATTTAATATAATAATAGTAAATAAAACGAAGACCCTTAAGTAAAAAACAGTAAAATACTAACAACATCTAACAACTAAATACAACATACAAAACGATCGGAATTTTAGGGATTTAGCCGCTTAAATTAAAAAGCAAATATTAAAAAAATTCAAATTGCCGCTAAGAAAAAAAATTAAGGGGACTTTTATCAAATAAAGATTGACTCTTTACATACTTAATTTACTAACTAATATCAGAAGATTTTATTATTATTAAAGAAAAAAATTTTATGCACATTAAGCAAAGCGTGTATAATATTACTTTCTGAAAAAAGTCGTTTTTGTATACACACTTTATAAAGGTGATATGAGCCACTCCGAAAAGTTGAAATTAAAAAAAGATAAAAATGTTAATATACCAGAAAATTCAAATAATCTTAAATCTGTGACTATTCAATTTCCGAATATTCCTCCAAGCGGGTTAATTAATATTAAAGTACAGAAGATGTCTGATGCTGGATTAATATCAGATATAGGTAATAATAATCATGATAATGATCAAGGAAATAAAAGGAGATCCAAGTCCGGTTGTATTACATGTAAATTAAGAAAGAAAAGATGTGATGAAGTTAAACCAACATGTGGAGATTGTGTACGGCTTAAAAGACAATGTGTTTACATAGATGATTCAATGTCACTCGAGGAGCAACATGAATTGAAGACAAAGATGGCTAAAGTTGAAGAAAATAGCAAGGCTAGAAAGAGGAAACCAAAGGATAAATCAATAAATACTAAAAGTACCTCATCATCCGATAATAATAATAATAAAATTAATGAGAAACACAAAAATGATATTAATGAAAATTCGACACAGAATCAAAAGAAACGTAAAGCTGATAATAATAATAATAGTAATAAACAAGTTAAATTTACTTCTAATACAAAATCACATAAAGTTCAAGTAGATTCAAATCAATTACAAACTAATAATAATAATAATAATAATAATAATAATAATAATAATGACACAGAAAATAATAAGATTATATTTAATCCTTTAGCATTCGATTTAATGGGTGCTTATTCGCCAAATTATGCTTCGCCAGCATATACAAACTTCGCCGATATTAATGACTTTCAAAATTATGGTTTACCATCAACAACAGGAACTCCAAATACGAACAATAATAATAATAACAACAACAATAATAATTTAACCGGCGTCAATACTACTACTACCACAAATAATAATAATAATAATAATAATAATAAATATTCTGTGGCAAATACCGGAATGGGAAGACAATTAAGTTTTAATAATAATAATAATAATCCATATAATTCAAACATTGGTTCATCTTCTAATATATCGATAATAACGAATATTAACAATCCTCCTTCTCATAATCATCATCACAATCATCACAATCATACAGAACAACATGGTCATCATCATAATCATCAAATAGATTTACAACAAAATCAAAATAATAATTATTCACCTAATTCAATATCTTATCAATCTGCTGATGTTCAAAGACTACAATATCCTAAACAACCAGGTACATTTGATATTCATTCATTACCATGGGAAAATTCAACTAATTTAATGAATGCACTTGGAAGTCCTAATATTATTAATAAAAATAAATCAGTTTCAAGATACAATACACCACCTGTACATTCATCTTTAGTTAATCATAATCATAATAATCATCCTGATAATAATAATAATAATAATAATAATAATAATAATAACAATTATAATCATAATCATTATGATAATGATGATAGATATACTCCATTAAGTGAAATTTTTTCACCAGGATTTTCTAAAGTATTTCAAGAACATTTACAAGCTTTAGAAGAAGATCCATTAGATGATAATAATATTTCATTAGAAAATAGCACATCACCTGTAGTTATGTCTAGAATGAATAGCAATGGTTTAAATAGAAAAAATAGTGTTGCAAGTATAGGTAGTTTATTAAATACTTATGAAGATAATGTTAAGAAAGAAGTATTAGATAATCTTACAGAAGTATTTGAATTTAAACCACATTCATCAAAACTTGAAGAATTAGATGATGAAAATATTCCATTAGATACATCAACAACACCAGATATGGTTACAGCATCTGAAAATTTAACAGCTTATGAAAAATATTTACAAAAACAACAATTTAATAATCCAAAGATTTATGTTAATCCATCAATTGTTAGATCATCACCATTAGCTTCATTATCACCAATTGGAATTCGTTTATATGAATATTATAGAGATAATTTAAGTCATAGAATTTCAACTTTACCAAATGAACAAAATAATTATTTAACAACTATATTACCAATGGCTCATATTGATTGTGGTGTATTATATGGTGTTATTGCACTTGGTGCATTTCATTTAGGTGGTGGTAAGATGGAAAAATATGGTAATTATTTTTTACAAAATGCAATTAAACATTTTCAAAAAAATCCTGTTTTAGAAGATGAAAAAAATCCTGATTTTTATAAAGATGTTAGAGATGATAAAATAACTTATATTGATGATAGTAATAATACAAGTCCACTTGAAGATCTTGGAGGTTCAGCTTCAGGATCTACTTCATCGACATCACCTGAAAATAGCAATGATCCAATTGCATCATCATTAACATCAGAAAATGTTAAATCTTTTACATCAGCTTTATCACAAAAAGATCAATCAAATATTAGATTAGCAAGTTATTTAATTTTATGTGCTGTTGAAATTTGTCGTGGTGATGTTAGTAAATGGGTTAAATATCTTGAATATGGCGCTAAATTAATTGAAAATAGTGGTGGTTTAACTAATTTTAATGAAAGTAAAGATGAACAATTTTTGGTGGCAAGTTATGCATATCATGATATGCAAGCTGCAACAACAATTCATAATGATGGTCATGATGGTTTACATTTTAATTTTTCAAAATATGAAGAATTATGGTCACAACAAACTGAATCTGGTTTAGATTCATTACATGGTTTATCATCAAAAATTTTTAAAATTATTACAGAAATTAATATATTAGCAATGGAATCAAGAATTAGTTTGAGAAAAGTTGGAACTTCATTAAGTGATAATTATTTTATGAATGATAATAATAAAGATGATGACAGTGAATTATCATCATCGTCAGAAGATGAAGAAGTTTTAAAAGATAATATTTCAGTTGATAATGTTGTTGATAAGAAAAAGAAAAGAAGAAATAGTAATAATACAGCAAATAGTGAAGATGTTGAAACAACAGATGAATTATCACCATTAGACAATGCAAGTAATACAGCAAGTGTTGATAGTAAAGTTTCATCATCATCAGAATGGTTGAAAAATCAAGTTCAAAATCAAACTAGAGAACAAGCTGAAGCAAATAATGAATATCAAACAAGATTTGAAGTATTAGATGTTATTATGACAAAAGTTAATACTTTAGAAAAAAGATTAAATGAAGTTAAACCTGATGAATCTCAATTATCAAATTTATCAATTCGTGATATTGAATTACAATTAACTGCATTTGAATGTTTTCAATTAACTGCAAAAGTTCATTTACGTCAATCAATTATGAAAATGAATTCGTCATCAATTTCAACACAACATTTATTAGCTCAATTAATTAGATGTTTAGATATTTTATTAGGATCTCCAATTGAAAGTTGTCTTTGTTTTCCAATGTTTATTGCTGGTATGAATTGTATTAGTAAAAAAGATAGAAAGACAATGAAGAAAAGATTTAATGAATTTATTAAAAGATATAGATGGAAAAATGTCTTAAGAGCTAAGATTGTAATGAAAGAAGTTTGGAAAAGAGATTCAAATGGTAATAAATGTGTTGATTGGTTTGAAATTGTTAGAAAATTAGGATGGGATTTAAGTTTTGCATAAGTTAAAAGTAAAACTATTTTGTATGTATTATTACTATTATATACAAAAAATAAAGTTATTTATATAATACGAATATATTGTATGGAATATATATAAGGTTTCATAATCATCATAAACGTAAATCGAAAAAATAACAAATAAATAAATAAATGAAATAAATAAATAAGATACAGAGGGATGTGAATATATTTTGATTTTAAATCAATTAAAGTCAAAGAGATTCAGAATTACCAGTACGTTGTAATCTAATTCTAATTTGATCAATAACAAATTTAAGACCCATTCTTGATTTTTTTAAATTTTCACCAAATTTTGAAAAAGACCATTGTTCAATTTTATCTTTAATTCCCCAATATTTAAAACCTGATGAAAATGTAACTTTAACTAATGATTTAGTTAATTTATTTAATTCATCGTATTCAAATTTATTGAATTCTTCAACTCTTATAATTTTTTTATGTTCTAAATTACTTTGATAAGTCTTCATAGTTTTATTAACTGGATCAACAATTGTCTTTTCAATAATCAATGATGTAGAAATCTTACCTAAGAAAGGCTTGACCCATTGTGGTAATCTACCAGTCTTAACGATTAATTTAGTTTGATGAAGTTTGCCTTCAGAATCAATAAATTTTTCAATTGTATCACTTGATAAAACATGTTTTGCATAAGGGTTTGGATATCTATTGAAATATGCTAGCGTTACTGTTTCGAAATCATCTGAAAATGTATGTTGATTAGTGTAATGTAATACCATTATGTTGATTATTTATGTATATGAAAGAATTAAGTTAGATATATGGATGGATGGAAATAGGAATTAAGTTATTGGAAAGACAAAAAAAAAATGATTGAAATTTTTATTTTATACTATGATATATGTGTTTTTTAAAAAAGAATGAAAATAATACGCGGGATATATATAATGTATACGAAATATGTGAATAAAGTTATAAGTTTTCTTAATATGTATTGATAATAAATTGTTTTATTGAATGATTAAATTATAATTTAGTGGAGATGGAGATTGAAAAAAAAAAGTACCGTCAAAAAATTATTTTAAAGTGTGATGACTTTTTCCTTGATAAATTTCGGCTTTGGGGATTTGATGGTGTTTGGATGTTTTGTGTAATTGTTTGATTTTATTAATGTATTTCTGTATTTTCTATCTTATTACTACTATAATTTTGTAAGTTTTGATTTATAATTATATTAACTGTTTATTTAGTTGAAAACAATTTAAAAAAATTAAATAAAATATATAGTTATCTAATAAATTATAAGTTTACTAATCAATTAATAAACGCTGTGATTGGACGGAGTTGGTTTCAGGTGTGTTTTAGAAATTTTTTGATTCCGAAAAATTGTTCTCAATATGTGCACGTGATCCACACGTGATCATATACTTATTCCTATTTAATTAATTATACTTTGAAACATCACAAGATTCTAATGAATCTGAATATTTTAAATCAATTTTTTCTCTAATTTTATCTAAAATTTTAAAAAGTGTCAACATATCTTGTAATGGATGAATACTACTTTCTAATTTACCTGATTTAATATTAATTGCAACATCATCAGCTTCAAATATAAAATTATTTTTTAATGGTATACGATGTGGAGCATAACTACTATAACTTTCAATTTCTTCACCTGGAAATGATAAAATTTTATAAGATGAAGGACAACATGTATGATCAATTTCAATTCTACCTTTTGTACCTTCTAATGTAACAGATTTACCTGTATTACCACTTAAAAATTGTCCAGAACATGAAGAAATTGCTAATCTATCACCATAATTTAAAATCATTGCAGTGGAAACATCAACTCCTGTATTTGCTTTTATACATGATGCATTAATTTCAGGTAATTCAGTTGAACCTTTTTGAAAAAATTCTAAAACCCAAGTTAAAGAATAAATTCCTAAATCTAATAATAATCCGCCAGCTAAATCCATATCATAAATTTTAGAAAAATCTGACTTTGATTGATCAAAATCAAAACTTAAATCTGATCTAATTCTTTTTAAATCACCAATTAAATCTAATTTATTTTCATTTCTTAATTTTGTAATAATTGGATTAAATCTTAACCATAAAGGTTCCATTAGAAATAATTTTTTTTCTTTTGCAAAATTAATTAAAAATTCAGCTTGTTTTGAATTAATGCAAAATGGTTTTTCAACAACAACGTTATAACCTTGTTTTAAACCGTAATAACATAATTCAAAATGATTTAAATTTGTAGTAGCAATATATAATACATCAATATTCGGATTTACTTTATCATCTTCAATTAAATCCGAATATTTACCAAAAGTTTTACAATTATTATTACCGTTTGGAAATAATTGATTTTTTAAAGATTCAGCTGATTTAACACTTGAACTTGAAGCAATTGCTACTAAATTATGTTTAATATATTGATTATTTGAATCTTTAATTCTTAATTCATCTTGAGTATTTAAAATATCTTCAAAGAAAACTTTTGCAATTCTACCTGGTCCAAATACAGCCCAATTAAGCGATGTCATTATAGGTATTATGGTTATAGATTATAGATTACTAAGAGAAACGCACACACAAGAGTGAAAATAAAATAGAAGTAAGTGGCAAAATACAAGAGTTTAAATATGCTTATCAATTTGCGTGAATAAAAAAATAAACTATTTATTTAGGCATAAAGATATAATATAGACCCTTATTTATTTTGAACGCGGTGGGGGTTAAATAAAAAGTAATGTATGAGCCTGACACAAATGGTGGGGAGCGAGGGGGGAGGAAATCAATGGTGTACGGATTAATATATATGGCGTGAGGTGTGGTTAAAGTAATGTAAAGTAAAGTAAAAGATTAAAGAACACCTCGTATAAAAATGGACGATACTAATTAACTAATAGACATAAGATATATTTAAAAAAACAGGAATATATAATAATATGATATACTTCAAAAGGTGCGTATAGAATATAGTTTAACAGATTTTCAATGTTTTCTTCATCCAAATTAAATTAAATCAATTAAAATGTCTGATCAAAGAACAAAACAGATAGACCTATAAATCATCATTTTATTAGACAACAATTTCAAACCAAGAATATTAGATTGTAATATATTAGAACAAATATAAATATAACAGATATATTTACAAAGTATTTAGATAATTTAATATTTTAATATTACTTCAAAGAACTGTGGTGATAATAAAATATAATAAATGAAATTAATGAAATACAAAATTAAATGTGTAAATATAATACACTATAAATACAAAATAATACTAATTGGTTTTATTTCATTAATATAGTCATTCACAAAACTTCAGAGAGTTAATTAAATGTTTTAGAATCACGGATTAGAAATATATACATATATACATACGAGATGATGCGTATAGAATATACATTTCTCTTAAAAAAAACTTTAAAAAACTATAAAAATGGCACAGCCGCATAGTAAAAAGCAAAGCAAAAATAAAAGCAGAGAGACACACCTTACACCTTGCACCCCTTGGCTCTAACAATTTGACTCCTATACTAACAGGTAACACTGCCTTTAAACAGACACTTATCGGTCAGCGGAAAAACCAATCTCCAGTATAATACGCCTATAATAATCTATTTGATCTATAATGATAATAATAATATGTTATTTATCTAATGATCTATTTATCTATTTAAATAATATAGTGTATACAACCGAGCTACCGATGATCCAAGAATTCAAGAATTCAAGAAAATAATAATATCACGTAAGACCCTAAGTCGCACCCGGCAAACAAGACCCTTTCCCTTTATACCAAGAGCATAACATAACATAATATACCAATCACAGTATAATAAAATTTATCGGACATTACGCGTTCCACAGATTTTAAAGGACTTTACAAGAAAAAAAAACTCCACACAAATTTTAAACTTACACGCTTTTTTCTCTCCTTTTTTCCCTTTTCCCCCCTTTGTTTTTCTCTATTATTTCCCTTTGTTCTATCAAATTATATTAATTCCTTTTTAAATTAACTACTTCCTCTACTACCGTTATTGCCATCTGACCCTTAACTTAAATTGTCTGAAGATTTTTTTTTTACCTATTAATTTTTTAAAAAAAGAAAAAAATTTTATTTTACCTTTAAATTTTTTTTTTAAACTTTTTTCCTTTGCGCAATCTCTCTCTCCCTTTTAAACTTACACGTCCCTACTTCTTTCTTCTTCCCTTTACTCTCTTCTTTCTTCTTCTTCTCTCTATATTATATCATATCATATCATATCATATATAAAGTCATCCCCTACTACTACACTACTATAGATACTCAGTCACTCTATCTAATCAATCAAAACAAAAATGGCTGTCAAAATCCCACAAAGTGAAATCATCCCAAATAAAACCGATATCGGTGCCTTAGCTAATAGAATCAATAAAGAAACTAGAGGTTTACATGATAAAATTGATAAATTAGTTACTTTAAAATTCGCCTTAGCTGTTAGAGACCCAAAAATTTATAGACAAGGTATTCAATTATTTTATCATATTTTTAGTGCTGTTGAAGATTGTTTAAGTTATGAAATTCAAAATAAAAATTCAAAATATTCAAGTATGCTTAAAGAGATTTATATGCCAGTTATATTAAGAAGAGCTAATTTATATCAAGATTTAATGTTTTATTATGATAATCAACCAGAAAAATTTTCTAAACCAATTTTAGAAAAACAAATTGAATTTACTAATCATATTAGAAAAGTTACAAAAGATAAACCTTATTTATTATTAGCTTATATGCATGTTTTATATCTTGCTTTATTTGCAGGTGGTAAATTAATAAAATCACAAGTTGTTAGATCTTTAAGATTATTTCCTCAAGTTGAAGGTAAAAAACATGAAGAAGTTATTGAAGGTGCAACTAATTTTTATAGATTTGATTATGAAGATAATGAAACTTTAAGAATTGTATATAAAAAGAATTATGAATTACAAACAAGAAATTTCTTAACTGAAACTGAAAAATTAGAAATTATAGAGGAATCTAAATATATATTTGATATGAATGCTGTTTGTATTAAAGAAATTGAAAATCATAACATTAAAAGATTAAGATCAAAATTTTCTTATCAAATTTTCACAAAAGGTTATTATGTTGTAATTGCAACTTTAATGTTGATGGTTTTATATGTTACAAGACGTTTAATAAATTCTTTAATATAAGTACAAAGAAAATATTAAAATATTAAAATATTAAAAAATAAACCAAAAAAAAAAACATTCATACATACTTTCTTTTCTCCATTCGTTTCCATTTTATTATTATATTATATTATATTATAATTTACATACTTGCTTATATTGTTTTTATTCAATCTAAATTATCTCCTTATATATATCTTAAATATAATAAGAGAGGTAATAATGTTTCATTTCATTTTTTATGTCTCTTGCCATTAATTAATTATTATTATTATTATCATCATTTATTTGTCTGTTTCTTTTTGTTTTTTTTAATTTTAATCATTACTATTATTATATATATAATTTATATTATCATCATTATCATTATTGTTATTATCATTTTAACTTCTCTAGTCATATTCATTTAGGTGTTTGTGTATTTTCATTTTCTTTTTATTCTTTTTTTGTCGTTTTTTGTCGTTTTTATTTATCATCATTGTTATTTATTTTAATTTAATTTATTATCTTTTATTATTAGATTTACGATTTTCCTCATAACTAAAAAGAAATTTTACAGAAGTAATAAGTTAATATTAATATTAATATTAATATTAATGTTTTATTTTTTTTGTCATTTATATATGTTATAATGTAAATTTATATGTACAAGTTTATTAAAAACTAATAAATAAACAAACCGAAATTCATCATTTACCAATCTTAATCTTTAATGCTCTTTGTGCTTTTCTTCTCTTTCTTAATTTATGTTTCTTCATCTTTAATCTTCTCTTTCTTAAAACTGAAGTTAATATCATTGAATTTTCTTCTTTTAATTCTTCATTTATTGGTTCATCGATGAATTTATTGTTAGTGTTATTAATAATTTGTGATAAAATAGATGAATTTAAATTGTTGCTTAATAATTCATTCTTGTTGTTGTAATGTAATGATGATGATATGCTAGTATTATTATTATTATTAAGATTGAAAAATGTTGATGAATATGATGATAATGTTGTTGATGAATGAGTTAAACAACTTGCAAATCTTTTGCTTAATTGTGGAACAATCCCTATAGATCTCCTCAACATTGTTATTATTGTATATGTATATATGTACTGGAGGAGAAGAGAGGTGATAATAATAATAATATGTCTTTCTTTTATTATTATTGTCAAATCAAACTTACTATGTGTGTCTCTCTTTCTTAAATTTTCCACCATCAACTTTTTTTTTCTCTCTCTGTTTTTATTGACCCGCGATTCTGTCATTTCTATAATATGTCTTATATGAGTATGTATTTCTGTATGGTACATGTTTTAAAGAAAATAATATATTGTTGTATTTATTTATTTATATATAGTAATGTATATATATCAATGTATATATATAGAAAGAGCAGTACCCCGTACTATGATTGTCACTATCAATCACCTCCCAAAAAGAAAAAGAAAAAAATAATATATTGTATATATGATATAGTTGCTTTTTGATAATTTTTTTTGTTTGTAATATATAAAAAAAGCACAAACAAAAATCCTAGTAATAATAATAAAAAGAAGTTTTAACCCATCCCCCAAGTAAAAGAAGCCAAAAAAAAATGGTTATTTCCAATGAAAATAAAAAATAGTAAATCCGTAAAGAATTGTTAAATGAAAAAAAGATGAAATGAAAATGAATGCAAAAATTTAAATGATAATAATAATTAATTTTAATCAAATATAAATCCATTATCATCATGATCATCATCCTCTTCTTCCTTATCATTCATCGAAACGTCTTCATTACCATTAGTTTCATCAACAATAATATCAACTACATCAAATCCATCTTTTCCATCATCTAATAAAATTTTATTACTTTTATTTGATTCATCATTAGCAACAACTAAAGTATATGACCACCTATTACCTAATGAATATGAATCTTCATGATTCCATGAAAATCCTTCACTTTCACTAAGTGATAATGAAAATGATGGTATTCTTTTTGATTTATCATAACTATTATATGAACTTGATTCAAATTCATTACCATTATCAATTTCATCTTCATTATAATATGAATATGATCTTAATTCACGAATATTTAATTTATCATTTGATTTAATACTTTCTGAAACAAAAGATTTTCTTCTATCCCAAGGTAATGTATTTGTATTAAATGATGATCTTCTTCTTCTCATTTTAATCATATCTTGACTCATTTTTCTTGTATGTGATGATTTAGGAATTGATAATGATGAAGTTCTATCATTATTAGTTTTAGATGAAGGACTATTGACTGAAAATGTACTTGGATTTGTCATTGTTGGTGTTGTATTATTATTAGATAATTTATCGGGTAATGAGGATGATATAGATGATGAGGATGAAGAAGGAGACGTTGATGAAGATGAAGATTTGGTTCTTGATCTAAGTGAATAATTAGATTTGAATGTTATTCCAGAAGAAACCATGATGAATTAATAATGGGGAATAATCAACTTAAAGAAAACAAAAAGAGTGAAAGTTAAACAGTGCTTTTCTTATTTTATGATATAGACTATAGTGTGGAGAGGAGAGGCTAATCTTAATTAAAATAATAAATAAAAATTGAATATATGTCTCTCACTTAATAGGGTAAAGGAGACTGTGTTTGAAGTATGTATAATGTATTGTCTTAATTATATATTTTGTCAAAAAGAAATAACAAAACAAAACCCGTTCATCTATCTATCAAAATAAAGAAACCTGTCAGACAACCTATTTACTCTCAAAATAGATAAAAGTTGCTTGCTTGTAAATTTTTGAGTCATAAACGTAAATTGATTTTAAACTCACTCGCACTACTTTCTTGTTATCCGATTCCGATAAGGAGGAATTACACCGCCGTGTTATGTTTTCTCTTGTTTAATTATAACAACACATGAAATTGTACCTTGCATATATACATGAAATTATAACAGCA
Source organism: Wenyingozyma suzukii (assembly GCA_030568155.1). NCBI lineage: Eukaryota > Fungi > Ascomycota > Pichiomycetes > Pichiales > Pichiaceae > Wenyingozyma > Wenyingozyma suzukii. Next base: position 48,730 of record JAJLTK010000011.1, on the reverse strand, counting down.
ACACTAATGAAATTTTACTTATGAATTAATCCAATAACTACAAATATAAGAACACGGAAATAGCTCATTATATAGAAACTATTGTGTTTTTATTTTTAAAATGCCATATCGATCCGTCTTCCACGAGTCCCACGGTATAAAATTTAAAATAATTTTATACCACGAGCAATTTCTCTGAAAATATATCGCGAGATATTGTTCAATAATAAAAGCGAAAAAAATCGAAAAAAAAAAACACTTCAAGGACTAACTTCTAACTAACTTAATACAACAAAATATACTCTTTTTAGGATACATAACAACATATTTAAAGCAAATAGTATCCATATAAGCCTCTCTTTTTTTTATGATATAAGCCCACCCAAGCCAATTGACGCATAACAAGATAAAATAGGAAATTTATGGGTTTAACTCCATTAAAATCCGAATAACTTTAAAAACATTAAAGTTTATCTATGATTTAATATGATATCATTAACAATGAACTAATGTCAAAGGCGTATTTGCCGAATCACGCAGGGACCTTAGATATCAGTTTATTTTGTCCAACCCTGCGTTAACTATACTGCATTAGGGTTTGTTTTATTCTATGAAAGGGTTCTAAAGGGTCAAAAGAGCGGAACGTCAACGACAAATTTCCTAATCGGGTAGTTCATCTACACGGCATGTAACATTCATGATATGATTATAGCTTATGATAGGTGAAAATTCCATTACAGAGTCTATATAGAGTCAATAAACACACTAGAGGAGTCTCATTAGAGTCAATAATCATGTATGTTTCATGGTTTTATATACAAAAAGGGGTTCTAAAAAAATATCTAAAATAAAAAAAATAAAAAAATATTAAAAATGAGTTGAAGAATGTAACATTGTTATTTTGTAACATTATATCATTCAATTATTCAATTCAAAGAAAAAAAATGTGAAATTATTCAATCCACAATAATACCTATTGGAGATACACCAACTAAACATTCAATTGAGTTATATCAAATACAAATGCCGAAAATATTAACTACATAATGTAAGCCCATTCTCATACATTAGTAATAGGACGTGCAACTTGTTTAGCCGTATGATTGTCATTCATATCTTTTTTTCTATTTGTGGAACTTATCTTGAATTGTTATTGTGGAGCTTATCTATTGTTATTCGATAGATACGACTCCACTTGCCTTATGAAAAAGAAAACGAAATGCAAATGATATAAGTTCTACTAATATTCCCCGTGGCGTTTAATTTTTTAAAAGTGTTTCTTGATGTAGCATATTTCTGATTTTATTTCTTTTGTTTCAATTATAACTTCTATTACTGATTTTACTTTGTCTTGAAAATGGAAAAGACGGACTTAGAAGAAACAAATAAACAATCTGCTTCTTCATTAGTTGAAGAAGTTCCATCTTCTTATATTGTTACGGATGAAATTGATGAAATTGCAGATGCCGATGACGTTGCCGCAAAATATCTTCCATTAATTAAAGATGGTTATACTGAAGCTGAAAGAAGAAAAGCAACATGGAAAGTTGATTTAAATTTAATTCCATTTCTTTGGTTAAACATTTCAATTGCTGCAATGGATAAGACATTGCAATCCACTGGTGCTTTATATGATCTTCGGGAAGATTTAGGTTTACATGGTACTCAATATTCATGGGTTGGTTCATCTTTTTATTTTGGTTACTTAATCTTTGCATTCCCTGCTGGTAGATTATTACAAAAATTCCCAATTATTGCTGTTGGTGCTGCTGGTTATTTTATTTGGGGTTTTATTCTTATTGGTGCTGGTTACTGTAAGAATTTTGCTTCAATGATTGTTACAAGAGTTTTACTTGGTGCTTTAGAATCACCAATGGTTGCTATTAATTTACTTATTATCGTTTCCTTTTATACTAGAGAACAACAACCTTTAAGAACTGGTTTAATGTATACTGGGTTTTCACATATGTTTACTGGTCCTATTGGTTATGCTGTTGGATTTTATACTAATGAATGGTATCATCCATGGAGATTATTATATTGGATTGTTGGTGCTATGTCAGTTTCTTGGGGTATCATTATGTTCTTTATCTTACCATCATCACCTGCAACTTGTAGATTATTAACAGAAAGAGAAAAAGCAATTATTTTCCATCAAGTTAAAAAAAATCAAACTGGTGTTAAAAATACTACATGGAAATGGGAGCAATTTAAAGAAGCTTTATGGGATAAAAAAGTTTGGGTTATGTTTTGGTTTCAAATTTTTTCATCAATTCCAAATGGTGGTTTAACAAATTTTGCAAGTTTAATTACAAAAGGTTTAGGTTGGACTTCAAAAGAAACAACTTTATTAGGTATTGTTGATGGTGTTATGCAAACTGCTTCTTCGTATATTACAACTTTTGCAATTTATTTCCTTGAAAAGAAATGGCCAAGGAAACAAGTAAGAGGTATAGTTATGATTTCAATTTTAATTCCATCTTTAATTGCAGCAATTTGCCTTTATGCACTTCCATTCAGTAATGATACTGGACGTTTAATTTCATTATATTTTTCATTCTTCTATTTGGGTCCATATATTGCTTCATTAACTTTAATTCAAGCAAATACTGCTGGTTATACAAAGAAAGTTACATGTAATGCAATCTATTTCATTGCTTATTCAGTTTCAAATATTATTGGTCCTCAATTTTTTAAATCAGAACAAGCACCAAAATATCCATTAGGTATTGGTGCAATTTTTGCTTCATATGGTTTAACAATTATTGCATTATTAATTTATATGTATTTATGTTATAGGGATAATAAGCAACGTGAAGAAAAAGATCCAAATGGTGGACTTATACATGATGATACTGATTTTAAAGATATGACTGATCTTGAAAATATCCATTTCCGTTATAAATGGTGAGTTTCGTGTTTTTTTCCCCGTATTTTTTTTTAGTTTTATTTGATCTCTTGGTATTTTGATTACACGAGTGATTTATGTGAGTGTGTTTCAGTTTTTACTTTTATTATTGTTTCAGTTTTTAAGATTATAACTATATAATTTTATTTTCTATAATATAAAGATATTTTTATTACATTAACTCTATTAATTAATTCTTTAGTAAAATTATCTATCAAAATAAGGTTTTAAAAAACTTGAAACCAAACCTCATTTACCTTTTGAGCGCTAAGTTAATCTAAGAAGAAAATAATCTTGAAATGGAAGGATGTAGCGAATGGTCTAAATTACTACTAAATTTAAAGTAATAACTTAACGTATATACTTTTACATGAAATACAAGAATATAATTCATTATTACAATAATAAAATTAAAATTAAGTGATAATAATAATTATAATAATCTAGTTGGTTTTTTAAAACTTAATCATAATATAAGTTGACGCATGGCTTACACATGGATCATTCATTTCATTCATCGCGATAAAAGAAAACTAAAAACCATTGCGGCAGATTAAATAATATTCCTAGATCAAGTTACAAAAAAAATAGCATGATGTTTTCTAGAAACTTATAAGTATTTTAATTAAAATGCAATATGCATACATAATTTGGGCTCCTTAATTTATTTTAATTATAGCTAAAGGGTTCATGTCAAAAGATAACGTTATATAATTTCCGACCGACGTTTAACTGCAACAGTATTAAATCGCCTATGTTGAAGCTTACAGCAGGATCATGCACGACATACATATTACTACATAAAGGCACGAAAATCTTCAAATAAAATTGCATTATCAATATTAAAAAAAGGGCATGTTTAAATAGCAACCAGGTAGAAAGTGTATTTATTAACTATAAAGTAAAATAAAAAAATAAAAAAAAAAAAATATAGGAAAGTAAATATATTTTTTTACATCTTTTGGGGCATGTAATTTAACTAAGTTTATAGAAAACTAAAAAGTTGCAGAAAGTTTCCATGTTAACAGAAACCGCATTGGCCGAGTAATAATGAGGGTTTTCAAACCGAATCTTAACTTTAACTAAGTATTACTAGATTGATTCGTATTCTATAATCAATTCTAATTGAATTTGTTAATAAATATCTAAACTAAACAAAAAAACACACGCACATCCTTAATCTAACTGTTTAATTTATAGGAGCTTTTCGGTACTGCGATATATCTTTCGGTAACTTTTCGATAAAAACCCTTGAAGTCGGTAATATTCATGTGATATGCGATCTTAGACGGAGATCGCAAAAGATACAATTTTGCTTTCACTTTCTTGGGAGTTTTTTTTTCTGCTTATTTAATGATAATATGGGCCAAGTCATTGAATGTTAAAAGCAAAGCATTATGATTTACGTATTGTTTGATTCGGAATTAAACTAATGTATGTAAATATGCTTTTGGAAAAATTGCATTATAGAAAACTTTACTTATTGCATTTCGATATTTTTTTCCTTGGTTTGAAAAATGTCAAACCGGTTAACTTGTATATAATAAGCAATTGTAGTTTACGGTAAGGTAGATAATCTTTTTTTTAATAAAATTTTATTATATTTAATGGAGTGGGGTGGAGTAAAAAACTATAAAAATATGCTGTGTGAAACTGATATATATCCAGGTAAACTAATATGACAACAATGTAAAAGAACTAATATAAAAACGTAACTATAAGAATGAAAAAAAAAAAAGATTGTAAAACAAGAAAGATGATAAAAACAGGTAAAAGATAAATATTAACAATTAAAAAAAACGAAATAGAAGAATCTTCTACATTTTCTTTTTGTGTGTATTTTTTTTGTTGGTCTTGCTTATGAATATAACATTTCAACAATTATTGAAAATAAAGTGTACAGTAAAAATAATTTATTATTTGATTTTGTTGTTTAATATTAAATATGTATATCGGGCAATCCATGATTAATTAAATAATTATTTTAATTAATTTATTTTTTTGATTTCTTTTCCTTCTTTTCCTTCTTCTTCTTCTTTTTCTTATCATCATCATCTTCAGCGTCATCTTCAGCCTTTCTCTTCTTTTCTTTCTTTTCTTTCTTTTCCTTCTTTTCCTTCTTTTCCTTCTTTTCTTTTTTATCTTTCTTTTCCTTCTTACTTGAATCTTCTTCAACTAAATCAGAAGCAGAAGTACCTAACAAAGCTAAAGCTTCTTTAACAGCATCAGAATTCTTCATTGGGGAAATACCATTATCGTAGAATTCTAATCTTTCTTCAACTTGTTTTTTCAATATAGTACCAAAAGCATTATTTGGTTCATCTGAGTAGTTATCAATTCTTGAAGCAATAGAACATTTATTAGCTAAGTATCTTGATATTCTACCCTTATTTTTAGCAGAAGCTTTACCAATAAAACTAGAATGGTAAATTAAACCATACTTTGGAGTATTACCTTTAGTCTTTAAAGCTCTGAATAAAGCCTTTTCAGCACCTAAAATTTGAACGGTAGAAGCAGCTTGTTTTGATAAATTAGTTAAAGAACCAGCATGAGAAATTAATCTAGCACCAACAACTTCACCAATTAATTCTGATAAATTTGGAGCAACAGTATGCATCTTATCAGTTAAATATTTATATAAAGATTTTCTATAATCACTAATTGAAACAGTTCTTTTAGCAAAAGTTAAAACATTTAACATATCTTGTTCAGAAATATCTTGACCCATTGAAATTCTAGCAGCGTTAATAACTTGTTCAGCAATAGCGGCATCTTCATTAACTAAAGCTGCAATATCATGTAAACTATCATCATTTAAAGAAGTTTTATCTTTAATAAATAAAACTAATTTAGCAAAAGTATAATTATCTGGAACAATTTTAGCTAATTCAGGGAAGTGCCATCCATACCATTCTTTAACTCTCATTGAATAAGTATTAATATCCTTATCTAATTGATCTAATAAAGCAATAGCTTGAATAATATGATTATCATTTTTTTGAACAGAAAACTTAACTTTCGCTCTTGAATAAGCATGACCTAAACCTAATTGAGCTCTTGAGATATCACCAACTTGTAATTGTTTTAATAATTTTTCACCAAATAATCTAATACCACGTAATAAATCTTGAACTAATTCATTTGAATGACAATCAATATAAGGGAAAATTTCTTTAATTGAAGGACTTAATAATTTATCAGATATACCTAATTTAATTTTATTTTTTGAAGAACCTTTTGGAATATTTAATTCAATAATAGATTTTAAATAATCACTAACTAAACCTTCGGAGATATCATTAGCATTTTCTAAAGCTTGAGCAGCACCTTTAAAAGGAGCAAAAGAAACTAATTCAACGATTTTACTAAATAAAGATAAATCTTTCATAGAATCTTGAACTTCTTTATTATTAGCACCAATATTATCTATTTGTAATTTAACTTTAAAAATAGCATAACCGGTAGCTTCTTCGAAAAGAAGATAATCAACTTCACCCATTATGACTTGTTATTTAAATAATAAATATAGTGATATTAATATATATGAAATTTGATGTATTACTTAACAAGAGATAGATCCAAATTAAAAAAAATTATTATAAAAAAAAAATTTTTGTAACTTTCTTTTTTTTTCAGAAGGGAAAAAAATTTTAATTTGTAGGGTAACTATTACATAGTATATATTGCCTTAACTAATACCGTGGGAGTTAACAACACGTGACTAAAGGTACAAATTAGCGGCTGTGTTTATTGCACTGCCACTAAAACCTGATTCATCACGTGACTCGTTAAATAACAATTTATTTAATAAATAATTTAATGTTGAAATTCCTTCTTTGTTTGGTCTTTCATAATCTAATTGAAATGCTCCTTCTGAATCGATTATTAATGATAAAATTGGTTTTTTATAAATCCTAGAACGGGATAATATTGATCCTGATGGTCCTGTAATAAAATGTGGTGGTTTTAATAATGGTATTTCTTTAATTAAATTTGAATTAATTATACTATCTGTTGTAGTGGTAGTACTTGATGATAGTTTACTTATATATTCTCCATTATTCATCTCACTTGTACCTAATATTATAATACATTTATTAATTGTAAAAGAATCTAAAATTGTATTTGCAATTAAATTATAAACCATTTTATTAACAATTCTTGGTATAACTATAATTGCAATTGATTCACCTGAATAAATTTTGGATTCATAAATTGGAATTAAATTTGGATCATTTCTATAATTCTTTCTAAATCTTGTTGATGATAAATTATCATTATTTGATGCTGAATGAAATTGATTATCATAGTCATAATAATCGTCTTCTTCTTCATTATTATTAATTTCTGAATCATATTTAATTTCAATTGATCCAACTTTATCTATTTTTTTGTTATTATTTTTTTTATTAAATTCTACAATTAATGAATCACCAATATTCTTTAATACACCAGGTATAATTAATATATAATCAAATTTATGTTGTTTAAGTGATAGTATAGTAACTGTTGGAATTTCAGGTGTTTCTTTATTTAAATTTAACCCATCTTCATTATCATCGTCACCTTGAAGAACATGTCTTGGTGGTGGTAAATCTTGAAAAACTCCCAACTTTTATTTTGTTTTAGTTATTAGTATTTGATGTATATATAGTAAAAAAAAAACGATAAAAGTAGTATACATACCATATTTGTAATTTTCTATTTAATAAAGCCCAGTGATGTATATATAATAGATATAACCTATTACTTTTAATTAAATAAACAGAAGAAGAATATACTATCACCCTATTTAAATAGAAGGCAAAATTAATTGATGTGAAAATAAAGAAACTTCTTCGAGACATTTTTTTTGACTTCATTGATTTAATGAATGTTCATTTTATTATAGTGATTGATTTCATATATATATATCTATACATATACCACACATCACATCATGGAAGCATTGACGCAGAATTTTAGTAAATTACAAACTGATTTACAAACACTTGTATCATCACGTCAAAAATTAGAAACTCAATATCAAGAAAATAAATTAGTTAAAGAAGAATTTGATAAATTAGGTGATGATAATGAATCCAAGATATTTAAACTTGTTGGACCTGTTTTATTACCACAAGATTCTGCTGAAGCAAATATGAATGTTGATAAAAGAATAGAATTTATTCAAAATGAAATGTATGTATTATATGATTGTGTTTTTGTTTTTTGTCTTTTTACTAACTTTTATAATTTTTTTAATCTTACAGTACAAGAGTAGAACAACAAATTAAGAAAACTCAAACTGACTTAGAAAAAGCAAGAGATGATTTAATTGCTTCAAGGGCTCAAGCACAAATTCCAAAATAAATAAATTCATAAATAATAATACTTTACAATAATAAATAATTTCGAATCATAAATCTTTTTTTTAAAAACATAAATACGTAAATATATAAAAAAACTATTCGTTTTTTTAACCTCTAACTAATTGGGATTTTATAAGATTAACAGTTGAAATAGCATTAAATAATGCCCATTCTTCAAATGAATTATAAGCATAAGCAAATTTATCAACTTCATCAATTCTATCATTCATAAATTCAATTGTTCTTTCAAAATTTGGAGATTTATCATTCAACATAAATAATTCGGAATTAATAAATATACCACTAACACTAAATCTTTTAGAATACCAAGCAAAATCATTTGATTTATCACCTGAATAATAAGTTATATCGTCTGATAAATAATGTAATTCTTCAAGTGAATTAGTTATATTTGATGGTAAAATCATTGTTGCTAATGCCTTGTGATAATGATTTATTATATTTGAATTACCAAGTAATCTTGATTCAAGATAAAATCTTAATCTATCAGTTTCGGTAGATAATCCATCAGCTTTATCGTGTAATTCAACTAATTTCATTCTTTGAAATTTTAAATGATATAAAACTAATTCCATAATATAACTCTTGGATAATGTTGTAAAATTAAATAACCCTTGTAAATTATTATTGGAATAACCAAGATCTTTCATAGCTTGAGTTATCGATTCATCGGAAAATCCCAATTCTGGTGCATAATCAACATATGCTTTATTTAAGATTTGATTTTCTAATGATCCATTATCTAGTACTGGAATATCTGCATGATATTCTGAATGAAAATTTCTGAATTGTTTAATAGAATTTGGAAATAAACGTAATTGTTGTTTGCCAATTAATTTTGCAAATTGAATTTGTCTTGTAAACATTTTGTTTCGTATATTCCTGAATATAAATGTTATAAGATTATATATAAAAGAAAAAAAGCAAAAAAAGGGAATATAAAGAACGGAACTAAAAAAAAATCGTTCGTTTATTTTTTTCAACTTTCAACTTAAATTTTGTCGCTCTTCTCGGTTATGAGGATTTTCATATATTAATTTTATTATGTACAATATTTTTTAACTAAATGTAATTAATTTTGTGTAACTAAACTCGTTAATGCCCCATTTACCATTAAATTTCCCCTGTCCACTATTCTTAACACCACCATGAGGTAAATGAGGATCATCAAATACGGTTGGATGATTGAAATGAATTGAACCAGATTCAATTTTTTTACCATATTTTTTCAAACCAATTAATGGATTATTTAACCAAATTGAACATTTTAATCCATATTGTAAGTCATTAACTTCATTAACTAAATCTTCTGAATTTTTAAATTTACAAATTGTAACTACTGGTCCGAAAATTTCTTCGTTGTAAATTTGCATATCATTTGTAATATTACTTAAAATTAATGGTGATATATAACCATTTTCTTTATTTTCTTTATTATTATTATTATTTCCAGAAATAATAATTGCACCTTTACTTATTGAATCATCAATTAATTCTTGAATATTATTAGAATAATCAATTGATCTTTGATTTATTAAAAGATCCTTATCATTCAATAAAAAATCATTTGAAATTTTTTCAATTAATTCAATTGATTTATCATAAATATCTTCATGAATATAAATTATATCAGTACACATACATATTTGACCTTAATGACACCAACTTGCCCATAAACTCATACCTAATGCTTGTTGAAGTAAATCATTTGAAATATCTTCATCAATAATTGAAACATTTTTACCTCCTAATTCTAATAATGAAGGTTTTAAAAATTTACTACAAGTTTCAGATATTAATGAACCAATCTTAGATGATCCTGTAAAATTAACTTTTTTAATATTTTCATTTGATATTAATTTATCGACAATTAATTTTGAATCTTTTGAATCACAATTAATCATTTGTAAAGTATCTTGAGGTAAATCAGATTCAATAAATGCTTTTGAATAAAGGTATGAAACCATTGGTGATAAATGAGATGATTTTAAAATTACTGAACAACCTGCAGTTAATGGTGCTAGAATTGATCTCATAGTTAATATACCTGGTGCATTCCATGGTACAATACTTAATACAGGACCAATTGGTTGACGAATCACCAACGAAAGATCAATTTTAGAATCTTTGGAATAATTTTGTACAGGAAATTCACCTTCATCTTCAGTTAATAAATGTGATTTGTAATTTTTCAACTGCTCTAATGATCCATAAAAATTGAAATTTGCAAACCATTCAGGCACACCGATTTCTAAATGTGATTTAATAATTTCATCCTTGTATTTATTAAAATTATCTTCAATTTGATTAAAAATTTCATATTTTTCAATTTGTGATAAATTTGACCACTTATTAAATGCGATTTGCGAGCTGTGGCAAATTGGATCAATTTGATTTAAATTATCATTTGTTATAGAACATACATCATGAATATGCTGTTGTTCTTGATTATCGATATGAGCAAGTACTTTGAACTTTGATCTTGTGTATATGTGAGAACCATTAATCAACAATGGAATAGTCTTTGTCGCAGTTGATGTTGATCTATAACGCTTAAAAAGATTAAGTTTAATATTAGGTACTAGTATAGATGACATAGCTTAGGCAATTTCAAACGCAAGTATTACTAGTTGGTTATAATGAAGATTCAAAGTAAAGAATAAAGAAAAGCAGAGTAGAATATTTTAAAGACGATCTTTGAAAAAAAGCTGTGTATATATTATTATAGTAACTATTAAAATAGTACAACTTGCAAGGCTGAAAAACACAGCTTTTTTTAAGTTTAAACAACGTTCGCAATCCGTACACCTGCATCATATGCTAACCGACAACGTACAATCGCTAAGACTAAATAATCAAACTTTGAATTAAGCCGCAGTCGCAGTTACAAGCGGCTAAACTATGTATTTGAGTTTTTTGGTTAATTAGCACTTGCCCATTTATTTATTCCCAGCTGTAACCGCCCTTTTTTTCGAACGTTTTTTTAATAAGTAAATCCCCAGATTGTCCCATATTAGCCGTTCTTTTTCTGTTTTTTTCTCCTATCTGGCTTTAAACTACCTTACCTTTTCGGTTCCTATTGTACAACTTTTTGAGTTTTAAGTATTGATTGATGCTTTTGTTTTTTTTGTGATTTTTTCTCATCGCCTTTTTTTAAATCCTTATATCCAAGGCATTATCATCTCCGTCACCGGCTTGTTCTGGAACTAACAGTAATCTTTGTTTAGATCATTTTAAGTTCATCATCTCTCAACAAACCCTTTATTTTAGATTAAGCCTCTGCAGAAAGCCTATTGACGATAAATCTTTTTTAACCTAATACAGTATATCGTTTATCCCCTCGGCATAATGTAGTTTTTTAGTTTTTCCTACAGATGCCGTTAATTATTATCTTGGATTTTCTCTCCCTCTTTCTCAATCAAGATGCTAAATCAATAACTCTAGTTTGAGCTCCCTTCTATATATATATGCATACTTGTGCATATGTATATATCTTTTACAATATGATCAGTTCCATACTTTACAAACCTAAATTAAGTGATGGCTTCAAATGAACGAAATACACGTATATTTAGTCTAAGCAATTTTAAGGGGGTTAGTGGAGTGATACACTAAAGTAAATAACCTAGTTCCAATTCGTATCCTATAACAATATATTGATACTTTGTACTTTAACTTTTAGATCTAGTTTAAAATTAAGAATATAAATAATCAGACTATATAATTTTTTATTTTGAAAATGCAAAGCAGAAGAAAAAAATTAAAAATTAAAAACAAAACAAAACATAACAAACTTTAAAGTGAATTGAAAGTACAGCTTTTACTTCTCTACACTGCTTGGTTCATGTTCATATAATAGTTTAAATTCACGATTTATAATATTGTAAACCTTGATTATAAATCATGCCATTGCGTTTTGTATAGTTCACATTATTAAAGTACAATTTATGAAATGAAATAGAACAAATATACGTACAAATTAAAAAACACAAAAACCTTTCATTTATTTCTTCACTGGCTTCGTAAATTCAATCAACAGAGTCAATATTCAACGATATCACCCGTGTTTTTAGAACAATCTATTTAGCTTCACTGCATATTATCTATTCATTCTTATCAGAAAATATAAAGTCCAATACATTTAACTTAAAAATAAGATCAAATTTTAGTGTAGTAATATGCTTGTTCCTTAAAAAATAAGCCAAATTTGTTTTATAGTGTATTTTTTTCTTTTTGAAAGATCAAAAGTGAACTTTAAAATCTACATAGAAGTCGTTTCATTTAATTTGTGTTGGATTTTATGCTACCTAGTACTTCCTCAGATGCTCAAAAAGTCCTATATATCTGTTGATTACTAGTACCATATGTTCATCTAACAGAATCATAACAAATTGAGTTCATTTAACAGTAAAATATGAGCCATAATTATTCACGGCCTCTGGGGAGGAAATCTGCACTCTCGACTAATGGAGTAATATTGCCAAGATCAGGGACACCACATACATTGGTTTAGCTTATACTAATTAATGATTGGTTTCTTTACATTTGAAGGTAAACTTCATTCAAAGCTGATATATTTCAAACTCGTGCGTATCCATTTATCCTTTCTTCTATATTCTTTAAAAGGCTTAGCTTAAAAAATACAAGAAGGACGTAATTCATCATATGCCATTATTTATCGCTTACTTAGAACAGGAATTCGAGATTTCTTGAAAAAGAAACAACTACGTTACAAAAACAAACAAATAATTTATTGCATGCAGCTAAACAGTCTCTAGGTAGATTGATGTTCACTGCCCATTTACTAACCTAGGTTGCGCATCTGATTTTCTTCCTAATACGCAACTAATTTTACTTTAAATCCGGTTTCTCTTAATTTCCGCTAATTTCTCATATAACTAATAAATATTTTTAACCTTTCAGAAAGATAAAATTTACAGTTTACAAACTTTATTCTGCTTATGGTTAAAAAAAAGTCGTTATCAGTATTCACGCATGTTAGCACCACATACTTTAAATCATACTCGTTTTATAATTTGTATGGCATTATAAACGTCAATATATAGCCGTATAGTAAAATGTATATGGTTACATATAAAATTTTACCAATTAAATAACCTGGAAAAGTTGGGATGGATGGATTAAATAAAAAAAACAATAACTTGTTTCTTTTTCAATAAGACGCATGTTCGATTACCTAGCTTGGTTCCTCTCATCAATCTTCCTTCTTTATGCAGGATTTGAAACATAAAAACAACAGAATCCTTCATGTAACATTTTCTCGCATCTTCCCAGGTTATACTACTGCAGTAACAGGCATTTACCGCAAAGTCTACCTTTCACCGTGGTTGGACATAAATATATTCTGAAACATGTTTATTTTATTGTATATCTATGAACAGAGTGTGGAGTTTATATGTGCTACACCCTGCCTTTTGATTTGTTAATTTTTTAGTGTAGTCATTTAAACCAAGCTTTATACAATATATATTATTGGACAATAAAATTCAGGATTAATTTACCTCAATCCCAATTGTCTCCTTTACGGTACTATATCCTTTTTTCGGAAATCTTATACAACAATGTTTTGGACTGGTGATATTTTGAGAGGTTAAAAAGAATCTTATTGTTTTATCGCGATTTTCAAAAGTTGATCAGTCTAAAACAATCTAACTAACTTCAAGCGAGCTGCATACTCTCAAACATGCTCTCTCCTTTGGAGAACAAATTCTGTTTCTTCAATATAGAACGTAGAATTCTATATACTTTTGGTAATAAATAACGATGATCACTTCACTTTAAATTGTATCATCATTTAGAAGATCAAAGTGCCCAATTTATGAGACCACTTTTTTCTTTTTCTAAAATGAACCCTGGCTTAGACGTTTTAAATCGTATTTCAAAGATACATAAAATATAACTAAAAATTCAATTTTTGACGAAGACAAAAAAAACTAAGTTTCAGGGAGATGAATTGTCCCTTAAGAGTATTTTTTTAATGTTTCAAGTCTAAATTATATTATGGTTTCTAGAAATCTGAGACACTAAGTAATTTTTAATTAAGTTTAATTTAATTTATTTTTTTACTTATGTTTTCTTTTTGATCTACTAGTTCTGTAATACATCATTTTAATAATCAGATAATATTATAAGGTATCATAACATAACATCTAGACAATGACATGGCCAAAACTTTTTAATTATATATCCTATCGTGGCATTTGGTTTGTATAATTATTATTTTTTTCTTCGTTCAAAAATTATTTAGCGGAGATTCAAATTTTTATTGTTCTCTGGCTTCCGGGTACATGCCGTTGTTCTATTATATAATTAGATATGTTAATAAAACAAAATAAAAATTCAAAATTAAGTTATTGCGACGTTGTTTGGTCTAAACTAGTATAGTATATTAAAATTTATTTAATACACCATATTTTAAGAATATGTCAGAAATTAAATTTTAAACGATGCCCAAATAAATCATTCTATACTATCACTGTGTAATGCATGAGCACCAATCTTAAATATGGACAAGTTGGAAGATCAGTCTTTCAACTCGATTGCTTTTATTATTTTGAGTGTAAGGTTTGACATTTTTTTCTTTTTTTCATCTATAGAATGCCATGCCATTTGATTGCTTTTGCTATTTAGTTAAGCTTATATTAAATTATTTTTTTTGGCAAAAAATTTTTATTTAAAGCGGGGTACCTCATATCGCTTTATACGAAATGCGGTTTTAAAAGATCGCTACTCAGGGGTTTTGATAATAGAAATATTCATTACCTATAGCAAACCAAATTTCCAAATTTTCAAAGGTGTTAACAATAGCGGTTTTGTGTATTAATCAAGGCAACTCATAGTCATATGCATATTTGTTAACATGTTAAATCTTCACTGAACATTCATATTAGAAACATAATATTAAGAAAAACAAAAAAAAATTAAAATAGGTTAATTTAGTACCCTCGATGATCACTTGAATTACACAATAAAGAGACTTAGAGCCATCGCCATGTTGGATAAGATGGATATATAATTGACGAGAACCATAATGCAACTGTGTTTACATCGGGAACCTAATATATATTGATAACTATTAAGATCGTCATATATATTAGAAGTATACAAAATAAAAATGGGATTAGTGCGTAATTTATCCTTATCCCTGGGACAAATTCTCATGTAATTTAATAAATATAGACTTAGTTTTATAATACTAACAGGATCGATCGCCAAATTGTCTTGATCTAAATTAATATTTAACAAATAAAAATCCCAGAACACATCCACCAGCTCAGTACTTAGTAAAGAAATTAATCTTTTTTTTGAACTAAAATAAATAATAGAATTTAGCACTAAAAGTTAAACTGTATTTAAAGCGTCGCAAATAATATTGAAAATGTACGAGCGATCCATAATATGCATTGACAGAGTTCAGCTTATTTACAATTATGAAACTCTGACAGTTTGAAATATTTCATATAGAACCATTGTGGTTACCTGTCAACAGAACAAAATTTACAACATAGCTGATTCTCAAATAGGCATATGTAACAACTATATTAAGAAACGCAGTGTACCGTGTGGTTTTTGGTCGTCGGCAAAATCTGTTTCTAGCTGATGCAAAGTTGAAACCACTAAAACAATAGCAATGTGCATTTTAGCCATTCTTTCCAGCATTATAAGAATTGGACTTTATTTGCCTCTACGTAAGCTGATGACTCTCGGTATAAAATTGTTCTAGCTAATGCACATCGCTATAGATTTTTTCTTTTTTTTGTCTTTGTCGTCAAGCTTTTGTTTTATAACGAATATATTAAAAAAAAAGAAAATTTAATAAGTGCATTTAAAATTAATAAATTAATTAATTAATTAATTAATTAATTAATTAAATGAAAATCAGTCTCGGCTCTACCAGCGAGGATAAAAAACCTTCGAGTATGTCACGCATATGATAGAAATTCTACTGTAAAACGTGTAAAGAATAATTCGCTACAATAAAAAAATTTTTGAGTGAAAAAGAGAAAAAGAAATTAAATATTACAGTAAAAATAGTATCAAATAAAAAAATTCGTTAAAACTTCTATTGATTAATGTATAATTCAGGTGGTGTGCGGTTTTGATTTGCTGCAAACCGATCCCCATTCGGTATCTTTTAAAGTGATAGATTTGAATTAGATTTGACATACATTCATCATCTATCATAAGCAATATAATATGGAAAATATAACAGATTAAATTACTAGGAGGTATCTTCTTTTTGCATTTGTTATTATTATTTTTACGAGATATTAACCGGGATCACTCGATAATTTCCGTTAGTATAGTTTTTTTTTGCTTTATTATTTTTAATCTTTTTTTCTTGTTCCATCAAATATTGTTTTTATTTAGTTCCATAATAATTTGTAACTGGTTTAGTTTTTTTAGTGAAAAAAATTTATAGTTGATCCGATGTTTTATAATTAAGAAAGGCTTCAGGTCTAAGAATATGCCAAAGCACATGGTAATTCAAATTACAGATATACTACAGTAATATACATGATCTTTCTCAGTAAGTATACGCGAATAAAATTTTATTTAAAATGTTAATATGAAAATTTAATACTTTTTGTTGGTATCTAGCAACCAAACTATATTAACTAATAAATCTGTACATTCCTAAGTGGTTTTACTGTATATAAGTTCGTTAAACTGGTTAGAAACCCTTTGTTATCTTTATTATTTATGTGAACTCCGATTGCACTAACAAATTAATGATGCTGTTCCTAACTTGAATAAGCATTTCTACATTATGATATTATCATTTTGCCCTGCGATAATGTATAACTTATTGTCAACTTTAATTAAACAGGAGAAAATTAAGGCAGCTTAATTGAAAATGTCGTATATTTATTTATTTATCCATCAAGTCATCCGCCTTAATTATGCTATTTATTGTTAATTAGCTTATTAGATATGTACGAATGATGATGTCTCTATGAAATAAACTTTGCTCTGTATACTGATGAAATGATGACAAATTTTTTTACAAGAAGAGAGTCTGGTTGGTTGGTAAAGTATACGAGGTTCTCTTTTAGATTATAAAGTAGATCTCTCATAAGTAATATGATAATTGTTTTTTTAGAAAAAAAATAGATTCCCGTATTTTAAATTTAAATTTAAATCGTGAAGTACATGCTAATTATGAGACGAAACTTTAATTGACACGAAATAAGATCCTCGGTATATTTGAATTAAGTAAGGGAAATTTCCTAAGATGGAATATAGACGTAAGACATTAATGATATCAAGACAAATTTTATATATAAAATATAGTAAAAGTAAAATGATGCAATGATTCTCTTCGAATATGAACTAAAAAATGAACTAAAAATATTATGAAAAAAAAATATATATATTTGGGACTTGATTGCTGTGTATGTCAATTTACGTTTTTTTTATGGCTTTTTTATCTGTCTGTGCTTTTCTAATTATATTTTATTTTGAGCATTATTATCCATTTGGTTTCTTCGTAATTTGATATTTGGTGTTTCAGATGGAAGCTAAGAAAAAATATATTAATAATGAATTAAAATCAGAATGAGAATGAACATAAATTTCGGTGCCTCGGAGATCAACCAATTTAGTTAATGTTTTAGTTATCAATTTTTATATTGTAAGATATAAAAAAGAAACAAGGGTCTATGATATTAATAAAATACAACGCTTTACATAGAACTTTAAGTAACAATTAATTAACCAGACGCAGTTTTAGAGAAGGTTTTGTCTTGTTAATAAAATATATATGACCAGGTGTGCACCCCCAACCCATTTTTTTTCTTTATTAATTGGGTAATGTGTGACATGACTATAATGTTTGAAAAAAAAAGGATGATATAATACGACGAAGTGACACATTTTATGACACTCCTGTCTTGGTTTGCATATTACCTTGTTTTATATAGCATTTATCAAAGAAAGTTTATGTGTGAGAGAGTGCGGGGTTTGAGATTGAGTTTGAGTTTGACAGTTATCGAGCAATACAGTTGTGGCAAAAAACTTCAAACCGATAAATAAAACCGGTTGGTGCACGGGGTGTAAGCGAATAAGCGAATAAGCAGTAAAAACTATAAAATGTGGTGGGGTGGGGGTATTATAGAGAAAGTCGAGACATCGAGACATGTGAATAAAAAGACTGGAAACACACTAAATCTTTTTTTAAAAAAAAATGGCCATCCTGCGTTCTGTGCGGAAACTGCGGCTTTCGATGTGCGTCCTGCAGCCGTGCATGAGAGCCATTTTGTCGCTTCCTCTATTTCATTTGGATGTGTAATGCTGCTGCTGCTGCCGCTGGAACTACCGCCGCTGGCGTAGTGCGTTGTGCGTTGTGCGTTGTGCGTTGTGCGTTGCATTTTCGTTTTCGATTTTCGATTTTCTGATTGTGTCGTCTTAACTACAGAGCTATTATTATTACTCCTGTTCCCGCTGCTGCTCTGTTCAACTTGTTTATTTGTCGTTGTTTAAAACTTCATAAAAGTATAAGTTCCCCCTCTCTCTTGAATTCATATTCATCTTACTTTTACTTCTTCTTCATATAAGGTTCCTTTAGCTTTTTGGATTAATAACTCCTTTTAAAATATCCATAGCAAAAGGGTTTCTATAACTTTTATCCCATATTGCTTATCCTGGCTAGCCCTCGTCAAAGTCCTGTGTCGTCCTTTTTGTTACTTTCTTTACCCCCCTCATCTGTGTCTTTTATTTTTTTTCTAATAGTTCCTTCCTTTGGATACATACATTGACCATCATATACAATAAGAAATTATATCTCCCACAAAGGTCAGAGGGTTTTTGAAATTATTTTGTCTATATAACTCAGTGGATTACTATTATTATTATTATTCGCATCTACTGCATACATAGCCAAAATCAACTTTCTTTACTCTAATATCTCAATATCTTCCTGAAAGAGAAACTTCTAATTGCTTAATATGCCAGTTATAACAGATTCATCAAATTCTTTAAATACTGCAGCTCATAACTCATCAACTTCTAATACTAGTTCTTCATCTTCTTCATCTTCTTCAACTATGGATAGATCGCCTCGCTCAAAGCCGGTTTCTTTACCGTCAATCAAGGCCCTTACTGCTCCGATTCAAAATGGTTCTATAAACAATAACAGCAGTACATCTACTCCTACACCTACCACTACTACAGCTACTACTTCTACTTCAAATAATAATAATTCAAGTGATAGTCCATCTTTATATGTCCCTTTCAACTATCCAAATGTCAATCAAGCTGTGCATAATTCAGCTATAGATTCAAAGAGAAGTAGTGTTGGTTCAGAAACTCAATTTCCAATCAGATTAGAATCTCGTCGTTCTCTTGGAGAATTATCAAGTGATATATTAAGTCGTTCATTATCTATATCTAATGACAATGGAAATAATGTACTACCCCCACTTCATGCAATGGTTAATAGTCCAATAAGTCCCTTGATTTCAAATTCATTTTCATCTCCTTCAAGTTTACATTCAGATACTTCATTTTTAAAGAGAGGTTCTTTGAGTAGTATTTCAAGTATAAATTCATTAACTAGATTACCATCACTTTCTTCAGAAAATAATAAATTATACACCAGTAATAATTCACAGAATTCTGTTTTAAATGGTAATGAATTTTTTTCAGTTTCAAACCCAAACTCTTCAAGTTCATCATCTACATCTTCTGCTTCTTCTAGTGCTACTACTCAAACTAGACCAAGATTAGGATCATTACCTGATTTTTTATCTGGTCAATTTGCTACTGAAAGAAAATCTTCAATAAGTAAAGAAGTATTAAGAAAATCGTCAAATGATTATAGTGCTCCTAAATTACCTTATCCACAAACTGTTTATGATCCAGTGCTTGGAAAAAGAAGAATTCAAGTAGAACCATTATCAACAACTGCACACTCATCTCCATCTCCAAATGTATCTGTTTCAACTATAACGAGTAAAAATGGATCAGTTACACCAAGAGAAAATTCACCAAAATCAAGTCTTGAACAATCAAATTACGACTCTGGTAGTCTATATTCAAGTAATAATAATATTACACATGATGATAAACAAGAAATGAGTTCAAATGATGAACATCATCATAATCATGACCATCAATCAAATGGTGAAGCAGAATCAGATAAAAAGACAAGAGTTGTTAGAAGACGTACAAGAACTGGTTGTTTAACTTGTCGTAAGAGAAGAATAAAGTGTGATGAAAGAAAACCATTTTGTCATAATTGTGAAAAATCAAGAAAAGTATGTGCTGGTTATGAACAAGTTCCATATGGTGCTAGAAGATACAGATATATGTCACAACCTCAAACTCAATACCCAATCTTAATATCTCCACAACGTGAACAAATTCCGCAAAATTTTGTAGCCAATCAACATGCACATCCACCTCCACCTCCACCTCCACCTCCTACTGTTAATGGACATTACCCCATTCAAGTTATAGCAGGTCCTCCATCGAATGGTGTATTTCCAGAGCAACCAGATGCTCATCAAGTCCATACAGTTATTTTAAAGCAAGGTCCAGGTGCAGGTTATGGTCCACCTCCAACTCAACAACAACCTCAAAGACAAGTTATACAAGCTCCACCTAATTTATCTCCTCAACAACAACAAGGTGTTTATGTTTTGGGCCAATCTCCAACAGATCCTCAATGCAAGGTCCTCCTCCACCTCAAACAGCTTCACCTCAAGCATCTGGTCCAATGCAGGTTGCACCAGGTCAAATACAATATCAACCTCATTTAGTTAGTCCTGGTCAACCATATATGATTTCTAATCCACCTCCACAACAAGTTATAGGTGTTTATTACTCGTCTGCTCCAATGCAACAACAACCACAGCCACAACAAGGTTTCCACTATTCACAATCTGTCGATCCTCATCAACAACATATACATGTTCAACATCTTCAAATGCAACAAGGACCATCTAGATAGATTTCTTAATTTCGTTGGCTTTACTATTCTGAATGTTTAATTTCTACTAATTGTGCTTGTGCTACTGTTTTTACAATATTATTACTATTATAAGTTGATTTTTTAATTTTTATTTATGCCTTTGTTAATTCTTTGCTTGTCTAGGTTTGACTCATTTTATTTTACTTTATTTTATCTTATCTTTTGATTAGTTTTTGTTTTGCTTTCTTTTTTGTTTTCTTTTATTTTAATTCTACTTTCCTTCTTGTTTCTTGTTATTTGGTACTTTTCTTTCTTTCTTTTTGCTTATTTATTTCTTCCTTATTATTTCTTTTTAGAATAAAATATACTACAAGGCAATTTATTTGTTTGTTTTTTCGATTTATTATCAGTAAAATTAAATTATTAGGTAAATTTATCTTCTATACTATATTTTCTAGCTTTAATTTGATTACAAAAACGTATATATAGTTTATGGTTTAAGTCGTATTACAATAATTTGAAATGGGTTTGATTTGTTTAGATACGGTTTTCATCGTGTACGCACTTGGTTTCCTGGTTGTTAAAAGATAGAACATAGATTTCATCTTTACTAACTAAATTTGGATGCGTTGTTCATCTAAATATTTCAATTAGTAACATTCTCTATCTTAAGTGTACTCTCTAAAAATCTAAAATGAAATAGAAAGAAAAATACAGAAGAAAATTAAAAAAAGGTTTTATGTGTTTTATGTGTTTTAGAGCGAATTTTATAGATTTAGTCCTTTTGCTTAATAAATCAAATAAACAAAGAATACAAAATAATATTTGATTAAAGCGAACGCACTAAAGTTTTGTCCTATAGTAAGTAAGAATTTGAGCGATATTCCAAAAGAAGCCCAAGTAGTCAAGTAGTTAGAATAATAATCTATTATTAAATAAAAGTAACAATCTATAATGTATAAATCAAGCCCATACATTATTTCGCCTCTTATGCTATTGTGATAGATGAATAAACTTTAAAATCTGAGATCTGCTATGTCCTTGATATTATTAATGAAATGACAATTTGACTGCCTTGAATTTTCATGTACAAATATTTTTTATGAGAAACATGAAATAATAAAATAATACAAGACCTCATCAAAATGATGATACGGGTACTTAAACACTAAATGATATATCTCCTTTAAAACTAAAATAGCACACTCGAGAATCTATTGAGGCTGATTATTCTAAGTGCTTAATCTGAAAATAAATCGACCGAAATATGAATAAAATATATATATATAATTAAAATTAATATATTTTATTGTTATATTAGTGTTTGAAAACAAACAATCGGATCTTACTAAAAAATAGGGGACAAGAAAATAATAGGAAAGAAAGTGAACTAAACATATTTTGTTTTGTGTTTCTTTAAAGATCTTGAAATAATAATTTAATTATTTATTTTATTTAAGATGTGAGAGAATATCCGTGGTAAAGGCAGCGAAGAAAAAAAATTTATTACTCCCGAATGAAATGAGGATTTATTTTGTAGGTTATATCAAATAATTCCAAAAGAAGTCAGAGTTGAAAAGAAGCACAGGAAATAGAGATCGTCTTATTTAGTATATTATTACATTTAAAGCATCTGATTTTAAATTAAAATAATTATTTTACTCGAGTACAATTAATAATAATACAATTAGATGAAGCAAAAAACAATTGAGAAGCTTTACTCGTTTTGCAGCACAATAACCAAAAATGGTTTAATGCTTACTCTAATAATTCATGTACATATATATTCAGTAATAAGTATTTTGAAGCAATTTTAATCCGGTTAAATGTGGAATTATTTACTTAAAATTACTACTACCCATAAAGATCCAACCAATCAGTACGTATTGAATTAATCCATTTTTTTAAGCTTCAGGAAGAATAAAACCAAATGAAGAGGTTACAGTTATTTTCGGAGTCGAAAAACAAAAATTTCGGTTTACATTTAGATTTACACGGCAATATCAAAAAAATTTTATTAGTTCAATTAATAGATGTCTTATATAAATTAGAATACACTATTTTAGTAATCTGATATTAATCTATATTTATTTTTATTTATATTATACACTATCATCAAGGGCACAAATTATTTAGTCTAATTTCGAAAAAAGTTGCCTTATATTTAGTACATGGGAAAAGATAATTAGTGTGAATTAGCGTTCGTTAGTGCGTGCAATAACATATACGTCATCCAAATAGCGGGTATCTATGCATTTGATGGCATGGTCCTTCACACTATATAGGGTCTTAGACACAAGGTAAATTAAAAAAGTGTCAGGGGGTAAATCTCAACACGCTCAGGAGATTATTCCTCGTATGGCTGTAGATATATTGAAATCTGAAAAAAAAAGCCATTGCGAAATGAAATGTTTTCTTTCTTTCTTTCTTTTTTAGCAGCTTGGAGATAGGCGGTGAAGCGCAGCACAGCGCAGTACATTGCGAGAAGCAGGCAAATATGCCCGTCGGTCGGCCATTTCTTAATATATTATTATTATAAAGTTTTATTATTATCATTATTATTATATAATTACACCTATAAATTATTATATTCATCCACACAGCCAGACTGTATAATTAAAAAAATGGCTGGAGATCTCGAACGTGCCGAGTAGCGATGCTGTAGCTAGAACTTTTGTTTGTACTTTGTTCTATTTTTTATTTTTCTTTTTTTGTATTTTTGCTTATTTTCCTTTTTTTAACAGCGTGGCAAAGTAACTATGTAATCTCAAACTATTTCAAAGACTATCATGCCGTACCTCCGACCACTAGCTCCATGAGCGGACATTCTCTTAGTAATTACTAGTACACTTTCTAAAATAAAAAAAGCCAGAAAAAAATATCTCCCTCTACTGAATTTCTTTCTCTCCTTAAATAAATAATAATAATAGGAAATTAGTGCGAATATGCATTATTGTATGTTTATAGTTTAGTAAATGATCTCCCTGATGTCTAAAAAACTATTTCCATTTGTTGATGTTTTTTTAACTAAGCAGTATAAACCAAATAAAGTTATATTTTGGCAGAAATAAATTAGAGGAAATAATCCGTTAACCGTTGACCGTTGACTGTTGACAGTTAAAACGGTTTATCCGCGTGCTACACATGACGCATATAAAATATGGTTTCAATTTTATTTACATATAACCACATTTTATGCCAATAACATCCTATACACTTGAAGTCCATTTTCCTGAACAAAGGAAAGGAGTCTATTGTAATATATAAACTTAAAGTGAATTACTATTGTAAATAAACATTGGACTCAAGACATAAAAATAAATTGTCCGGCCGGAAATAAACAATTGTATAATTAAGCAAAAATAATCAAATACTTTTTCTTAGATTAATGGTTTTGATCATACTATATAATTTGATTATTTAATAATTTAAAGACTAAATCCTATTTTTATGTGGTATTTATCCGGTTTAAATTTATTTATCCCGCGATATAAATGAAATTTCATTAGTACCGTCATTCTATATTTAGTAGTCAGTATACGATTCTTTTTAGGTTTTGGTTTGGCAATTTGGCATAAATATCTAAAGATATTAAATCATGTTCAGCATTCAATGTAGATCTTTTTAAATTAAAATAGAAAATTACCTATAATAGAAAATTAAATTCAACTGTCGCCTTATTTTTTGCTTATCCAAGAAATATAAAAACCAAGAAATATAATTTCGGAAAATGAAACTATATAAATTTCTATTCAAAAAAAATCCTACCCAAGCCCTTATTTATTACATGTTGTGCTTCTTTTATTCATTTCGTAATATATTATATAATTATAAAATCCGATTAATATTTTAATATTTTAATTTTCATAAATTTATTTTACATTCGATATCTACAAAGAAACGTGGGGAAAAAAATAAATTGAACAATTACTTCTCTTAAATTTATGGAATCAATAGTTTCAAATATTTGTGTCTACTTATTCCATGTGAATGTACCTTACTACTCTAGATTCATATGCAATAAATAATACACCTTACTGCATATTCGACAATTAAATAATTATAATCTAATTATCAGCTAGAAGCTTTTTTGATATTTTTACTAGTATCTAGGATATACTTAACAATATTACACATTTAAGAGATGTATATATGTTTTACCGCTCTCTAGTTTTGTTTAAAATTATCAAAGAGTTCGATTTGACATTTTTCAAGCCATAAATCAAGGAAATTGGCTTACGAAAGTTTCGTTTTTTTTTTTTTTTTTTTTTC
>JAJLTK010000011.1:0-23165 GCA_030568155.1 Wenyingozyma suzukii | reverse complement strand
GTTGATAAGGTACATTGAGTGGTATGATTATGATCTCCAACCTTTTCAGGTTTGGTAAAAGGTTGGATTTGTAACAATATCCTGTTGATTTATCTCTAAAGTGAGAAGATTCTAATAAAAATTTAAAGAAAGGAGTATTTTGCATAACTTCTTTTCTTGATAAATGTTGAGAGAGTTGAGTTGAAATAAATAAGGTCATCAAAGCTCTGTTATTAGCACATGAATAGGCAGAGTTTTGATTTATAATTGTAGAGATTTCAATAGGATTGATTTCGGAGATAATTTTCTTACTTTCCACAATTTTGTGAGGGCCGGATTTAGGGCCGAAAGCAGTATGTAAAGCCTGAGAATAAGATGGATGAGGACGAAATTTCGACCAAAAATCGGCCGCGGTCGATTGGGTCGTTTTTTGCTTTTTTGAATTTGGAGAAGATTGGGCTGCTTGCACGGCAGCTGAGGCATAAGAAATTGAAGGAATATTAACTGTAGCCGAAGCTGTAGTTGAGCTATTTCCTTCGGAATAAATGGAATTTGTAGAAGAAGCTGGCAGGTTGTTGTCGACTGAATTTGAAACCCGTTCAACATCTAAGTGATGAGAACAAAGGGGTGGAAATTCGAGGGGGGTTGCATTGAGCTGGCATCATTTAAAACACTTGATGTATAGTATAAGTAGTGACATTTGAACACTGAAAGTCCTCTCTGGAGGAGTACTTTCAGTGTGGAGATTAATTCCACCTGAATGATTCATCAGTAGAGATTTTCATATATATTTTTTTAATTTTTTTCGTGTGCCACTCAATTTGGATTTTCCCGAGTCAGAAACGATGAAAATTTTCTATTATTTGCTTTTGTGGCTCAGTTGGTTAGAGCGTCAGTCTCATAATCTGAAGGTCGAGAGTTCGAATCTCCCCAAGAGCAGATATTTTTTTTGAAACTCATTTTTTAGAGAACTTTTCCGTTTGATTAAATTTATTTTTAATTTAAGTACTCTTACATCTTTTTAATTCTTTAAATCTTTTATAAAAATGACGTATTTATTTATTATTATTTAAAAACTATGTATAAAATTCCTTTTTTTTATTATATATATAAAAAAATGATCACTTAAAAAAAGGTTCAATGTTAAAAGCATATGAAAATAGATCTGTAAAAAAAATCACTAATTTAGAATGTATTCAGGATAAAACTAAGAAAAGAAAGCAAAAAAGAAAAAGAAAACAGAATTAATTTGTATAATTAGTATATTTATTATTAGTATAATATTGTTTATTAATTTTCTAAAATCTTTATGAAAATCAAATAAAAGAAAAAAACTTAAGCTCCTGGAGCATCTACTGCATTTGCATTCCATTCATTTAATTCCATTTGATGTTCACGTTCAATAGCATATTTAACAGCTTCTAATACGTTTTCACATATATGCTTTGGTTGATATTTTGGAATAGTACCACCTTGATAAACACCAGTTTTAACAAGGATTGAATGCCATGATTCATCATGAGAATTAGCAAATCTAATATCAGATTCTGGAGTATCACCGACGAAATAAACTGTTGATGCAGGAGGTAAATCTAATGTTAATTGAGATAACTTTTGTAATGTTAAACCTTCTTCATCTGATTCATCTTCATCTTCATTATCAGTATCTGCAAATACTGGTTTATTTTGAGCTGCTTCTTCTTGAGCAGTTAATCTACGACTAAGAGTTGGTCTAGTTGGTGGTTTAAAAGTTAAAACATCATCAGATTCAGAATCAGATTCATCATCTTCTGGTTTTTTAGTTTTTGTTTCTGTTTCTGATGATTCAATTTCATCATCTAAACTCATGTGATTAAAATGTTCTTCTAAAACATCTTTTCTCCAATTACTTAAAACTTTAGCAGCATATTTAAAAGTACCTCTTTGAGGTTTACCAAATCTAGTAACTTTTAATTCTTTACCTGTATGTTCTCTATATAAAGCAGCAATTGAAACTTGTAAAGCACCCATACCATATCTTGATAATTTATAATTTGTAGCCCAAACAAAATCAGAATGAGCAAAGTAAATAGCTGGACCTTCTTCAAAAGTCTCACTAATGGTACCCATATAACCATTTTTAGATAAAATTAATTCTAAGATAATTTGTTGATCAGCAGCCCAATTTCTTGAATCTGCAAATACTAAAACAGCATCAATTTTGGTTTTGGCAAAATCAACATCTGTTCTACATACTCTTTTATCTTCTTCTGTTAAAGTATAATATGGTGAAACACTTGGATTCCAATACATTACATCTAATGGAATATAAACATTTTTAAAACCATAACTTTCAGCTACTTTACGACAAGCATCACCAACACCACCAATAACCATTACATTATTATAGACATTAACTAAATCTTTCATTGGAGTATGACCTTGAATAATTTGATCAGGTGTAATTTCAGTATCTAATCTTTTAGATAAATCATTTGATCTAGCTTGTTCAGCTCTACCACCACCATTTGTAACAAAGATATAAGGTACCTTAATATTATAAGGATTTTCACCATTAAGTAATTTCATTGCTTCTTTAGCTTCGGGTATAGTATCAGGACCTTTAACGATAACACCATCAATATCAAAGGCAAAAGCGTATGAAGCAACTCTTTGATGATCAATAATTGTCTTTTTATAGTGAGGAGCATTTGAAGCCATTGATAACATTGATAATCTTGAACCACTTTTGCGGAAATTTGACATTGAAGATCTTGGACGAACTTCATCTGATAATTTTGTCATACTATGTAAACCATCAGCCCATTGATCGGATAATGATAAAGAACTAACTCTTTTTCTTCTTGGAGCAGGAGTTAATTGATCGATACCATCATTATTCAAGTATGAAGTTGATGGAGCTGGAGATAATGGAGCACTAGCAGCTTGAGAGTCACGGGGTATAGCAGTAGAATTCATGTGTGAGTATTTAAGTCGTGAAAATAAAAAAAGGAGTGAATATTACGACAATCACTATATATCTAATATTTAATGAGAGAATAAAAGATAAAACCAGAGAAATAGATAAAGAATAAAGGACTATATTCCAGCAACCAAAACGGTTTCAAGGGATTTCGACCAACTTATATAGAAAAAAGGCCACTGCACAGACTTGCGCAGTCATGACGTAATCAGACAGCAATAATCCACGACATTCCACGTCCTTCGATTTGTCATGATTTTTTGCCTTTTCGTGTTTCTAGTTGGTATTTGTTTAATATATTCTATATATCAATATGTATATTAATTTATATATATGTATCATCATATATAGCATCACCATATGTCAATTATATATGCTATTAATAAATATTTTCATATCTCAAAATCACGACAAACGAGAAAGAAAAAAAAACCTCACGTCTCTTTGAAATCTCTTCTATCTCTTAATAAAGCCAACGCCGGGATGGAGTAGAGGATATAATTATTATGCATCATTCGATAAGATTTCTATAAAGTGTATATTTAATTAAATCTGGGGAAACAGTAATAATTCCCTCAACTTATATGAGATATGAACGTGTTATTCTGTCTAATTGATCCGGGGAGAAAGAGAAAAGAGTAAAGAAATATTTTAAACGAGATTCTCAGGGTCTCTCTATTTGGTGTCAGTATTTTACATGTGATAAGCATTCATAGAGATATTTCATGACTTATAGATAATAGTTAGTCACTGTAGTGGATTGATATATAAAGTACATAAATAAAACGGTATAGTATATACACTTGCAACAACAATAAATAATCATTAATACTTGAAATTAAACAAAGCCCCCCCCGTCCCCCCTTTTTCTTTTTCTTTGGTGTTATGCTCATTATTAGCCAATTAGGAAATTTTTTTGATGACAGTATTTCTCCTTTGTTTAAAAAATTAGTATATATTATTATGAGGGAATTTTTTATATTTATTATTATTATTACTGTTTTTGTTTTTGTTTATGAATATGAAATTCTGCGCCCCCTCCCTCCCCGGACGTGATTATTGTTCATAGTTGACTTTGATGCTTTAACCTCTTTTGTAAATTATTTTGCAGAACTATGAATGACCATCATCGTATAGAGTTTCTCCGAGGCAAAAGTTAAATTTAAAGGAAACAAGACAAATAACACATATCACCGGGGAAAATTATTTATACGTAAAACTTTTACTTTATTTCAGCAAATCATATTGAGTTTTTATTAGCTAGTTAATTAAATATAAATGATGTACTATAAATGTAAATATACACAATTTAAGATTTTTTGGTTTGTTTTGTTTTGAAAATGCATTGAAAAGAAGAAAAATCACTAATTAAAAAATAAAAGTATTCCCTTCATTGTTTTTTGTTATGTTTTGAGATATAAACCTATCATAATAATTTAATTAATGACGATGAACAATTTGTTCAGTTAATGGATAATCGGGATGAATTAAATATATTGTTTTTCTAAATATGAATTTTGTAACAAATTTAGTAATTAAAAAATCAGATAATAAAGGAACAAATACTAAAACAGCTTGATTAACGGTATATTGTGCTCCATATTTATATGATTTATATAATGAAATCATCACTATACAACAATGAATAATTAAAAATAATGGAACAAATAATCTGATTAATAAATAGCCAAAATATAAATTCCAATGTTTAATTGTGAATTTTTCATAATCAATAGTGAATACATTTGGTTTTATTTCAGGTAAATCATTACTATTATCACTACCTTTAACTTCAAATGAATCAGGTATCTCTGGAATTTCTTTGATTTCATTGGAAAATTTTGTACTTATTGATGATCTTGTTGTTCTACTACTTCCTTTCTTTTTGGAATTAGTTATTATCGGTTTTAAATCTGCGAAATCTGCCATCTTTGTGAATGAGTATTAATTAATTGATTGATTGATTAATGATTAATAATAAATGAAAAGAAACGAAAAAGAAAATAAGTTTAAGATGTCAATATTTTAATCAATCAATATTTTTTCTAATCGATCAAATCCTTATCAATAACCTACCCGCTAAATATTTTGGCAGAACATTTTTTTTTTTGCCGCCCATTTATGATTTGAGCAGCAGTTGCCTAATTGGGTAATCTGTGACTAAATGCGTTTACTTTTTATTGATTCTGCTTAAAATTAATAAAATAGTTTGTTAATAAAGTTTGATGATATATAAATTTGCTATATAAAATAAATAAATTTTTTGGTAAGTTTTCATAATATAAAAAGAGGGAGGGAAACATAAGACATTACAGCAAAGTGTTTGTTTGTTTTTTTGGGGGTTTTCTTTCGGTTTAAGAAAAGCATAAAGTCGTAAAGAGTAAAGGGAAAAAAAAACACATAAAAATAAATAAAAGATAAGAAAATAAAAAGAATAAGAATTTCAATCCATATATTCTTCTCTATTTTCTAAATAAATACGCAAATGAAATAAAGCATTGCTTAAATTTTGAAATATAACAAATTTTAAATTTTTATCATAAATAAAACTGAATAAAAATTCACCAACTTTTAATAATTTAAATGGTAATTTAAATGATATTAATTCATTAATAATTAAATCACGATCTTTTGAAACAATATTATTAGTATTATCACTTGGTTCAGGAGTTGATGTTGAATTATTATTATTTAATAATGAACTTGATAAATTATCTGGATAAACCTTTGGTGAATTATTCCCATTATTAACAATATTACTAATTGATAAACTTGAAAATTCACTTTCAAAATCATGATATCCATAATTAACTTTCAAAAAAAATTCTAAATTTAAATAAATTTTAAATAATTTTTGATAATTTTTAAAACATCTTTCTTTAAATGATTCTAAATCTTCATTAATTTTATTATCATTATTAAATGAATCAAATCTTGCTGATGATTGTTGTTGTTGTTGTTTTTTATTATTTAAAACAGTTGATTGTAATTCAAAATGATGAAGAAAACTAATATTTGAATGACCAAATTGAATCTTATATTTAAAAACTTTTTCATAATTAATTATAAATTTAATTAAATTTAAAAAAACATCAAATAAAATTTGAATATTAATTGATAATTTATTTGAAAAATTTTCAATATCTAATTCACCTAATTCAAAATCTGAAATTTCTTTTAATTGATCTTCATTAATATTTAATGAATTAAAATTTTGAATTGAATTTGTTGTTATTGTTGATAAATCATTTGAATTATTATTATTACGATTTTGTTTAAAAAATAAAATCTTTAAAATTTCAATACTTTTTTCAACAATATTTAAAAATTCGTCATTAAATGTTAAATCTTCAAAATCTAATTCAGTAAAATTATAATTATTATAAAAAATTTCACAAACATCAGTCCAATTCTTTAACCAAACATTTTCTTTAAGTTTATTAAAATTAATTAATGATGAACTTTTAATAATTAAAAAATTATTTAACATCTTACAATCTTCAATTATAATTGATGAAAAATCATATGATTTACAATTATTTAAAAATAATTCCCAATTTTTTGAAATATTTAATAATTTTAAATCATTTAATTTAATTTCTTCAATATTAATTGATTCAAGATTATTATTTAAATTTGAATTTTTTGATAATTGTTGAAAATAATTTAATTGATGTAAACCATTTTGAATACAAACTAATCCATATTCACTAATATGTTTATCAAAGAAAAATGAATAATTTAATTCATTCGAAAAATCAAAATTCATTAATTCATTTAAAATTTGATTAAAATTTTGTGATTTAAATCCATAATTCTTACTCAATGATTTAAATTCTTCAGATGAATTACAATCCCATAAAATTGAAAAAACTGGTAATTCAATAAATAAATCATCTGATTTTAATGATGGAACAATATTATATAATGATGATAATATTGATGATATATGAAATACCATATGAATTGAACGAATAATTGATTCATTTTTAATAAAATTTTCAAAATAATTTATATCATTATCTAATTCATCGGGATCATATTTCCAATTTAAAACATTTAAACCTGATGATTTAATTAATGAATTTAATGCATTAACTTGACGAATAATAATATTTAAACTAATATCATTATCAGCAAATAAGCCATAAACAACGGATAAAGTTAAAGATTGAATTAACCATAATGGAGAACTATTATCATTAAAATTTTTATTGTTGGTATTATTTTCATTTGAATTTAATTTATTTGTAATATTTGCAGATATTTTTTTCTTTGAATCTAAATAAACATGAATACAACGTCTTGAAGCTTCATATAAATTAGATGCATCTGTTTTTTTATTGCAAACCACTGCACCAATAGTAGCAATTAATAAAGGTAAGCAAACTATTGAAACTCTTGTATTATCAATTGTTGATTCATCGTTTGAAACCAAAGGATGAATTGTAATTGAACTCATAATCATTTTAATTAATGAATATTCATTTAGTATTGATTTATGTATAAATGGATGATGATTTAAGAATTTTTCTTTAAACTGTTGAGTATAAAAATTTAATTTATCATTATCTGGAATTGTTGGATTTGGTACACCAATAAAAGGATATTTTGTTAATGATTGATAAATATAATGTCTTATTGTTGGTGTAAATAAATCAATTCTTGAATATTTATCGAATTTATCATGTTGATTAATATTATAATTTTCATTTTTAAGATAATTTAATGGATTACTGTTGATGTTATTGTTGTTGTTGTTATTGTTAATATTATTATTATCATCATTATTAATTGAGGATATTGATCCTTTAGTATTACTTATATTGAAAAATGAATTATTTTGATGAATTTGTGGAGGATTAATTGAATTACTATTCATTCTACCAGAATTTAAAGGTGAACCTTGTCTTGTACCAGGTAACCCTGAACCTGGATTTGAAACTGAATTATCTAATAATATTGGTGAAATAGTTGCATTTGAAGAACATGACGAACTATTTGGAATTGTTTGTTGATCAATATTACCATAAAATGAATAACCTTGTGAAATTTTATAACTCTTTGAACCATTTAAATCTGTAATTTCTTCTAATTCATCAATGTTTTGCATTAAAGTTTTATTAATTCTATCACTTAATGATTGATTATAAGGTTGAGCTTGAGATAAATCATCATGATCTGGACTTAAAATACTTCCATTACTTGAATCAGTCTCTGGTGAATCTTGTAATTGAATATATCTATTTTGACCACTAAAAAGATTATTATTTAAATTATTTCTATTTGCAGTAAATAATGATTCAACATTTCTTGATGGAACATCATAAAATGAATAACCTGTAATATCTTGATTTTTAGAAATTGGATCATCAGGAGCTAATTCTTCATGAACAAAATTTCTATTCACTGAACCAGGATCATTTGAATTCATTGGAATACTATTGTTGTTGTTATTACTATTATTGTTGTTATCATTATTCAAATTGGTATTACCAGAGAAATCAACTGATAAATTAAAATTTGAATTATTATTTTTATTATTCTTATTATTATCCATATTTGAAAAATCAGGATTTAAAAAATCAAGACTTGGAATTGGACCTAAATTATTTAACCAACTTTCAGAATCATCTAAGCCAATCATTTGAGGAGTTGAAAATTCAACAGTTTCAGTAGCATAAGGTTCAGCTGTTGGCATTGCATAATTAACACCACTCATAGCAGAAAATGAAGCTCTACGATTTAAATGATGAACTTGTTCTTTTTCAAAAAATCTATTTCTTAAAGATGAAGATAAATTTTGTTGTTGCTGTTGTTGTTGTTTATTAAACTGTTGTTGTTTAGAATTAAATTGTTTAGGAATATTTCCGAAAATATCGTCATATTCAAGATAATCATTTTCTAATTTAACACCGGATCTACTTGAATCATGTTTGATTGTGCTAGTATCATTATCGTCATATTCTTCTTCATCTATTATATCATCATCTTCATCATCATTGTCATCATCATCGTCAACTTCTTCATCATCAATTTCATAATCATTATTATTATTATTAGTTGAATCTACTTCTTCATCTTCTTCTTCATCATCATTTTCATTATCTTCATCATCATCGTTATCATCATTTTCATCACCATTTTTATTATTATTAAAACCTTTTTTAATAACAATTACTGATGATGATTTTTTGGATTTCTTTTTTAATTTTGAATTTTCAATAAATTTATTAATTGAAGTTTTAGAAATTGAAGAATTTGCTCTTGATAGTTTTTTGTTTTTAATTGCTTGAGTTGGTTTTGTTATACTAATAGTATTATTAATAATTGAATTTCTTGGACTATTTGTTGAAATTGAATTTGAAACTAAAGTAGTACTATTTGAAGATATACTATTATTTTTAGTTGATTTTCTTCTCATTCTTGGAATCATATCAGCACAACCAGCATGTAATTTTGTACAATGTCTTAATAATAAATCTCTTCTTGAAAATTTTCTTGAACAAACAGAACAAGAGAATGGTTTTTCCTTCGTATGAGATCTTTCATGTCTTTTAAGATGTTCCTGTCTAGCAAAAGCTCTTGTACAAATAGTACAAACAAATAATCTTGGTTTACCTGATGGAGTTGTACCATTAACAGTTAAATTATCAGGTACATCTTTATCGGATAAATTTGAATTTTTTTTAGAATTTATTGAACCAAAAGTTGGAGGCATATTTGAAATATTTTTGTTATTATTAATATTATTATTTATTGAACCAGCCATTATCATATTATAATTAAAGATTTAAAAAATAAAAAATCATTAAAAAGAAAAAAAGAATAGTAATATAAAAAAATATTCAATCAATCAATCAAACAAGACTCAATCACACAAATAGCTAATAATAATAATAAATCAAAAAAAAAGATAACCAACTCAACTATAATACAAATAAATAAATAAATGAACTAATTTTTTAAAAAAGTAACTAATATATTATAATAAAACAAACAAAAGATGTAATAGTAAAAGATAAAACGTGTAATAAAAGTAAAAAAGTAAGAAATAAACTCAAAAAAATCGTTCTAAAACAAAAGAGGATAAAATTATTTTCAAAGTTTTTTCTTTGTACGTTTTGTTTGCTCGGTATCCGCCTTTTTGGGATTTGTGTGGTGATTATTGTATTATTGTATTATTGTATTGTATTGTATTATTGTTAATTTTTTTATATTACTTAACCTATTGTATATGTGGGGTAATTTAAATTAAATTAAATTAAAAATAAAGAGTATTACAATATAAAGACAAAAGATTAATCCTTATTATGATGACTCTAAAATCAAGAATAAAATGAAAAAAATATGAGGGACCAACAAGGAAGAAATGACCCCTCCTTCCCCCTTTTCACCTTAATAATAAGATTTACAACATAATACAACATAATAAAAGAAAAAAAGATCATCCAAAATCACCCAACCATATTAAAAATAAATACAATTAAAAGTGCGGGGTGAATTTAAATTTGCAATCTCTTAATTCTTATTTGTGGAATTGCTATTTCTTTCGTATTTGCATGGGGTGTTTAATGTGTGGGAGGGTGGGAGTGGGGGGCGCGATGGTTTCGGGCTGTTTGGGTGTGTAATGGCACGTGATCTGCGAATTTATAATTTTAGTGGTGTGAGTTTAGTCTCTATTTAGGTCTTAGGTGTAGTTGAAGTATTAGTATAGAAACATCTATATACTAGTCTTTTTCTCCAATATTTTCTCTTTTCCTTTCATTACTATAATAACAACACAACCTTATAAATTACTTTCGCCAGCCATGCAGCGACTTGGTAAAGTATCTATTGAGCATTATTTAACAAAATATAGATCTCAAAATACTTTTAAACATTTTTTAGATGTTAAAAAAGAACTAAATTTAATTAGATATAAATTTAAAGAAGATAAAAAAAATCATTTAAATAATAATAATATTAATGATCTCAAACTAATTAATGATTATATTTCAAAATATAAAGAATTAAGAGAATGTAATGTTGGAATAAAATATCAAGAAAAAGCAAATATTTATAGAATATCTATTAATATGATCTCATTTTATAAAGATCAATTATCAATTAAATCAAATAATAATGACGATTTATTAAATTTTTTAACTTTAATTACTTATGATATTACAAGAACTGACTATCCATCATCTAAAGTTTCAAGAGAATTATATTTATCAATTTATAAATTATTAGAATTATCAAATAATCATTTTGTAATGTTAAGATTTCAAAATTTATTAATTAAACATGTACCTTGGTTAATTATATCAAATATAACAAATACATCTTATATTGAAAGAACAATTGATTATTTTTGGAATGTTTATAATAATGAACTTTTATCTGATATTGAAAGAATCGATTTTTTAAAAAAATCAGATTTACCAAATTTATTATATCATTTATGTGATTTACCAAATTTTAAAACAATTAAATTTTTAAAAATTTATAAATTATTACCAGAAATTTATGAAGAAAATGATCAATTTCAAAATATTATATTGCCATTTTTATTTAAAAAAGCAATAGAATCACAATCTTATGGTATTATTAAAATTCTTTATAATGATATTAATTTTAAATTATCTGAAACAAATTATTTACAATTAATTAAATTATCAAGTAAACATCGTGATCCAAGATTTAATTCAATTTTAGTTAAAAAATATTTAACTTTAATTCAAGAAATTGATTTACAAGTTTTATCATTAGTTATATGTTCACATATGAAACGATTGGATCTTTCATTAGTTGTTGAAACTATGAGATATTTAAATAAATTACATCCAAATATTATTGATCATGATTTTGTTACATCATTATCAATGTCATATATATTTGATTCAAATAATATTAATGAAATTGAAACTGTTTATAATTCAATTTTAAAAAATTCAAAAGGTTGTAATACAACAAAACAATTAATGATTTATTCATTTTGTAGATATTTAAGTATTAAAAATCCAATTAAATTAATTGAATTTATATTTGAAGATTTAATAAATTTTAAAACAGATGATGAAAAATTAATTAATTTATTAGCACATTCATTTTTATTAAATGAAATTCAAGATTTATCAATTTATTCAAATTTTATTTATTTTAAAAAATTTCAAAATTTATTAAAATCAAATGATAATAATTTAAAATTAAATAAATTAAATTATTTGAATTTTACTAAATTTGAAGAAAATAATAATTATTTAAATGTTATACTTGTTGATTATTTAATTGATTATGGGAAATTTGATAGGAAAATTTTAAATTATTTAAATTCAATAATAAATGATCCTAATAATGATAATAAATCATTAATTTCATTTATGGATTACTATAGTGGTATAGATAAAATCGATATTGAATATTTGAAAGATTTAGTTAATTATGATAAATATAGCTTTATGTAACTTATGTAATTATTTTTGGTTTTTTTCTTCTTTTTTTTTTTTTTAGTATTAATTAAATAAAAAAAATATTATGTTACTTATTTTCTTCCAGTGAAAAATAAGAAATAAATAAGAATACAAATTGCAACTGCTGTTGATCCAACAGTTTTATTATAATTATGTACTTCATATTCAATTATTGGGACCATTACTTCTTTATCTGATTCAATTTTCTTTTGTGCATTTAAATAAGCTTCAGTTTCCATTGGTTTAACACTTTCTGGTAAATGACTTGGATTTGGATTTAATTCTTCTATAAATCTATCCAATTCACCAATTTTAATAGCAATCTTAAGATAATTTTTATCTGTAACTGGACATTTATGATGTATTTCTCTAAGATAATCACTAAATATTTCTAATACACCTTCATAAGTTCTTGATTTTAAAATAAGATAACATGTTGTACCTTTTCTAATTTTAACATTTTTTTTAAATACATTTGGATTTTGGAAAACTTCACTTAATGTTGCAATTGCCATAACTTGTGGAATTGCACAAAAATTAAAAGTCGAATTATCATTAATTAATGATAAATAAACTAAAACATCTTTAACATGTTCTAATGCATCTAAAACTAATTCACTACTACAATCTAATGCTTTTGATACATTTTCAGGTTTAGCAAAATCAGCAAATTTATCAATATGTTTACTCCATATTTCCTTTGGCCAAAACGATCTACCATCATCTAAATCTTCTTTATAATCTCTAATAATGTTAGTTTTTTGTAAAAATAAACCCATTGATTCACTTAAATACATATCTTTAATTAATGATGATGCACCAAATTTAGCTTCAACTGATAATTTAGTTAATCCTTCACCAACTAAACCTGCAACATAATGACAATATAAATCATAATCTTTAATTGTTGCAACACCATTAAGATTAAATTCATCATCAATAATATAATCAGCCATACCATTACCCATTTTATATGTAATATCTTTAATAACATCTTGATATGCAGGCTTTAATCTATGATATTCATTTAAAATATAATCAAAATTAACTAATACAATTCTATCTTTTTCATTTGGTCCATTACCATTAAAAGTCCAATCTTCTGTATTTAATTTATCAGCAAATTCTCTAAGAAGTTTAATCTTAACTTCAGGAACAATTGTCATATCATCTTCAATTGTATCTAATGCTCTTAAAATTAAATAAAAAAGCATGATAGCATTACGTAATTCAGGATTTAATTCCATAATAACTGCTGCAAATGATCTTGAAGTCTTTTTAAGTAAATCATAACATACTTTTTCAGTTTTTCTTTCATCATATTCATTTCTTGGATATAAACTTTCTCTGAAAAGACCACTATTTTAAAATATAATTAAAGGAGAAGAATATGAGCATTGTTAGTATAAGAGGAGAGGAGAGGAGAGGAGATGGGAATGGGGGGATAAAGGAACCCTTTCAATTTTTGAAATCAAAGAAAAAAAAATTTAAAGAAAGAAATTTATAACATACAGTTGAACAACAGATTTAAGTTCAACAGGGTGAACTAACATTTGAAGATATTTACTCATTGTGAATTAATAATAGATTACTATCAATAGTTTGTTCAATTATATGATAAAAAAAACAAAAGAAGAAATCAAGCAAAAACCTCTTCTAATATTAAATCAACTGCCTTCGTTCCTCTTAAATCTTCCACCAACTTTTTCTTTCATTAAATTTCTCTCGTTTTCGTTTCGCGTTTCGTTCCGCTTTGGGAAAGATGTGTGGGATTTTTGATTTGCTTTTGCAACTATAAAAGGTGTACCTTTTTTTCTTTTCCCTTGTTGCTGTTAGGATAAATCAATTAATTAATTAATTATATGTGTATTTAATCAATTAAAAATGGATGGTGAAGAATACACTAATGAAGATGATACTTATAGAATTCATCAAGGGATAATTTTCTGTATACAATTATCTCCCTCGATATTTGAATCTGATCCAATTACCAAAAAATCAATTTTAAGTACAATTTTTGAAAGTATAAGAGAATTGATTAAAGATTGTGCAATTTCTTTATCAAATACTGGTGTTGGTTGTTACCTTTTCAATTCTGGTGATCTTTTGAAAACTGAAGATTGTAAAGATGGTATTTATAGAGTTTTTAAACTATCTGATATTAATGCAGAAATGTTAAAACAAGTTAATGATTTATTAGAAGATAATCATTCATTTATTAATAATGGTAATCCATTAAATATTTGGGAATCAAATCCAGAATTTGGTTGTGGAACTCAATTAGCTCATATTTTTAATCAAATTCAAGATGATTTTATTTATTTACCTAAATTTACTAAGGCATATACTTCAAAAAAAGTATTTTTATTCACTGATTGTGATAAACCATTTAATTCAAATAGTAAAACAAGAATTACTTTAAGAAAGATTTTAACTGATTTAAATGATTCTAAAATCGGTATTTCACCATTTTTATTATCATCTGAAAAGAAAGAATTT
Source organism: Wenyingozyma suzukii (assembly GCA_030568155.1). Classification (NCBI taxonomy): domain Eukaryota; kingdom Fungi; phylum Ascomycota; class Pichiomycetes; order Pichiales; family Pichiaceae; genus Wenyingozyma; species Wenyingozyma suzukii. Next base: position 8,270 of record JAJLTK010000011.1, on the reverse strand, counting down.
GATATTTCTGAATATAAAGATTTATTATTTTTAAATTCTAAAAAAGAAAAAAAAAATGATAATGATCCATTTAGTGATGATGAAGATGATGAAGATGAAGATGAAGACGAGGATGACGATTATTATGATCCTGTTGTAACTCAGATCACTACTGATAGAATTAAAGATAAAGTTTCATTAGTTAAAGAAGTTAAACGTGATGCTTACAATTGTCATCTTGAAATATCAAATGGTTTAAAAATTGATGTTAAAGGTTATTCAATGTTTAATGAAACAAAAATTAAATCTACATATAATTATTATAATTTGGGTGAAAGATATTTAAATGTTGAACCAAAAACTCAAAAATTAATTGAATTTACAGGTGCAGAAATTTCAAATGATTTAATTACTAAAATGTATTCATTTGGATCAGAAAATATTCCACTTTCTACAAAACAACTTGAGCAAATTTATTCTTTTAATATGAATAAAGATGAGCCTGTTTTAAAAATCTTAGGTTTTAGAGATTTAGAGTTTTATCATGCAAGTTATACATCATCACATGCAACTTTAATGGTACCTGATGATACAAAAGAATTCACACATTCAAGAAGAACATTTTCAGCATTATATCAATCAATGACAAAGAAAAGAAAATTAGCAATTGTTTGGGGTAAAGCTACAAAATCTTCATATCCTTCATTATTTTGTCTTATACCGACTGATAAATTTTTAAAATTTAAAACAAATCAATATCAACAAGATTATTATCCACAAGGTTTAGCGCTTATTCCATTGCCATATAAAGATACTATTCGTTGTGTTCCTGGAACTTTACCAATTCCTGATCCTATACTTCCTGATAATAAATTTGATAATATTATTCCAAAATTAGTGGATTCTATTCGGTATGATAAAGTTAAAAATCCATTAATTAATTGGCATTTTAAAATTTTGGAAGATCATATTTTACAAGTTGAAATAAAAGAGGAAAGCATTAAAAGAGAATCAAACGATGATGATGAAGATGATTTATTTCAAATGGCATCAAATAATACAGATAGTGGAAATGAAAGAGGTTTAGATAATTTGCAATTAAGAAAGCAATCAGAATTAAATGAATTTGATGAAACTAAAAAATTAGTTATGAAAACTAGAAATTATATTAAGAAAGATAATAATTTAAGTTACTGGATAAAGGAATTAAATCAAGAATTAAATAAAATATCAAATATGGAATCATTAAAAACTCCAATTTCAACAAGTAAGAAACAGAAAAAAGAAGAAAAAGCTCTTACAGATAATGATATGCTTGTCGCTTTAAAAACAGAATCAATAACCAAATATACCTTAGATCAATTAAAAGTTTATGTTAATTCAAGAAAAGGTTTAATAACACCAGCAAAACAAAAAATGCCATTAATTGTTAATATTATACAATTCTTAAAAGATAGATATCCAGAAGAAACTTAAAATTGTGTAGCACGCGACTATTTATTTTTTTTTTTTTTTTTATAAAATTTTTTTTTTCTTGTTTCTTAATTATATACCCTTATCTTTCATATATATATATATTAATACTATATATTGTACTATTAACCCTACCGACTATTTGTACAAGATGTCAAGCAAGGAATTCACACAATTTGGTTCAGACTCCACTAATAAGGAAGTCATTTTACCATATATTATTGAATATTTAGAAAGATGTGGATATTCAAAATCTGTTAAAAATTTAAAAGCTTCTGTTCATAAAGAAAAAGATTTAAATTTAATTGAAATTTTTGATGATATCAAATTAGAATTTTATTTCAGAGAATTAGTTGAATTTCTTTCAATTACAAAAGCAAAAGCTATTGATGAAGAAGATGGTGATGAAAATATGGATGATATAATTGAAGGATCTGATTCTGAAGAAATAAAAGAAAAATCAAATGATTCTTCTGATTCAAGTTCAGATTTTTCAAGTGATTCAGACTCTGATTCAGGCTCAGGTTCAGACTCTGATTCTGATTCAAACTCTGATTCTGAAGAAACAAAGGAAAAGTCAAATGACTCTGATTCAAACTCCAATTCTTCATCTGGCTCCGACTCAGACTCTTCAAGTGACTCAGATTCAAGTTCTGATAGTGATTCTGATTCTTCTAGTGATTCTGAATCCGAATCTGATTCTGACTCAGATTCCAGTTCAAGTTCCGATTCTGACTCTAGTTCAGGCTCTGATTCTGACTCAGACTCAAGCTCAGACTCTAGTTCAGATTCAGATGATTCTTCAAGTAATTCAAGCGATAGTGATTCTGATTCGGATTCGGATTCAAGTTCTGATTCAAGTTCTGATTCAAGTTCTGATTCAAGTTCTGATCCAAGTTCTGATTCAAGTTCTGATTCAAGTTCTGATTCAAGTTCTGATGAAAAAGAAGAAAAATCATCCAAAAGAAAACATGAAGAAACCAAAGATGAACAAAATGATGATAAAAAAGAAGAAGAAAGTAATGCTAGCTCTGTAACTGCTTCATCTCCTGAACCAGAAGTAACTCAAAAGAAACAAAGAATTGCTGCTTCTCTTGAACCAGAATTAAAAGCAGGTCAACGTCAACATTTCTCAAGAATTGATAGATCAAAGATTAGTTTTGAAGATAGAGCATTAATGGATAATACATATAAAGGTGCTGGTGGTACTTGGGGTGAAAAGGCAAGTGAAAAATTATTAAAAGTTAGAGGTAAAGATTTCACTAAAAATAAAAATAAACTTAAAAGAGGTTCCTATAGAGGTGGTTCCATCACTTTAGGAAGTGGTGCTTACAAGTTCGAAGATTAGACTTTCCATTTTCCTCCCATTTATATATATATTTATAATTCATAGTTTCTGTATAAAATATTTAATCAAATTAATAATAATAATAAGCAAAAAAAAAAATATTTAAAATTATCACAACTAAATCAGTGTTATAAACTTAAAACTTTTGCGACTACCGACGCAATAAATTAAAATATTTTTGCCATTTATGAATTTTCAGGATTTATAATCCAAATCAAGTATATACTATACTTTAAATTGTTTGCTTTATAGAGGATATCTTTATTCTAATTATTAGATTCATATATCAATCTCAATATAACAGGTATGTCTCGGGTAGACTATGCAGCATTAGCAAATGGGAATGTCCAAGATGAAGATTTTTTATCATCAGGAGATGATAGTTCAAGTTCATCTGGACAAGAATCTGATTATGAAACAAATGGTATTAGACCTACAAGATCACAAGCTCAACCAGGTAAAAAACCAGGTAAAAAGAAGTTAAAACAATCGGTTGGTATAATTAAAAGATCAGCAGATGATGAAGAATTTGATGATGATGAATTAGTAACAGTTTCATTAAATAGACCACCTGATTTTATACCAGATTCAGTTTCAAAAGTATTTGGTAATGCAGATTTTTCATATTTAAAATTAAAACCCGATCATAATTCAAGACCAATTTGGATTAGTCCACTTGATGGTAAAATTTTCTTAGAAAGTTTTTCACCATTATCAGATCAAGCACAAGATTTCTTAGTTACAATTGCTGAACCAATTAGTAGACCAAGTTTTATTCATGAATATAGAATTACAACACATTCATTATATGCAGCAGTCAGTGTGGGTCTTGAAACTGATGATATTATTTCAGTATTAAATAGACTTTCAAAAGTTCCAATAGCACCATCAGTTATAAATTTTATAAGGCAAGCTACTTTATCATATGGTAAAGTTAAATTAGTTTTAAAACATAATAGATATTTTGTTGAATCTTCACAAGCTGATATTTTACAAATGTTATTAAAAGATGAAGTTATTGGAGGCTTAAGAGTTGATTCAACAGAGACATTTACTACAACTAGTGATGGGCTAGTTCAAACTAGAGCACCATCTAAAGGTGATTTAGTTATTCCCGGTACAAATAAAAATAATGAAAAACAACAGGATAATGGAAATAATAATAAAACTAATGATGAAGAAAATGATGAAGAAAATGAATTAGAAGATGAAGATGATGTAGAAGATATATTTGCAAATGTTATTGGTGATAACGCAGAAGATGAAGATGATTTTGATACAGTTCATTCATTTGAAATTGCACCAGAATCTGTTGAAATTGTTAAAAGAAGATGTCAAGAAATAGATTATCCAATGTTAGAAGAATATGATTTTAGAAATGATGCACGTAATCCTGATTTAGAAATTGATTTAAAACCATCAACTCAAATCAGACCATATCAAGAAAAATCATTAAGTAAGATGTTTGGTAATGGACGTGCAAGATCTGGTATTATTGTTTTACCATGTGGTGCAGGTAAAACTTTAGTTGGTATTACTGCTGCATGTACTATTAGAAAATCAGTTATTGTATTATGTACTTCATCAGTTTCTGTTATGCAATGGAGACAACAATTTTTACAATGGTGTACAATTCAACCAGAAAATGTTGCAGTTTTCACATCTGATAATAAAGAAATGTTTACAGGTGGTGCAGGTTTAGTTGTTTCAACATATTCAATGGTTGCAAATACAAGAAATAGATCACATGATTCTCAAAAAGTTATGGATTTTTTAACATCAAGAGAATGGGGTTTTATTATTTTAGATGAAGTTCATGTTGTTCCTGCAGCAATGTTTAGAAGAGTTGTTACAACAATTGCAGCTCATGCTAAATTAGGTTTAACAGCAACTTTAGTTCGTGAAGATGAAAAAATTTCAGATTTAAATTTTTTGATTGGTCCAAAATTATATGAAGCAAATTGGATGGAATTATCACAACAAGGTCATATTGCAAATGTTCAATGTGCAGAAGTTTGGTGTCCAATGACATCTGAATTTTATCAAGAATATCTTAAACAAACAGCACGTAAAAGAATGTTATTATATATTATGAATCCAACAAAATTTCAAGCTTGTCAATTTTTAATTCATTATCATGAAAGTAGAGGTGATAAAATTATTGTATTTTCAGATAATGTTTATGCATTACAAGAATATGCATTAAAATTAGGTAAACCATTTATTTATGGTTCAACACCACAACAAGAAAGAATGAATATTTTACAAAATTTTCAATATAATGATCAAGTCTCAACTATTTTCTTAAGTAAAGTTGGTGATACATCAATCGATTTACCTGAAGCAACATGTTTAATTCAAATTTCATCACATTATGGTTCAAGAAGACAAGAAGCTCAAAGATTAGGTAGAATTTTAAGAGCTAAGAGAAGAAATGATGAAGGTTTTAATGCTTTTTTTTATTCATTAGTTTCAAAAGATACACAAGAAATGTATTATTCAACTAAACGTCAAGCATTTTTAGTTGATCAAGGTTATGCATTTAAAGTTATTACACATTTACATGGTATGGAAAATTTACCAAATTTAGCATATTCAACAGCAAAAGAACGTAGAGAATTATTACAAACTGTTATTTCTAAAACAGAAGATTTTGCAGGTATTGAAATGAATGAAGATTCAGAGAATTTTATTGGTGGTGGTACATCACGTAAAGTTCAAAGAATTCAAGGTTCATTGGCAAGTATGGCTGGTGGTGAAGATATGGCATATGTTGAATATTCAAGAAATAGAAATAAAGAACTTAATAAACATAGTGATTTCTTTCAAAAGAATTATTATAGAAAGAAAAAATAATAATAATAATTTTTGTAGTGTTTTTGTTTGTACATTATTTAGGGGTTTTTATAATTTAATATAATATAATTTATTAATTAAAATATACATCGCATACACATTATTATACAGTAGATTAATTCATTCATTTAATGATTCAAAATTTGATTTTAAAAAATCTTTACAATCATCAACATTTGTTTGATTTGTTAATTTTAAAGTTGTTATTTGATCAACAATTTTCATATAAGTATCAGTTAATCTAAATTTTTTATTATTAATATCTTTTTTAAATCTTTGTGAAAGTTCAAATTCTTTTTGATATTGTTCATTTGTTGATTTTAATTTTTCTCTTTTTTTCATATTAATTATTTTAATATCTTTTTCAATTTCATCAATTAATTTCTTTTTATCACTTAATTCATCCATTAAACCTTCTTCAATTTCTTTATTTTCTTTTTCAAATTTTTCAATTGTTAAATTTAATTCATTATTTGATTCTTTTAATAAATCTCTTTTTTCTGTAATTAAATCTGATTGTTCAATTAATTTAATTAAATTATCTTGAAATTCATTTGTAAAACTTATGACTATATTATCTTTTAAATTTAATAAATTTAATTTAATTTCATTATCAGGATGATTTGTCATTAAAATTTCTGATCTTTTTAAACCAATTAATTCATCTTTATTATTTTCTTTTAATTTAATTTCATAATTAAAATTGTAATTAAATAAATTTGATTTATAATTAGATTCTTTTAATTTAAGAATTAAAGTTGAACTTGATAATTGAAAAATATCTGAATTATATTTAATTAATAAATCATTTAATTCATTACAAAGTTTATTAAATTCAATTTGTCTTTCTTCAACTCTTGATAATACTTCATCAGATTTATTAACAGTTATATTAAGATCTTTTGTAAATTTATCACGTCTTTGATTTAATTTATCAATAGACTCAATTGTATAACCCATTGATTCTAAAAGTTCAGTATCTTTTGAAACTTCATCTGTTAATGAAGTTTTTAATTCTTTAATACGATTTAATTCACCATTATAATCTTCTAATACTATAGGCCATTGTAATTTTTTCTCAGATTGAATAGTAAGATAATTACTTAATTTATGAACATCTTTAACAATTATATTAAATTTATTTAATTGTTCATCATATAAATTTTGATCTTGACTTAATTCATTTAATTTTGATCTAATTTCTGTCATTGATAATTCAGATCTATTAAATTTTTCAGATAAATTATTTGTAATATCATTTATTTCATTTGAATATTCTAACATCAAATTATTAAAAGTATTTGGTTTATGCATTAAAAAATCTTTATAAGATTCATTACAAATTTTAGTAAATAAATGTAAAATACGATTTGATTCAACTTTTGCAACTTGATGAGCTAATTCATTAATTTCGTCATCTGATAAAATTTTTTGTTCGGTAGTATCAATTATAATATCTTCAATTTTTTCAGATTGTGTTAACATCATTTGATCACTAACATTTAAGTCCTTAGCTAGAGTAACAAGCCAATGTAATAAACCTAAAAATGTTGGCCAATTAGTACCACCAACTGCTGTTATTTGAGATTTATTAACAGTATCTAAAAATGGATATTCAATTAATTTCATAAGTTGATAAATTTCTTGATCAATTGCTTTTGAAAAAATATAACCTGGATCAATCATTTTAAATATAAATTGAAACATTAAATTAAATTCTTTTTGAGTTGGACTTTTTAATGATTTTATAGTTAACGAATATTTCATTTCAATATCAAATTTATTTGATTCTAAAAATGAAAAAACTTCTTGTTGCATTAAGTTTTGATAAGATTTATCTCTTAAAGGTCTTGGATCTTTTGGAATTGAAGGTAAATTAGATGGTAAAATACTTGAATGTCTATTATTTGATGAGCTTGATCCACTTTCATGAATTGAAAATCTTTTACTTGTTCTATTTGAAATTGATGGAGTTAATTGTTGATGAGAACTTGGACCAATTGAAGCTTTTTTAGTATTTAATAAAGACATTCTGTTAACAGATTGTTGAACAAGATCTGTTACATTAATTGAAGAAGATTTTCTTCTTTTATTTGAAGCGGAAGTTGTGGTATCAGTATAATGACGTTGTTGTGATTGTGATTGTTGTTGTTGTTGTAACAGTTGTTGCTGTTGTTGCTGTTGTAGTAACTGCTGCTGTTGTAACTGGTGCTGTTGTAACTGTTGCTGTTTTTGAGCATAAAGATCAACAGCCAACTGCGGGCTTCCTAAAGTATTAGCATTTGGAGTTAACAGACTAAGTCTTCTTTTATAATTTGAAGTAGTAGTTTGTTGTTTAGACATATTATTATTAGTTGATTTTGTATTTGGTAATATAAAGTTATTATTATTATTTGTATCTAAATCTTGCAGAATATAAGGATTATGATTTAGACTTGATCTTCTAGACATTATTTCCTTATATAATTGCCTTGATGTAAAATAAAAAAGGAATAATGTCATATAAACAAGAACCGTGTTTTATGATTTGTTTTTGTTTATATTTTTTTTGAATTATGTGATCAGATTTACATCAGCCACATAAAGAAAATTAACTAGCCACTAGGGTCTAACC